>VXBT01000309.1:281008-340301 GCA_013400235.1 Oriolus oriolus | reverse complement strand
TCAGAGCCATCAGCCATTGGCTCTGCCGGACATGGTGGGAAGCTTCCAGCAGCCTCCTCACAGGAGCCATCTCTGCAGCCCCTCTGCTACCCAAAACCCGGCCGTGCCAAACCAAAACACTGCTGCATCTCTCACTAGCAATACCACATGAGAAATCCTTTAATGTGCGCTCACATCTCACTCTGTGTTGTGCAAATGCCTTTTCTGGGACACTCGTGCTGCAGATCCAACTGTGTGCTGAAGCAAGGGGGAGTGGGATTTGCTGTACTCCTTTTGATGAAGCTGAAATCCCCCCTGTTTTGGGGATGGGATAAGAGAAAGGACAGAGTGTGCTGTAGGGCTGAATGCTGACTCTGGGTGTAGTGTTGCTCCTGGTCCAGCCCAGGGCAGGGTGAATGGGGCAGAACCCAGTGGAGAGAAGGGGAGGGGCTCCTCGGTGTCCCACCACTGCTTGGTCAGGGACTGGGGAAGGACAGAGCCAGGAAGCGCCACCTGTTTTGCCAGGTCAGCTCTGGGGTATCATCACTGCTGCTTCCCATAGGCAGGCTGCAATGTGAGAGGCTGATTTCCCATTTCTTTCCCATCCCGGTTCTGCTCACCCAGCTGCCAGCAGACACCTGGGAGAACCTTGTTGCACAAGTGGCTTTGGTCACCTCCTCTGTTGGCTCCTGGAGGAAAGGCAACGCGTCTTTTGGTTGTTTAATCATTTTGTGTGACCACCACAGTGGGGTTGCTCCTGTCTCGTGTCCCTCCTGTGGAGGGAGGCTCTGTCCTGGTGCCATTTGTCTTCCGTACATTCCATTTATCTCCGGTGAGAAGCTTCAGACCCAAACCATCTTAAGTGATCTCCAAAAGACAGTGATAAGTACCTTCCCCCATCATTACGGCTCCATTTTATCACGGTGGTGATAGCAATAATGGCGGTTGTAACCCCCATCAAGTCCACTTAACATGGTTCATTTTCAAAAGTCACTCAATGCCTCCTGACAGTCCGGCTGGGCGGTATGAAAAGATCATTTAACCCTGATGATCCGAGGGAGCTGGCGAGTGGGAAAAGGAGCCCTGGCAGCCGGAAAGAAGCCGGCATGGGGCGGGCAAGGGAAGACCATTGATTTTGTGACAAGGGGCAAAACCACTGTCAGTGCGGAGCAGCGTGGTGTGGGGGGACGTTTCAATTAGCACTGCCAGGAGAAATCCCAGGGAAGGCAGAGAAGCCTGGGCTGCCTCACCTATTATTTTTTTTTTTAATGGTGAAAAATGAACCCAAAATTAGAATCCCTATTAACAATTAGCGTAATTAAAGGCGACACGTTATAATTTCAGCAGAAAGGTGCTTTCTGATGATACAGTGGCCTGAGATAATTGCAGCCAGCACTTGGCTGAGGCGCGCGGTAAATGGACGGCGCGCTGGCCCGCCTGCCACTCATGCAGCCCTGCTATTAGCCTGCCCGACACTGCCCTGGCCCTGCCTCACCATCGAAAGTAAAGCCATCCTCTGGTGACCTCAGAGTCACTCAGAAATCGCCCCTGAAGCATGCTCAGTTCTAGAGGACGGGGAGGTAACAAGCATTCTGCTTCGCAGTGGAGGTGCCCCACCGGTGGTCGCTGCCCTTCGGGCTGTGCGGATGGCCAGGATTGCAGTCATAGAGGAGACCCCATGGCAGAGATGAGCCTCCCTTCTGCCTCACCCACCTGTGTCCAACACATGGCTCTGACTCGCCACCATACTCGGCGCAAGCTTCTGCATCCAGCCCTCTCACCAATACCAAATCTCAGCCTCAGCGTCCCTCCCTGTGTGAGCTGTTCCCCCCCAAACTGAAAGGGGGTAAAGCCAAGCACTAGGTTATGAGCTGTCCCCCTTTCCTCGCCTCCCCCTAGGTCCCCACTGCCCATCGGAGACAACTTGGGGATATGGCAGCTGTCACCTGTGATGGGGGAAGCGCCTACCAGTGCTTTGAAAGCAAAGTCGCTCAGATTTGGCAAAGGACTCGCTCACGCTCTCACTTTCAGGTTAGCTTATCTGAATAATTACATGAGCAAAGCTATCCCAGAGTGTCTTGGAATATGCAGAAATACATTCCATCTGTGTATGCCACAGCATCAAAGTCAAAGAGCCCTCCGAAAGGAGGCTGGCCTCACTAACATTTTAATTTGGGGTGGAGAATGGTGGAGGAAATGCTAAAAATCAGAATTATATGATGCCAAAATGACCTATTTGGGTTTAGGCCCAAAAGCTTGAATTTATTTTGGATTTGAGATCATTTTGGATTATAGTTTACATAAGACAATGCGAAGCTTGAAAGCATTCAGCTGGAAGCAGAGCTGTCAATTCTGTGGCAAAGAAGTGCTTTGATCACGGGGAGAATTGTTTGGAGTTTTTCCTCTACTGCAGATCTAGAACTTGCTGGGGAGGTTTCATCCCTGTTCAGAGGAAAGTCAGGAGAGTGGATTTTTTGCAGTCCCTGAGTCTCTAGTTGCCTTCCCTGGGCTGCAGGAGGATAAATACAGGAGCTCACAGGAGGATCACTGCCAGCAGTGCCTCTGCATCCCAGGGTGGGGAGTGGGACCATGCCAGGGCTGGAGCAGTTTGCTCCTGATGGAAGGCAGTTACTGGCAATTTACAGCATGTTCAAGGAAGTCCCTCGGAAGAGGGTTTAAGAGTTGTTGAGTCAACATGAAACAATATATCAGTTAATGAAGTTTAATAGCACTGAATAAGAACTGCACTGCGGCTCTGGGATCCTCTTGCAAATGCAGTTACAGTCTGGAAAAGCGAGGCTGGGAAAGCAGTCCCTTGCTCCTGTCCATATGTTGCTCCCTCCGTGCTTTGCAACTCAGATGCCTTTAATCGCAAGCCAGTCCCACAGAGGTGATAACAGGAGCTGGCTGGCATCTCTCCTGCTCCTGCAGCATCAGCAGGATGATGAGCCCTGGGCATTTCAGCCAGGCCTTCTCCAAATTAGCTCCAAACCCCAGCTTTTCCAACTGTAAGGCCCAGGGTGGAGCTCTGCCCCCATCTCTTTAATCCCTCTGGAGGTCTTTGAATTTTGCAGGAAAGAGACTTTTTATAAAATTGAGGCTTCCCCCAAACACATGCACTGGAGAATGAAGGTTTTGGCATCACAGACAGAGATTTCCTGGTGGTAATTTTTTTTTTTTTTTTTTTTTTTTTTTGTGACAATCCAAAGATGTCTTGGGACATCTGCAACACTAGGGAGTGGGAGGGAGGAAAAGAAGAGAGATGACAAAGAAACTACAAAAGCATTTCCAGGATGGCAAATCCTTTCTCTGTATCCCATACCCTTGCCCTGTGCTGTCATATGCAGCAGCTGACTGCCACAATACCAAAGGAATGGGGTGGGCGGCATCACCTGGGGTAGGAGGGCAGAGATGAGCCCTAAGCACAGCCTCAGAGTTTTCCAATTTATTAATTGATTTTAATTTAAAAATAATAATAAATAGCAAAGGGGTTTTAGGGTGTGCTGGACTGCTGAGCTGGGCAGGAGGGAGCGTGCCTGCAGGGCATGTTTCTGGGAATTGCTGGGTAGGTAGTGGCTCTCCTAGAAGCACCAGCCATCCTTGGAGCACCTCTAGCTGCAGAGAGGAAGAGTTTATCACATCCCCTCTCCCACTGCTCCTTTGTGTCTGGCTTTCCTGACGGCAGAGTCCCACCATCCCTGCTCACCTCCCGCCCTGCTGGGATGCTGCTCCCTGCAGCAGGGAGGTGTGCACTGAGCTCCTGTCTTTAGAAAATACTGACCCAGATTTCTCTGGAGCACTGGGAGGCAGTGCATTTAAGGAGTGCTGTGTCCCTGCCAAGCTCCTCTGCCAGCCTGAGCAGTGCTGGGCTCCAGAAATCCCTGCAGGAATTTCTGCCCTGAGGAGGGCATTGCCTCTCCCAGTCTGGCCCAGCATTGGCTCTGGCAGGGCTGGGGTGCTCCTGCAAGAAATGCAACCAAAAATACCCCTGTCAGGCAGATCTGGTGAGGGTGGAAAAGCCACGAGGAATGTTTTGGGTTGCTCTGGTTTGGAAGCACCTAGGACTCATGTGCATGCAGGTGCTCTTTCCAAAGTCTGTAGCTTGTCCTGAGGTTCTTTTCTCCCTCTCATTCCTCCTGCAACCTCCCTCAGAAGGAAAACTGGGCCTGGTTCATCACATCTCTGTTCAAGTGTTGGGGAGGGTGGCTGTGGTGGTGACAAAGTCAGTCCCCTGAGCAGTGTCTCTGCTTGGGAAATGCTGACTAAGCAGGTGCTTGCAGGGCAGGGGGGCTCACAGGAGGTGCCCAGAGCCCTGAACAGGGCAATAACAGGGGTCTGACTGCTGCTGCCCTTGGGGTGTGGATGAGAGCAGCACCTGCTCCAGCACCTCCTTATACCGGGGGTTCCAATGTCACCTGGCCATCCCCTCATTCCCAGGACAAGGAGCCACCTCCAAACTCACCTGTCTGTAACCCTGACCCCCCTCTGTCTTGTGCAATACTTTCAGCTCCCCTGTGAACCACCTGCAGTGGGTGTCCCTGCTGCAAACTGGCACCAGTCTGGGAGGGCGGGTGGGAAACCCACGAGGGCTGGAAGGCCCTGGATGTGTTTTGCTGGTGCTGCACCAGCTGTGAGAGTGTGGCACAGCCGAGGAAGGCTGTGGCACATCCAGCACCCTGGCAGTTTCAGGCATATCCATGGATCAGAGGGGGAAAACACCCTTTGGCACTCTCGAAGTTCAAATATTTAGAATATGGGATGCCTGACCCTTTCTCCCTCTCTCCCCTTCCCTCTTTCGCCTTCCCCAGTGCCAGTTCCCAGTAACCCAGGTCCAATAATTTGGTTGTAATAAAATGTGACTGCTGGGGCTATTTTTATGGAGCTGGCACTCATTTGCATGCCGGCTCTGTGTGGGGCCCCAGGCAATCTTTTTTTTCCCTCTCTCTTCCCCCTCCCCTTCCCCCTCACTTCCCTCACCCCGCTGGCATCCCTCTGATCAGAACTGACAACAGAAACACAGCCGTATTTCCCGGAGATTTACAGAGTTAGACGATGAAAGCTCAGAGGAACAGTTACAATAGGAAGGGGGACGCGAAGGAAAGCGGCGGGGGAAGTTCCTAAACTGATCGTTTTCAAATGTCAGCTCTGCTCTCGGGGGCTCTGTTGGCTCCGGGAGCCAGCCCGTGGCTTCGGGAAATGCCAGGAGGCAGCTGAGGCAGAGGCATGCGGATGGAGGAGGCCAGTGTGGATGGAGGAGGCCAGCCTGGTCCTGCTCATTCCCCGGGGCTGGAGAGCCATTGCTCCCTCTGTGTGTGGCTCCATGGGGTTTTATCCCTGACCCTGTGCTGGTGCTGCCACCCCATCCTTGGGGGGGGGGTCACTGGGTGCTTCTGGGACTGCTGCCCCTCTTCCTTTGGGTGCTGGGTCCTTCTGCATCTGTCAAACAGCCCTGGAGCAGCTCCTCGCTTGGGAGCTCTGCCTCTCTCACCCTTCTCAGCTCTGGGGTGTCCCCTGGGCACTGAAGGAAGGAGAGTGGTGGGGACCGGGTTGGGACATGGCAGGAGCAGAAGCTACAGGAAGGACAATGGTTGAATTTTTTGAGAAATTTATGGTTTGTTGCGATTTCTCCCTTCCCAGCCTGGGCAACCCTCTTGGGCTGGGAACCAAACAACCCCCAGGCACGCTTGGGAAATAAGTGCTGCTCTCCTGATGCCCAAGGCATCTTGGAGCAGGGCTTCAAATCCACATTTAAAGGTGCCAAGAGGCTAGCTGAGGTGATGCTGTCACCAGGCTGCAGGAGATGAGAGGTGGGGAGGCTTTTTGGGGGTCGCTGATGAGGACTGTGGCCAGGAACCAGCTGTGGTGGTCAAACCCTGCTGGGAAATGGGGTCCTGGGCACACAGTGCTGGGGATCCTGGAGGAATAGGAGCAGGGTGGGATTGCCATGCCCTCTCCTTCCACCCCGCCAGCTGCACGTGGGCACCCAGCCCCCTCACACCAGCTGTTTTAGTAAGCAGCTCCACTGGAGATGGGGACAGGTGAGACCTTCCCAGCTGGGGGCTGCAATACAGGTGCTTGGTCCCCCACATTCTCTGGTCTGTCCTTGCCCCCCCTCTGTCCCCCCCTCTCTCTGTTTCTCTCCTCAGCGCCACTGTCAAGCAACTTGATCACCTGCCAACCCGTATTGATTTTTGCTTCCCAATCTCCAAGCTGGATGGAAGGAAAAGATTAAAAACAGTTTGTCAGTTTGAAGTTGAATAAGAATTCAGCACAAGGGATATCGAAGCAGTTTGGGGGGGGCCCAAGGGGTCAAGGCCACGGATGGTGCTGGGGAGAGTGTAACCCTTTGGCACCCTCTGCTCCAGAGGGGACCTGCTCCACCATTCCTAATGCCTGGAATGTGACCTCCTGGCTACTGCTGGGGGGCTGCCTGCATCCCTTGCCCTCTGGGCATCCCATGGGTGTTGTTCTGGGGGTCCCAGCAGCCCCCACAGCAGCACGTGGGATGCCTCTCATCCCTGGTCTTCCAGCTGCTCCGCCAGCAGTGCCCAGCCCCGGCACTCCCGTCCCCACGTGTCCTGGCTGCCACTGCCATTAGTATTCATGTGGTAGGTCTCCTGCTGTCCTTGTCAAGACTGAGTGGGCAGAGTAAGGAAATTTGCCCTTCAAAAAATGAGAATCATTTGAGTCAGGGAAGCTCTTCCCTCGTGCGTGTGGTTTCCTTGCCAGCCCTGGGGATGACGAATGGTTTGCAGACATCCCTGTGCGGCGAAAAAGGGCTCTTTGGTGGGGATTGGGAAGGTTGTGCTGGGTGCAAGGAAGGGCCGGGAGTGCACTGGGGTGGCTGGGCTGTGTGAAGGGGACACTGTGTGCTCGCCTGAGGTGTGATATTCCATCAGGTGATGGAGTATGCTCTGAGGCAAGAGAGAACCTCTTGGCTGCTTGGTTTCCACCGGCTCAGGGCTGCACTTCTTGCCAGAAATCCCCTGAAAATTCCCCACAGGGTGGGACAGGGATGGCAGGTGAGGCTGGATGTACGGTCCTTGCTGATGTCCAGACAGCCACAAGCCTGTGCTGCCACAGGTGAGGGCATCCCATGCTTGTCCCATCATTGCTTTTCCTCCCTCTGCCTCCCTGCTGCTTTAAGGGAAGGTGAGAGCTGGAGGCTCAGGAGTCTCATTGCTGCTACTATTTCGGGTCAGTGTCCAGTAAGGAGCTGCTGAGATACATTTGCCTGCTTAAAAAGCAGGGTGGCTTTATATCCATTTATACCTGCAGGTGTATTTCCTTACCTAAATAATAGATGGTTATGTCCTCAGCCAGACTGGGCTGGCAGAGTTCCTCCAGGGTCAGCAGAGCTGTGCTGGCTGACATCCAGAGGAGAGGGCCTGGTCCTTCCAAGGAGGATGTGCAGTAGCTGTGTAGGGAGAGAATGGAAAGGAAGGTGGCCCTGTTCACAGATGCCAGGACTGTAGCTCCTGCCTCTGTCCCGGGAGACCTGGGACAAGTTATCTCAGCCAGAGCTGTGGTCTGCACCTCATGATGGAGGACCATGATTTGATAGTCAGTGGGCAAAAACTGGCTCTTCCTGGGGGCACTTCTGCCTGTTCTGAGTGGTGTGGGAGCGGGGACAGCTGCTACCAGCATCACTTGGTCTTTTCATACTGTGTTTTGCTCTCTGGCTAAATCAAGGTGGTCTTTGGGGAGCTTGGGACGGTGGTGCTGAGGACAAGTTCTCCTCTGGTCCCATCTCTTCCCTCAAACCCTGGGATCTGTCACCCACCTCCTCAGACCTGAGTGCCAAGGATACTGTGGCATCTCCTGGGCAGTGGGAGAGCAAAGGAGAAGCCCTGCATTTGCCAGTATCCCAGGTGAGCACATCAGTTGATGTGCACTGACAGGCTGAGGGATCCCTTGGCTGGGGGAGCTGCGGGGCATCATTAGCACTCAGTGCTGGGGCCTGGGAAGAGGCAGCTGGACCTGCTGCTGGCCTTGGCCACCCGCTGCCCCTCTGCCTGCAAACCAGGGTGCTGTGGGGGGGCTGGCTGATGGCCAGGAATGGCCAGGGGACCCCAGCTGGGGTCAGGCTGTGCTGGAGAAGCCAGGCAATGAGGTGGTGGCTGCTTGGCCCTGGCCTGCATCTGCTGCCCTGGTGCTGGGATAGGAATGCACCTCAATGCACCATTGGATCAGGGAGGTCGGCTCATCCTCCCTGTGCTGCTGGCAATCCACAGGTAAAGATGGGCCCCGCAAAGCCACGACTGGCCTTGGTGGATGGAGCCTGTGCCTCCCCTTCTCCTCAGGGTGAGGGCAGGGTGCTCTGGGGGGGGCGGCAGGCAGGAGATGCCAGAACAAGTGAAGCACGAGAGCCTCACAGGGAAAGGTCATGGAGAGTTTTAAGTAGAAATGTCACTGTTGTTCTGTCAAAAGGATCATGGAGCCAAAGCGCATGCGGCCAAGTGGCTGAGGGCAGGCTCGCCCAGCCGTGCTTCCCTGGCCCTGGGGAAGGGGCTGGGTCGGGTTGGTCCCTGTACAAAACAGGGCCGAGTGAGCCACTGCCCCTCACTGTGACTGTGCTGGTGTCCCTGGCTCACTGGCCAGCCTGTCACCTCCTGTGGCTGTCAGTGGTCTCCTCCAGCCCCAAGGCCATCAGCAGGGAGGGACAACAGAGCTGCAGGCTATGGTGTGGTACCTGGTGGGCAGGGAGGAGGAGGCTACTGCAGCTTGTGCATCCCCTCACCTTTGCACAGCCCTGGGGTGTGGGGTGGGTGGCACAGGTGTCAGAGCCAGTCTTTGCCTGTCCCTCTGCCTGTCCTGGGATCCTCTGTGTGAGGAGGAGATGCCATAATCCCAACACCCAACAGCAAGTAGAGGATGGGGCTGTGGAGCTGCCACATGGCCAGCACCAGCTCTGGAGCCTACTTCTGATTTTTTTTTTTTCCCCAGCCTTAATTACTGAATTTCCATATCATCAATTCCCTGAGAGTCAGCACTTGACAGGGAAGGCTGTGGCTACTGTCCTTGCTGCTGCCATCAGAGAGCACCCGCTCCGTCCAGGGGACAGCTCTCAAAACGTTATTTTTATCTCTGTCTCATAAAGCCTGTTCTGTATAAATATATTTTAATTAATTAATAAATGGGATGTAATGAATTCTGGCAGGGTGACATTTGAGCATAAAGCAAGGCTTAAACAGATCCTGACATGTGTTAGCTGGGAAAACACAACACGCCTGTGTGTGCACCACACGCACATACGCACACACAGCATATATATATATTTTTTTTTTACTTACTCTTTGGGACTGTTACGCAATGTAGAGTGTTGTGAGGGTCACTTTTGGGTGAGAGGTGAGAGTCATAAAGGCTGCCTCTGCCAAAACACTTTGTAATGCACACGTAGGCAGTCCCCTGGGTTGCCTCTATCCTGAGCCGGAGAGGAGGAGGGAATAGATTGCTTCCTCTCCAAGAGACTGATGAGATGTCTCCAAAAAATGGAGGAAAATATGGAAAAAACCTGTCTCATCCAGCCTGTACCACTGGCTCTGGAGGGCCCTGTGGCTCTGCTGCACATTGGAGGAGCTGGGACCTAAATTTCTGGCAATACCTTGGATGAGATCCTTGTGCTCCTGCTGGCTTGTGGTCACATTCCAACCCAAGCCAGAAATACAGCCAAGTGGTGCCACATTTGCCTGGGGAGGTGATGATGATAATGATGTGGTGCACTGTAGAGTTTGGGTTTTTCTGTTTCTCTGAAATAATGGTTTGAGAAAGAATACAAGATAGGACAAGGAGTAGTGGATTCAAATAGAAAGAGCAAAAATTCAGGTTGGATATAGGGCAGAAATTCTTGGCTGTGAATGTGGTGAGGCCCTGGCACAGGCTGCCCACAGAAGCTGTGGCTGCCCCATCCCTGGAAGTGTCCGAGGCCAGGCTGGATGAGACTCTGAGCAACCTGGTCTAGTGAAAGGTGTCCCAGCCCATAGCAGGGTGGTTGCAACAAGATAATCTTTCAGGTCCCCTTCAACCCAAACCATTCCATGATTCTATGAATATAAGGAAAAGAACAGAGCTGTGCTGGGGCTTCACTGATGGGAACTTCCTATGGATCTGAGGGGTGGAGGGGCACTCCAAGGGTGGCCCTATTTTGGACTAGGGATTGGAAACCTGAAAGAACAAGGAAGATCCCATGACTGGCTTGGTGTTTCGGGCCTAACTTGGTTCTAGTGGCACCCACTGGGTCCATCACAAGAAGTCCTGTGCTTGCAGGATGGGTACAGATGTGTGATGTCCGAGAGTAATGAAAACTTCACCCCTTTCCTTCCAGTACCTCTGTGCATCTGGAGGCTGCATTCCTGCACAGAGCTGGGAGCAGATCTGCTCTTACGTAGCTGGGATGCAGGTTTGGATCCAAAAGTGAAGAATCTTCTCAAAGCCAGTTGTTGCTCTCTCAGTACAGCCCACTGGTGGAAGAGTAGGGTCTAACGGTGAACATTTTCCAGTCTCAGATCTTTACAACAGAAATCTTATCCCTTCCTAAATTTGGGGCTGTGAATTTATGGCCCTGCTCTGCTGTAGCTCAGGACAGAACTGGTCAGAAAATGATGTTAGTCCCAATCACATGTGCTCTAAAGCAAAAGGTTGCACCTATGTACATCAGTGTGTGTGTGAAGGTAAACGCAGTGCAGAGGAGTCCTCCAGCAGCATGGAAGGACTGCCCAAAGACCCATAATCCTAATAAAGCTCACAGTCCCTTGGGAGCTGTCCCTCTCCATGCAGCTGCCCTTGGTTATGGCCAGCAATGGTCCCCACTGGCTTTTCCTTCCTCTGCCCAACCCACCAGGACACTCAGTGGGCTTTGCTCAACTCTCTGCCTGAGGCTTTGTGGCGACTTCACTCCATCCTGGGTTATCCCAGCCTTTGTATCTGCATCCTGATCTGCCTTTGGGGAATTTTGGGAGATGAAAGGGCACGTCCAAGACACTTGGACCTACTCTAGTTGCATATATACATGTATTTGATCAAAGAGGAAGGGCTTGCTGTTTGCTCTTCAGCTTTAATTATGAGCTTTGGCTGCTGGAACGATCACGGGGAAACAGATTTGAGGCTGGTCTCCATGTGGGAGGGGGTGGGTGGGTAGATTGCGGGATTTTAGTGTTTTTCCTCCATGGAATGGGTCAATATTCCTCCCCTCTCCCTCGAGTAGCTAATAATACAGTGGTTGGCTCTTCTTCGCCCAGCAGGGTTATTGTCATCCTTGCTAAAGTTTGACATTTTACACTTTAGCTAAGCACAGCCTTAGGCAAGAAGCTGCTAAGAGACAGATTTCCTTATTAAAAGAAGATGTCACCAAAAGAGCAAGTCAACAAATATGCCACTGCCCGGAAACAGCCCTGCAACTGGGAGAGCCGGGGAGGGCAGCAAGCGGAGCCAGGGTGGGTGAGGGGCTCTGGCGGGACAGCCTGAGCCATCTGGGGACACGAGGGGCCTTCACCCGCTGCTTGATAACACCCCACGCAGTGGCACCTATTTGCGATGTGGCTCTGGGGACCTCATGCAGAGTGAACCGTTCCCGCCGTAGTCTTTTAGCTCCAGGATGTTCATCCGGGTGTCTTTCTGAGTCTGAAAACATTTACAGGGATTTTTCTCAATATTACAGTCACAGAATGCCAGGCACACACAGGAAGCTACAGGCAACTCCTTTTTTTATTTATTTAAAATATATAATCCGAGCGTGCCTGGTCATGTGCCTCTTTCCCTATGCTGCTGACAATGGGTTTTTTGCTCCCCTTTATGGAGTTTAAGTATAATACACTTAATACCAGTTAGTGATGTCAGTGCTCTTTGGTGTAGCAAATATCTGGTGTGAGATAATCTTAGTTAATGATCAGCATAAAACAGATAGAGGTCAGTATTTTAACGCCGCTATAAATCCCACGTTTACTGTGATCGAGTCGGAAGGAGATGATCCCATTAACCTTTCCTTTGTATTGATAGGATGTGCGTCCCGCCCTGGTCACTTGGGGTAGAGGAGCTGTGTGGTTTAGCCCTGTGGACCTGCTGCCATCCTCCTCCTCCTGCAAGGCTCAGGATGGTGTCCAGGGGGGTGGGTGCCCCATCTGCCTCTGCAGCCTTATTTAGGGTGACACCATGTGATGGGAGAGCAGCCTCTGCCAGACCAGGAGAGGATGGAGAGGTGCTGGCAGCTTTTACCCTCTGCAGGTCCCACCTTGGAAAGGACAGCACAGTGGGCACCCAAGCCAGGCATGGGGGTGGGGGGAGACCCTGTGGTGCCAAATCTCTGGGATGGTTCTGGACCACCATCCAGTTTGACAGCCCCTATGGATTTTGGTGAGGTGGCACTGGGTCTGGCCAGCTGTGAGCCCACCCCGGTGCAGTGCTCTGATAACTGGGAGATCCAGGCAGAGTGGGGGGGGAAAAATAAGATAAAAAAGTCAATGAAGCATCATGGTTAAGAATCAAATTGCATAAAAGTCAGGAAATAAAATACTTAAAGCCTCCTACAGGACCGTTAAATCAGTGCAGGCTTTATTTATGTACATGGGCATAGTTCTCCCTTGATGTGGGTGCTGCTCCTTTCGTGTGCCTGATGGGCAGTGCCTGGGGTGAACCTCACTGGCACGAGCACCACTGGGAACCATGGGGTCCATGCAGAGAAGCTTGGGGAAGGATGGAAAGGACATGTGTGGGGATGGAGGGATGGCCACGAGGGTCCACCACAGGTTCCCTGCAGCACTGTCTGCTTGCAAACCCCATCCTGCCTCTCCAGCCCTCTCTCCTCCCAGTCACTGTTAACAGCAAGGATTTTTCTTGCAGCATTACTCAGAGACCAAGGGTTTTGCTGCACTTCAGACCACACCTTCTCCCTGCCGTCCTTGATTAGTTACCTTGGTTGTAGGGTAGTGCTAATTTGATCAGCGTTTGAAATCAGTGCGGGGCTGGAACCTTTTTCCCTGTCTTTCAACTGAATGGATAGAGAGGGCAGAAATAAAGACTCCCTCGGGTTCTGGTTCATATGTCACCATGAACTGCATTAATGAATCACTGGTCCCAGAGCACATTTGCGGCTTGTTACCAGCAGATAATCCTGCACTGTGACCCAATTGCTACTTGGCTGCCCAAGAGGAGATCTTTCTACAAGGGCCCTGAGGAGCAAAGATGGGCTGGGCTGGGCTGGAAGTCGCCTTCAGCTTTGGAGCTGGAGCTGATGCATTCATTAGGGAGGTTTTCCCTGGCTAGTGCTTGGCTTTGGTTTTTTTGCTTTGGTTTTTGTTTATTTTATTTTTAATGGAGAAAGCTTGGAAAAATAGCCCCAGAAAACTTGCTACCATATCATCCTGCCACAGGAGGATGTCCCCTGCCTTATTGTACAGCCTTGCTGGATGTCTCATGCCTTTGATCAGCTACTGAGAGGCTCCCCAGTGCTCCCAGTCGCTTCAGGCCTCCATGGCATGGGGAGGTGGGGCTGGCACAGGGAGGGGGACACCAAGAACAGGAGGGAGATAAGGGCTCCTGTGGCAGGAGAGGTGGTGAGGATGCTGAGGCGGGGAGACCACAGGACATTTGAACTCCAGAGGTGCTGAGGGCATGCCAGCAATGGCAGCACAGCTCACCCAAGCTGTCCCCAGGCTGTTTCACTTGGGAGGGAGCTGCCATGCCTGGTGGCACGTGCCCAAACAAATGTGCTTTGGTCCCTGAGAGCTGGCAGATAATCCGAGGCAAGTCTGAGTGCTGCTCCTCCTCCTTGCCTTCCAAAAACCAGCCACACACATTCTCTACAGAAAAGAGAGAGTGTTTTCAGCTAAGGCATTTCTAATCCTGCAATTAGATATTTTTCATCTGTCTCCTTATTTTGCTGGGAAGGATGATGTTATCTCTGGCCCTTGTGGGAAATCTGGGTGCATTTCCCAGACCTCAGGCTTCTTCTTTGACCTTGCACAAGGTCATTTCAGCTCCTCTCGCCCCAGTGCCCAGCCTGAGAAAAGAAAAGGGGCCGTGGATGCTTTATTTCACCCACTCCTTATCCTGCCTGGCTGACACATGGACTCCCCAGGGCTGGCCATAAACTGTTTGAGGCACCTGACCCGTGGTGGCCATGGCTCAGAGCAAGCTCCTCCAGCCCTGTGGCCTCCCTTCAGCCACACTCATCAGCAGGAGCTGGGCAAGAAAGTCCTTCTCAGCCTCCAGGGAGGTGACTTGTCCAAGGAGACTCTTAGTCCACTAAAACCGGAGGACCTGTGAGGAGGTAAAGGTGTGCAAGTGAAGATTCACTCACTGGCAGATAGGTTAATATTTTCTTTTATAAGGAACATCTTTGTGAGTGTTTTCTCCATGCATACTGGAAGTGACTGTGCAGGTCAGAAAAGTCACCAGGAGTCATCAAACACAAGCAGCCCTCATTTACTGGAAAGTTTATCTCTGCATTAAATTTTCACCAAAGAAAGTTTCATTAGGCCCACCAGACTGGTATAAATGGGGTTGGAAAAGTGTTTTTCACAACCCCAGAGCTAATTTCTCACTCTGTTTTTTTGTTCCCGTTGTTCGCACACTGGCGCTGCCAAGCGCAGTGAGAGCGGAGCCTGTATTCAAGTCAGATTTTTTTTTATTTCCTGCATTTGAGCAGGCCAGAATTTATACTGCTCGGGTCTCCTTAAATTAGTCCAAGAGGATTTCATTTTACAGGCCTGCTTGACTGGGATCCTTTTGGCACGATGGGCTCAGCTTTGTATACAACTGAGATTCATATTTTATGTGTGTATAAAAATCCCAGCCATGAATCTAGCAGCTTAAAACTTCACCTTCATTCTTTACAGCTCAATTCAGAGCACTCTGCACATTTCCAGCCACTTGGTCTTGCAGTTGGCTGAGCTGCAGGAAAGTGGCAGGAGACGCAGAGAAGGCTCCAAAGGGATGCTTTGCTCTCCTTGGTCACCAAATGTGGCTTGAGAGCCACGAAAGCCTCCAGCTACAGCAGGTCTGCAGTTCATGATGATGCCTTCCCTCTTTTGGGAATCCAGTTCCAAATTTGAAGTGAGACCTAGGGGATATTCTTGGGAATTAGGGCTATAGCAGCAATTTAAGACTCTGGGGAGCTGGGTTTCATCTGTGTCTTTGCTCCATTGGGGAATGTGTGGAGATCATCTGGAGCTGTTTTTCTCCATTAGTGCTTGTAGCAAGTATCTTGTGGTTGCCTGTGACCCATCAAAGCTGGATGTAGGTGATGCAGCAATGCAGGCATTGATCTGCCAAGCCCAAGAACCAAATTCCAGCCTGGGTCAACAGACCAGGCCAAATGTCCTGTGTGGGAACAGGGAGGTTCTCTGCTGCCCAGGGCCACGGATGGCTGGAAGAATGAAGGTGCAGAGGATATGGATGGTGGGAAGTGCCAGGCTGAGATATTCGTGTAGTCCTGCATGGACCCAGCCTAAATGCTGCTGGGCTGGTCCCAGCAGAGCTGGTTGTTGTGGGTTGAATGCAATCAGACTGTGCCCAGGCAACACCTCCCTGCAATGCCAAGCTCTGGGGAAGCTGTACCAGAGCAAACAGCAGCTGGACTCTTGCCAGCTGCATCTGGTACTGCATGGGTGGCCCTGGTCCCCGTCTTCCTGCTCTTCTGGTCCTTGGATCCACGCACAGGGTGCCTCTGCCTTCCCCCCTGCATGAGTACAGTGGTGCAGCTGGACCAGGCTGGTAGTGGTGGCTCACCTCTGGAATGACGTGGCACAGGTAACTGGATTGGGGAACACCAGTGGGCTTGGTGTGGGGATAGCAAAATTCCTTCTGTGTGCAGATAGCAAGGATCTGCAGGGTCTGTTGGGGTACAGTGATGCTCCAAGTCTGCCTCTGTTTTGGACAATAGGGTGCCAGGGGATGCTGCTCCACAGCTCTTGCTACTGAGGTGGGAAGAGATGAATCCTCATCATTCATTCTCTTAGAGGTTTTCCTCTTGGCTGTGACTTCCAGCAGGGTTCAGCAGAATTAAAGTTTAAAGAAGATAGGATTTAAGAATATGGATGTCCAAATGTTGGGTTTTACTTCAGGCTTTTTGGCAGTACCTGGCCTGCATTTGGTTGGCAAGCTCCTCCTTGACACTGCGCTGCCTTCCAGAGTTAGCGTGGACTGGCTTGGGAGGAGTGAATCCCCTCAGGCTCTCATCATCTCCTGGTCCTGAGAGACTGCAAGGAAAACTGGAACGAGTGGAAAAGGGTCCCTGGCTTTGCCTTGCTTGGTGTAGGATGGCTGCAGCAGGAGTGTCGCTGCCATGTGCTCTGGGACCAAGTAGCCAATGGCCTAGGAACATTTTCCCACCATGAGTGAAACATGCTGCCTCTTTGGTTGTGAATCCATAGCACAACCACTTCCTCCCCAACCCATGTTTGGTTTTCCAGTGGTTGGGTTTTATCGAGCAGTTCTTTATTGGATTTATCATGCCAGTTGTTAAAGCTTCCAGCTGCTTAAATTTACTTTCTTGTTTTCTCATTTTCTCATCTGTCTTTTCTGTGTTCTTTACAACAAAATCCACACGGCCCTCTATATCATTAACTCCACGGGCAAGTTAATCAAATTTACTGTCAGGCACTGCTATAGCTGCTGGAATGTTTCTAATTTCTTCGGAGGGGAATATTGGGCTTGCAAAGAATCAGACAGTGCCTCCATCTCTTTTTCCATAATGTGCCCTGGGGTCACTGCAATTCCCAAGCCAGCTCAGACACTATGTTTCCCACTGTAGTCTCTCCTGTTTCTGCTTTCTCCATGCCACTGCTCAGTCCAAATTCTGGGTTTGTATAATTTTCCATGGATGCCACATCTTGGTTGGATGATCCAGCACACCATCCAAACTAAAGAGCAACTTTTGTTTGGGAGGGCTGGGAGGTTTCTCCAAACCAGAACAACACTCATGGGTGGAAAGAGACTCTTCAGCCCTCATCCTAGGCTAGCACTTGCTGTGCAGAGGTTGCATGAAGAGCGTCATTGAAAAATCCCCATGGTATCCTTGGGACAGCCGTGTTTGTGGGTCACAGTGGGATCCAGAGGTGGAATGGAGACTGAGTGTGCAGAGTGCTCGGCTGCAGCCTGACTGTTTGCTGCTTGCCTGCCCTCAGCATCCAAAGGCATGTTCTGGAGCAAAGACTTGTTTGGGTATTGTGGCAGTCACAGAAAATGTGGGGATGGCTACTGAGGGGCAGCTCAGAGAGACCTCACCATGCTGCTGCAGACTGCTCATCCCTGGGGACTCCTGGGGATGGATGCTGGTGTTGGGAAGGAAGCGTGTTCCTGCACTGAGGCAAAGCTCAGTAGTGATTTGGGTCGTGCTGCTGTGCGGAGTGTGTGACCATGGCTGACATGATGCTGCCTCACAGAAAGACGCTTGGGAGGCTTTATGTACCTGAGGCAGCTGCCCAGGAAAAGGTTACAATGAACTCGTACCTGCAAATGCTCAGGAGCAAGGTGGTGGGTCTGTCCAGACAATGGGGCAGGTGTGGTTTAGCTGGAGCTGACCAGGCTGCTGGACACTCACAGCCCTTGGAGACCCAGCTGCCCGTGCCCTGGGACCAGCCCCTCTGGAGGAGCCATCAGTCCCCTAGCCAAGTCCTATCCCTGAGTAAAGAGAACCAAAACCTCAGGGGGATTCTCTTTAGGTGCATGGGCTGTGGGGTTTGAGTGGGATCAAGGCACCCTGGGCACGTGTGGAAATGAAACAGCTCTCCTACAGGGACAATGTGAGACCCTGGTGCAACTCCTGTGTGTTCGAGGTGTGAGACAGCTGCTGCCTGTGCTGTAGGAGTGACGTCCAGGGCTCGCCTCCCAAATCACCATGGGACAGTGGGCACGGGAGGAGCGCAGGAGGAAGAGGAGAGAGGGGCTGGGAGTGGGTGAAGGAAGAGGAGGAGGGAGGGAGGGAAGGGGGAGCATGAGAGAGAGGGCAAGGGGAGGAGGGATGGGGAGAGAGAAGTAAACAGGGATGAAATTGCAGGTAAAAATAAAGCCGAAGAAGCCCAGGTGGAATTCACGCAAAGTCTCCTCATCAACACTGAGACTCCCTCCTGTCACGGGAACTGTCATCCGGGCTCGGCTCGTAATGAAAGGGAAAATATTTTATTCAGATTTATTAATTTGAAAATGAAGCCCGCCTGTCGAGAGGGGGACAGTTCTTCTCAATCTGTCATCGTTGAACCACACGCTCCTGACACCGGGATTCATTTGTCTTGTCGGCTCTGACAGTCGGATTCTCCCAGAGCTGTTCCTGGTGGATCGCCCTGGGATTTTAAACCGGATGAAACACATTCCGACAAGGAACAGCCTCTTTATTAATGCAAATTACACGAGGAGGAAAGAGCGTAAGGGAGGGAGAGAGGGAGGGAGGGTGACGCCAGCAGACGCTCTGGTTCCTCTCCCTGTATCAGTCATTTGTTATTTACATTTATACACATTTTTCAGGTTTAATAAAAGGAGATCGGGATTTTCGGTGACATTTATGGACGGATTGTTTGGAAAAAAGAGAAGGGTACCGTCACTAGAAATGTGTGCAAAAAAAAAAAAGTATGTATGTATACCCACAGAGGCATGTGTGCAAGCTCTGTCTCCCATGGGCAGGGCTGGATTCGGACAGGGAGAGCACGTGGGCTTTCCCAAGGTGCAGCAGAGGTGGCTCTGGGAAGGAGATGTGTGGCAGTGGCATTGGTCTGGTGAGGCTGCCGAGGTGGTTGATGGCAGGGCTGTGGCACCTCCCGGGGTATCCATAGGACCCATCCTTGGTCCCTAATCGGAGTGACTGGCTGGAAAGGGCTCATTCAGGGTTTGCAGGGTAGGGAGTGCTGCCTCTGCCTGTGCATGCAGGGCAGGGTCTGGAGGCAAGGCACCCTCACATCCATAGGGGATGTCTGGGGGGAGGTCAGTGGTGTGGCTGTGGCTCCTGGAGATCAGAGTGACTTCCCAGGGAATGGCTGTCCCTCCAACCTCTGCTGCTGCTCTTCAGCAGGGAAGACAACGCTCACTAAACATCAGCATCTTCCAAACCCTCTTGCCTCTCTCCTATGGGCAGCATCAGGGCTTCCAGGACAGGTTTTCACGTGCAAGCCATGCCTGCCCCTAAGGATCCCAGCTGTGCCCCCCCTCCCCGAGGTCCCGTCAGCTCATTGGAGCTGCATAAAACAAATGCCAGAGCCGGGAGTGTGGAGAGCCCGCACGTATATGTGTAATGATGTCTCCACAGTCTATAGAATGAATATTTAATAGTGCTTGTCAGCAAGATCTTATAGAGGGATTTCTGTCCTAAAATGCTCGTTAACTCTTAGGATTTCCACGGCAGCCTCGGTGTTTAGGGTGGCTTCTGGCTGGTTTGTCACCTTCACCCTGGATTCACCACCCCTCCTCAGCTAGGGCTCAGCAAAGGTCTTTGTCACCACTGTCACCCTCAGCAGTCCCATCCCTGCTGAGGGCAGAGGTGTGAGGTGGCAGATGAGCAAGTTGGAGCTGATGGATGCCCCTCTCCCCAGGGGCAGGTGGGACCTCCTGGTTTAGTGTCCCTAAGTCTCTAAAGTGACTTTGTGTGTCCTGCAGCCCCCCGTGGGTCCAAGACCCTTGCCCCCAAGTTCCCCCACCCTGCTAAAGCTCTGTCAGAGAGACATTCAGGCTTGACTTGAAGTCTGCAAGTGATGGAGAATCTACCACGTCGTTAGGCAAATTGTTCTGCTGGTTAATTAGCTTCACTTTTAATGTGCTTGGAGCAATGAGAACAGTAATTCATGGTAGGAACAGGGACGTGCAGTGAAGGCCTGGAGAGGTGTGGGAGAGGAGAATGGAAAGCCAGAGAAAAAGGACTCAAAATTAGAGCAGAGACATTTTTCAATGAATCTTCAGTCTGTGAGAGGGACAATGAGAAAAGAGAGGAGGAGCAAGAAAAGTGAAGAGAAGAGAAAAGAAGGAAACATTTCAGAGGGACCAATGTAATTTTTGAATTTGGGTTGAGTTTTGTGATTCCTATTTTTATGACAGAAAACTAAAGAGTAGAAATAACAAAATGCCATTTGGTAGCATCTTAGAAATGCACTCATGCACTTTCCATTCTGAAATGGAAAGTTTTGAAATTTAAATCTTGGGCTAAAAACATTTTATTTTAAGGAAATGGGGGGGAGGGGGTGGCTTGATGCTTGAACCTCGATGTTTGAAACCTTCCTCAAAGGTGTTCTCAGTGTCAGTGGACTCTTTTTGGCTTGCCTACCCCTTGCTTGAAATGAGGCATGTGCCTGCCCAAAGAGGAGCCTATAACAAAAAGGTCTTGGCTTCTGCAAGTTTCTTTCTCCAGGTGGACCCATAAGCTGCTCTGAGAACAAACTCAGAGCTAATCCTCATTGTAAAGGTGCATTAACCCAGCACAGTAGCCACAGAAAAACAGATGTTGCTGCCTAGGGAGCACAGGGACTTGCTGGAGCTGTGCCTCATCCGTGCTTCCTGAGATCAAGACCCAGAAAACAGCGGGGATGTGTTTAGCGAGATGTCCCCAGAGCTGCTCACTTGCAGGAGGGAGGAAAGCTGGGGGTGGGGAAATGTTTCTGCAGCTGCCACGAGCCCTGGGCTCATCTGCACCCAGGTGCCAGAGGTGACAGGGACATGACCCCAAGGACAACCTTGGGAGCACCTTGAGGAGCCACCTGGAGCCCTGGCCAACACCTCAGCAGCAGTCAGAGCACCTCTAGGTACTGCTTTCAAGGACCTCCCCATCTGGTCTGTGGGGACTGTCTGAAAAATCACTTCTGTCCTTGAATTCCTATTTCCTTGCAAACCTCGTGGCTAGGGCTCAGCCCTGGTGTAATAGGCATCTGCTTGTAGTAATCTCAACACCCCTCCCCAAACCTACTTATAAAATACTGTACCTTGCACCAATTTTATCTGTGACATCGCATAAAAAAAAAAAAATCCATTAAAAGAAATAAAGGCAGGTGCAGCCTGGTGCTGCAAACACTCCTTCACTCTCATTCTCTCCCCTTCGTTCTCCCTCTCCTTCACTCCCGGTGTTTGCTAGTTTGTATGATTAATTTTATCAATTTTCCTGACCTGCTTTGCCACTGAAATAAATATGACAGCTGCAGTGCTGCCTCAATTCGTTCTCTTGCCAAGTGAGCTGCTGAGATGTGTTTTCTTGTTGATCGCAGACTTTGGTAAATATCAAGTAAATAGACTGAAGAGGATTCATTTCAGCAGCTTGGATTGTCAGGACTTCAGCCCGAGAGCACATCCTTCACCGGGGAGACAAAGGGAGAAGGAAAGCTCCTGTCCCACCCCAAAAAAGCAATCAAGAAATCCTTGTGGTGCACCAGGCCGCTGCCAGCCTGACCCATAATTAGCGGTGTCAGCAGTCTTAGAGGAGACTCCTGAAGTCTGGGTCCTGAAAAGGAGCCCCATGGCCAGGCAGCTACTGTGGGATGTGTGGGTCAGGGTGGCAGCAGAGAGGGATGCGCTGGGCACTGCCATCCCAGTCCTTTTCTACATCTCAGAACCATCATGGAGACAGTCCCTTGCTGGATTTTCCACCATGGTATTGTCTCCTGTCCCTGTATGGAAGAGAGATGTCCTGTCCCTCCTCAGCAGAACGTGGCCCAATGGGCCATGGGTTTATGGAGCACCAAAATCCTGGTTGGTGGAGGTGATCTGAGCAGGGAGTTTTGGTGACAGGGTGATAACCCAGCCTTGCAACCTGCCGTCAAATTAATGGGCTGTGTCCAGTACCTGATTTTTCTGATTTGTGTCTCCCAGTGAAATTCAGCCAGGAGCGAGCTGAAGGCTTCCTGCCTTTCAAGGAGTCTCTCCTGGAGATCTCCTTCCACGGTGAGGCTGGGAGTGTGGTCAAAGCAAGTCTTCCACCTTAAGCAGATGTTATCTGTGAGTACACACCCAGCAGGTGGGGCACTGAATCCTGAACAGGGCACTTGAATCCAGACTCCTGCTGCCCTTGCATGTGGAGCTCTGGAATCATGTGCAGCTCTGATTGCTGCAGGGCTGTGCTGGCATGACAGGACCCAGGCTCTCCTGAAGTCTAGGAGACCCTCACTGTTGTTTATACATATGGTGTATTGTTGTGCACATGGAGAATTGAAAACATTAGGAGGGAAATGGTTGTGTTAGCATATCTACCATATGGCCTGTTTAGCTGTAGGGGCAGGAGAGAGAAAGGGAAGGACTGAAGTATCACTGCTCAGTGTTGATCTTTCAGCCAGCAGTGTCTCTGATGCCACCATCTCAGTGATGGTGGTCTTTGCCCTCAGGACCTTTAGGTATCTTTCACAAAGATTTGGGATCAGTCTCAAAGCCCATCTCAAAGCAGCTGCGTCTTCCCTACTTGGTGGCTGTGGGTTTTTTTGGGCAGGACTCCCCACAGAGTGCCTGGAGCACCAAAAAAAATTCAGGGCCAGAGCATCCAACCACATCTGAGCAATGAGGATGTGATATTGGTGTAATTTCTGGGGCAGTTCCTAATAGTGATGTGGACAGAAGTGATGCTGCTGGGGCAGCATTGAAGCTGCTGTGGGCAGCATTCAAAGCCCTCCTACACAAGGGGCTTTGGCTCTTTGCAAGTATTTAAGGCTATGCCTGTGGAAGAAGTAGGCATACTTCCTCAGGCATAGCCTTAAATACTTCCAGTGTAGTGCTGAGCAGAATATACTAGTATGGAAATCCTTTTTTACATTGTCTATGCATTCAACTGCCCCAAAAGTCTCTCAGTGGGATGATGCTCCCAGAGTTACCAGCCCCACCTGTACAAAAGCCTCGACTGTGCCTACTCTTCCCCAAGAAATCATGAGATTTTTAATTTAATTCAATTCAGGGACATTGGAATAAAATCCAGGTGTTGTTTTGTGCCTATGCAGACTTTAACCTTTGGGTGCAGTTTATATCTAAGCTTTATTTCCATAAACAAAAGCCTTTTGCTGATTTCTAACAATTCTGTATCTTCTGAGACTCTATAAGCAAGGAATGCTGCATAGAAAGTTTTGCAGTCTAATGGAAAATGAACATGATCCAGTTAACCAGCAAACAGTAATTAGCCAGCACAACCCACAGCCCAGCCCTCTGTCCTCTGCAGATCTCAGCAAAGCTGCCTTCAGTTGTCACATCCAAACACAGGGAGAGAGCGGAAAAAATAGAAACTCACAGCCTTCAAAACCAAAAAGAGAACTTGTAAATGTGACCCAGATAAACACGATGCAGGATGGCATCCTTGAGTCAGCAGAGAGCCTCAAACACCTGCTCATGCGACCTCCTCCATCTTGGCATGCTGGAGGAGCCTGAAAAGGTTGGGTGGCTGCTGCAGCACCCCATTATCTCCCCAAAACTGCCACAGCCTCCAGCCCGGCTGTGAGTTGCTGAGCTTTGGCTCAAAAGCATGAAACCAGGGGGCAGGATGAAGGGGGAACAATAAAATATCTGCAACTGAATATAAACCCAGAGACATAGGGCTCCCCTGCTGCCTCTGTTGCAATTTCCTGCAGATTGACTGTGCTCCCATAGCTTTACCTTTCGGAATTATTGCATTATTACCATTACTAAGGTGATAATTTTCATTAACGGCTTGCTGCTGGAAACTGCAGAGTCCAGGACTTTCCATCAGAGTGAAGGTCTAGCTGGCTGCAGGGACCCTCCTCTCCTCATCTGTGCACCAGTTGGGACACTTGAGAATCACGAGTCAGTGAAAAACACACCCTGCATTTGCTACCCTTGAATAGGGTTCCAGACATGTGCCGGTGGGTAAAGTGGTGTCACACTGCTGTCACTCCTTGCATGGATGTGCTCTTGGTCAAAGAGGGTGGGTGTGGGTCCAATGTTCTGTGCAGGGATCTGTGCTGCTGCCAGACCCAGGCTGTCCCTGGTAAAGCCATTCTGTTAGGGTACATTTTTTTGGGAGCAGAGGTTACGACCCACTGCCGGGAGTGGTTGGACCTAGGTGGGCTGAGCTGCTTTGTGAATTGTGCTGTTCTCCTTGACCATGTTATTTCACAGAATCATTTAGGTTGGAAAAGACCTCTAAAATCATTGAATCCAACCAATAACTTAATACTGTCAGGCCCACCACTAAACCATGTCCCTAAACACCCCATCTATGCATTATTTGATCACTTCTGGGGACGGTGAATCTACCACTTCCCTGGGTAGCCTGTTCCACTGCTTGATCAGCCTTTCAGTAAAGAACTTTATCCCAATACCCAATCTAAACCTACCCTGGCATAACCTGAGGCCATTTCCTATTTAATCCAGCCGGGTTAGTGCTGCCCAGACCACAGCCACACAGCCCAGGAGGTGTCCCTGGGGGAGCCCAGCATGGAGCTCACGCTCAGTGTGCCTGTGCCAAAGGTCTCCAAGCCAGCTCCAAATTTCCTCAGGCACTGTGAGCTCCAGGGGTCCCTCTTGGTTGCTGGTAGAGCAGCACAAGTGATGATAGTACCATGGTGTGGTGCCTCCCACAAAAACCATGGTTCAGCAGCACTGGTCCTGCTGCCAATGTGATGGGCTGTGATGACCAGACAGAACTGGGGTCATGAGTGCCTGGGAACATCACCAATCCACCAGGGAGCAAAGGGCAGCAGCACTCCCCTCCTTCCCATCAAGATGTTCTGATGGCTGCTGTGTTGACTGGGCATATTTTTTACTGATGTGGATCACCTTGGTCCAGCAAGGAGCTCACGCAGCAGCCGCTCCTCATCAATTCAGATACCCCCCTCCCCTCTTCTCAAGGACTTCTGAGAGCAAAAGGCTTGTGGCTACAAAGATTTACACCCCCTCAGCAAGGGTTAACCTCATCTGGCAGCCACTATTGTCTCAGGACAACTTGTCAGTCTGTGAGAACGTGCCGTAATGGATTTGAAGTGGATTGCTTAGCCCACGGAGAGGGTGATGCTGTATTTATTGAATAGACATTAAAAAGAACATTTCTCAATTTCTCAGCACTGAACTCGAGGTCAATGGATCTTTTTGGCACTGACATGCTGAGTCAACTCCTAGCTTAAAGCTTTTAGAAGGACCAGGGTTAGATGAAAGGATTAGACTCTGTCTTTAGCATTTCCCTGGCAAAATCGTTGGGTGCTAAATCATTTATGTTGCTTTGCGGTGCTTTGCTTGGCCTCTCCCCGTTACCTTGGAAAAGAAAAAAACCAACATTTTCCCTTTTTTCGGATTCAAATGACACAAGTTGATTATTTCCCTTGTGCTGCACTGAGATGAGGTGGATACAAAGCGAGCTGGACCCCCAACACTGCTGGGCAGCTGCTGAAGGGGCTGCAGAGCCCCTTTCCCTGGAGAAGGAGGTGGTGCTGCGGAGAGATGTGGTGCCAGCCCACCCACCCGATGCTGAGAGGGCCTGTGGCTCGCTGAGTGATAACAAATTCCCTGTGCACCAGCAAGACAGAGTTTTAATAATGAACCAGGCATTGATCACAGGGAGCCTGACAGCAGGGCTGGCCTGGCAGTCAGTCCGGAGCTGATCCCTGTGGGAGCAGGGCCTTCCCTCTGCCTCTGCCTGAGGGGCAGGATCCAGCCAGGGCTCCCTTGGTGGCCAGGAGGTCTTGCCTGAGCGCCAGGCAGCAAGTAGGATTAACTCCAAGGGGTTTGAAGTCAAGCAGATGAGGTGATGCCCTGC
The DNA here is from genome assembly GCA_013400235.1 of Oriolus oriolus. NCBI lineage: Eukaryota > Metazoa > Chordata > Aves > Passeriformes > Corvidae > Oriolus > Oriolus oriolus. Next base: position 314,677 of record VXBT01000309.1, on the reverse strand, counting down.
TCGCAGTGACAGTGGGGTAAGTCTGGAGCATGGCACTGGCTGCGGGAGGTGTTTCCAGAGATTCCGACCTCCCTGGTGGCATGCACATCTCTACTGTTCCCTGTGGCTTCAGGCAATTTTCTTAAGGTCTGTTAATGTCACACTAAGGGCAGTGCTGGACAGGTGGGTTTGGATAAGCCTGTCTAGCCTGAGAAAGCCTTGGGAAAGGCATTTTTGGAAAGGGTGCCAACCACAAAAAGAGTGGTGAGTGATAAGAAGCTGTTGCTGTGCTCCTGCTGTGCATCCCTTGTCAATCACGCTGACTGCTGGGCAGAGACACGATCCTGCAATCGATTCCAGTCCTCTCAGGAGCAGCTGGGAGGACCGCGGGGTGGGTGGGTGGAGCAGCATCTCCCCCAGCAGAAGAGGAAGGCAGTCTTCTGCCGAAGCACTGCCCGATCTAGTTGAAGGTGTCCCCGCCCATGGCAGGGGGTTGGACTAGACGACCTTTAAAGGTCTCTTCCAACCCAAACCATTCTGTAATTCTTTGATTCTACCTTCTCCTTCAGCCTTTCTGCTTGCAGACAGTATATCCCACGCTGGCAGCTCATCCATGCTCTGCAGAGCCCATCCCACAGCCCTTTTCCTAGGCCAAATCCCTGTTGCAACCAGCCCTTTCTGACTGTTCCAGGCCTTCTGGTAGCGGTGCAGCAAATAAAATGCAATCCGCCTGTATCATAAAGTCCAATAAAAATGAAACTGAACATCCACTTTGCAGACAGCAAGTACACTGTAAATTTATGAGATCATATCTCGTGGAGGACAGGGTACTTAAGGGGGGAAGGAAGGGGCTGGCAAAAATGGGAGAGAGCGGCCAAGGGGTAGTAAATATGTTTTCAATAATGAAGAGGCCCGATTACCCTCTTTGCAATAAAAACGTGCACAAGGCAGAGCTGCCGTAAAAATTACTCCCGAGCAGCCTGGCGTATTTGCACCTTGTCATCTTGTCAGCTCCATGCAAATTTCCAAGGCGCCGGCAGCGGGTCGGCTCTGCGGGGCTGCCGAGGAGCGGAGGACGCTCCTCCCTCCCAAAAAAACGCCATTTCCTTGACAGCCGTGGCACCCCAGGCCCTGTCCACCGCCCTCTCCCACCCTGCCAAACGCACCCGTTCGCCCGTAACCGTGGCAACCAGCGCGAACGGGATGCAGGGATGGAGGGAAGGATCACCGGGGTGCCACGTGTCCTGGGTTTCTCTCCAACCAGACGAGGGCGGTGGGAAACACAACGGGATTGAGGATGCGGCCCCTGCGCGCTCCACGGTGCATGGCCAAGAGCCCTGCTCACATCAGCAGGTCACATTTCCCTTTTTTGGGATGCATCCTCCATGGGGCTTATGGTACCACGTGCTCTCCAGGGCACACCAACAGCACGGGGTACCACTGAGCTTCATGTATTTAAAGCAAAAAATAAGCATTTTGACTTGTCCCAGAACAAACCAGAGCAAAGGCTGAGGCTTGACCTCTTTCAAGGTGCTTTCTCAAGAGGTGAGTATTTAAACTGATTGAAACTAGGGGATATAAACAGCACAGGAGCAGCTTCAAGTAGTCTGAAAATCAGCCTGAGCTGTCCTCACATAAACCACTGCTGGGCCCAGAAGAAAGCAATTACACAGGGGCTTAGCTGAGCTGATTTAACAAAGCTGCAGTAATTAAACCTCAAACACTTCAGGCAGGGGATTCAGCTCCGAGTGCTATCAGGATCCTGTCTCGGAAGGTAAATCTTTTTGGTGTGAGCAGCTGAGAGGATTTAAACCAAGGTAATTCTCCCTTCCCTCTTTCCTGCCTTTTGGCTGAGACACTGCCCTCGTGGCTGCCAGTGGGGTTAGCAAGGATTTCTTTCATGGAGAAAAGACAGAGCAGAGTAAAACTCCCAGGCCCATTGCTTCCTGCACCAGGACACACAGCCTGGAGGTGCTTTAGAGGACCCAGCAGGCACCTGGCTGCTGAGGACAATTTCCTGACTTGATCCTGCAGCCTCAGTGTGGAAAATCCTATCCTTTGGGGTTCACGACCCTGACTGGGAGCCTGCTGAAGCTAATGGAAGCCTTTCTTTGGCCTTCAATGGGCTTTGAATCGCACTTGCTGAGGGCCCCATTAAGGACAGGGATGGCCAGGGCTGGGTGCTCCCCCACAGAGGCAGCCTGGCAGCCCAGCTGAGGAGCACGAGCCCTGACCCACTGCTGGAAGCACCGTCCAGCGTGCCAGGTGGCCTCGCCAGAGCCACGGGCTGTGGGGATGGAAAAAAGAAACTGTGGTCATGTAGCTTGACCTCTCCTATTCAGAGCGAGATCAAAGGAGGGCCAAGAAAGAGCAGAGGAGGCTGTTGTGCCCAGGAGCTGAATGGAAGATGAATGGGAGAGGAGTCGGGGGGAGCTGGGGGCTTGGGATTGCAACAAAGCCACGGGAGGGATTCAATTAGCAGGAGAAGTTGTTTCTGGAATCACGGCACTGGAGGGATGCGGCTGGGACAGAGAAGGCAGCCAGGGCCATCAGGGAGAAGGGGTGTTTTCCATGTCAAAGGCGCAAGTGTTTGCATGGAGGGACTGGAAATGGTGGGATTAGAGTTCCTGGAGGTCTCCAGCTGGTGGTTAAAAGGAAAACAGTGGTGGGTCTCAAGCACACCAGGTGAAGGAGGCTTTAGTGAAGAACTGGTAGCATCATTGGGTTAATGTGAGATATCTGTTCCTGGGGAAAGAAGAGTCTTGGAACTGTGTGGGTGACCATCTCCATCACCAAGGGTGGGATAACAGGGAAGAGCCTGTTTCTGATGGTTACTCCTGCAGTAGAAGCTGGCTAGGGATGTGGAAGGTGCCCTCCTAGATTTGCTGGGAAATGACTGAAGTGGTGCAGAGGGTCAGGAGGGAGGAAGGAGAGCACTGGATCTATGTAGAGGTTCCTGGACTCCAGCACTGGCTGACCATGCCCAGGTAATGCCCCCAGGGAAGCTGATCTTGAAGGGGAAAAAGCTGTTAATGAGAGAAGAGCCAGTCAAAACTTCTTGCGGGCACAGTTCAGGCCATGGTGTAACAGGAGAAAAGAAGCACAGGAAAAGAGATCAGATCTGAGAAAGAAACCTGGGGGAAATGAAAAGTAGGTCAGGCCATGAAGATCAAGTACAGAAGTGCAGCATGCACATGCAGAGACAAGATCAGAGAAGCCAAGGCACATGGTGAGATGCAATTAGCAGGGGACATCAAGTGTAACGAGAGGCTGCTCTAGCAGTACCTCAGCAGTTGCTGGAGGACCACAGAGGTGTTGGTTTGGTATTTGGGGACAGGGAAAGCACTCAGCAGATGATGCCAAACAAGTAGCATCACATTTGTTTTCTTCTAAGAAGATCAGCTATGATCCTAATTAAGTACTAGGAAAAAACACACTTGCCTTTAAAATGGAGGAAAGTAGAAAAGGGATAATTATGAAGATTTCAGTCTAACAGCAGTTCCTAGAAAAGTACTGGGGCCTGTACTCAAACTTGTAAAAACCTAGGAGAAAACAAGGTTATGAGAACAGGTAACATATGTAGCTTCAAGGGAAATTGTGTCAGCCCAGTAGGATCTCCTTGCCTTTGCCCAGAGAAGCTGTGGATGCACCATCCCAGGAAGTGTTCAAGGCCAGGTTGGATGGGGCTCTGAGCAACCTGGGATAGTGGAAGGTGTCCCTGCCCACGGCAGGGGTTTGGAATGAGGGGATCTTTCATGTCCCTTCCAACCCAACCCATTCTGTGATTCTGAGTAGCAGGTCTCAGGAGAGAAGGCAAACTGCAGAAGCCGAGCATCCTGGGTTTGCCAGATGTGGTTGGCAGGGTGGTCTCATAACTTTCTCATCTTCATGAAATTCTAGAGGCTGAAAAAGTGGCCAGAAATTCAAACTTGGGCTTGTACTGAAGGGATCTGTTGAACAAGTGTGAACAGGCCAGCTCTGGTAGCTGGTGATGCTCCATGTTTTCATTTGTGACCCAGGATGGTGGAATGGGGCTGCAGTTGTTTCCAGCTGACACAAGCCTAGCTGAGCTGGAGAACCAGACTAACTGGCATAATAACTCAAATATACGGGAGAAAGGGTCTGGGAAAAAAAGGTGTGACTGGAACAGTGTTGGTTTGGGGCTTTTAGACATAAGCTTAGTGGGAGGTTTGGTCTGGCAGGTGCAGATGAATAGATGCTGCTTCCCTGTAGGTGAGCAGAATGAGATGATGGACTAAAATACATAGAGGGGGAGGCTGGCTGACAGGGAAAGGGGATTCTGTAGGGAGAGAAGAGCAAGCGAAAATGGACATGGTCAGCTAGCAAACAGGACAAGGAAAGTGGCTCAAGTATCCCACTTCTGGAAGGACTGGGGAAAAAAGGTGAAAAATGTGCAGAGCATTAAGAAATGTTCTGCAGGCTGTGCCTTATACTAGAGCTGCAAAAGCCTGGGCCAGGGGGAGCTCTGACATGTACTCAAACCGATGTGGTACATGGTTAAGGGATGGGATTCTCCCTTTGCCATCGTGCTCTTGTCAAGTGTAGGTCCACCAGAATGGATGGAGACACCATAGTATAAATCCAGATCTGGGAGTGAATGTCCCCTTTTGGAAACTTTGACAGCCCAGGAGCATTTTGAAGGGAGAGAACAAAGAGAGGCATCGGAAGAAGAAGAAGGTGGCAACAGGTTACTGAAGTGGAAGGACAGCTTTGTGATGAGCCATGTTGGCATCTGGGCTGTGTCCCTGTGGGGTCACTGATCTCCTGCACAGCCTTGGCCTGGTCCCCCGGTGTTTTCCAGTCCCCTTGTCCACTCAAACAAGGGCTCTGGCCTCTCCTTGCAGGGAGGAAAGGACCTGGTGTGAGACCATCCCTTGCTCGTGGTGCACCTGGAGCCAGAGAGGTCTCAGCCACTTCTCAGGCTTTTCATTCTGCTGAGTGGAGGGAGCCCCAAACCCCACGCTGTGGGAGAGCCTGGAGGAGCAGTTTCCACTAGGACACAGCTACTACGCCTATTGCAGGGAGAATATTTAATTTCAAAGCCCAACAGATCAAATGCAGCTGGGGGGTGGAGCTGTGCTTATCTCTCGCCTTGTCCAGAAGTTGAACAGCAGAACAAACGATCTGATCATGTTTTTATTGTGCTTCTCCCCCTCCCCTCTATCAGGGAGCCGTAAACCAGGGATAATCTGTAATTCTCCCTGCCTAATTGTGCTGCCCGGCCACCTGAGCGAGGAAATGCCTTCCCTCTTCCCGGCTCTCCGGTGCCGTCAGGGACCCAGGGCCAGTGCCGGCTGCCTTCGCAGCTGGCTGCCGAGTCCTGAGATCCAAGTGTTCCCCGAGGTAATCATTTACTGGGATGCTAACTGGGCCGTCCACAGAGAGAATTAAAAGGACATTCCTCCACCGGCTCAGAAGCTGTGGGAATCCTGTGGCTGTGCCCAAAGGGTAGGGGGGAAATCACAGAGAAGTAACTGGAGCCTGGGAGCCTGTTTGCAAGGAAATTAAACTAAAAATGTGTAGAAAAACAGCCGTGGGGCTTCACATTTCAAACTCAGAGTGGTATCCAGTAGGTCTGAAAAGCTGTTTAGCATGTAAGCGCTGGCTCACAGACTGCAGAATCTTATTTTCACTAAAATATTGGTGCTCTTCCCCCCTTCATTATAACAAAATGAAATGGAAAAGTGACCATTTGCTCGATTCAATCCAACTAAAAACCAATTGCAAACACCCAGTGCTAGGCAAGGTATTTCCTTCTCCATTCCTTCTCCCCCCCTTCCCCCCCAAAAACATCCATTTTCAATATGTTTAATCCAGAGCTGCCTGTTTTGCTATGAGTGGCAGGGGAAAAAAAAAAAAAAAAGCCAAAAAAAAACCCCCAAACCACAGGAACTTTTTTGTCTGGGAATAATTTTTTTTTTTTTTTAAAAGCTCAACAGTTTTGACGAAAAGGTGTCAGCCCTGCCCGGCTCCCTGAGGAAGCTCCCTCTACGGGCGATGCTGCGGCAGCGTTGCTCCAGCTCCACGCCATGTCCTACTCCAGAATCCCGTGGGTCAGCCCTGCACAGTGGGCACTAACACTGCAGGAGCAAACGAGACTTCCAGACGGTGAAACTTTTAGATTAAATCCTCTCTCTTTTTTTTTTTTTTTTTCCTTCTTCTTCTTCTATAGAATATGGTTTAAAAAAAATGATCACAAAACCCTTGCATTTTCATTTGATGCAGTAGGGTGCTCTGGTGCCACCAGAAATGGTATCAGCGTGGGTGCCAGGGGCTGTGCAAAGGGGTGGATGTGCTCAGCTCTGAAAGATAATTTGCATCTTGTGATGAAAATCTGCCTTTGTTTTGTTAGGAAAGTGCTTCTGTATTTCTGCTCATAAAGGAAATGGGGGTTTGGTGCCTGGTGAGGAAAGCAAAGCCATTTGCACATTTTGGTGTCCCTGCCCATGGCAGGGGGTTGGATCTGGATGGTCTTTAAGGTCCCCTCTGACCACAACCATTCTGTGATTTCCTCCTCTGCACTCTGGATTTACTGCTGTGCTTCTGCTGAAGGCGCTGATGGGGACTCAGCCTTCCTTGCCTCCACAGCCATGGTGGGGAACCGGCATCTCTGCTGTCACCAGAGTTCGCACCAAGCAGCAGGATGGGCAGGATGGAGCTCAAAGGTAAGGACACCTGTGGTCTTCTCCTCACAGTTTGCAAGAGGCTCTGGAAAATTTTGTGGTGGCTCCAGTTTGGTTGGCCTAAGACAGCTGCCCTCTGTTCAGTCAAAATTTAACAGACTCACATGGAATACACTGAATTTTCCACTTCAGGTGCAACTGTGATCTCTGTTAGTGCAGCTGTTTGCTAGGCTGTGATGGAAAATGTTGGATTTTAACCCCATATAATGGTTTGGAAAAGGCTTCTAGTCAGCAAAGCCAAAATTTTAGAGTTGCCATCAGAATGGGCATAAAATGCTAGAAAGACATTTTGATTCTGAAATATTGGCATGTCCTTAGAGTAAGTTCTGGGTCAAAGGGAGAAACGCTGTAGCTGTGAAATCAAAAATTCCCTGCCTTTGTGGAAAATTTGGAGTTTGCCACGGGCAGGAGATCTGCCAGAGAGCACTTTACAGTGCAGAGCTGAGGTTCAGCAAGCTGGAGCAAAACAGTTGGTGTTGAGGGCAGAGGTTTGGTCCTTTAGAGAAAAGAATCAGTTTATGAGTTCGCTGGTTCTGAAGAGAAAATTGGTGTGTTTTCCTGATCTGTTGTTATCCTTCTCCAAGAGATGATGTGACAGCATGGGCTGGACGAGAGCTCCTCTGCAGAGTAAAAGCTGACTGTGGGCCACTGCAGGATGTGAAATACAGGCTTAAATCTGTGACTGCCAGTCCAGTTCTCCCCCAAGTTCTTGGGGTGTTAAGGGAGGGGCATTGAACCCCAGAACTCTCATAAAAAATGCTTGTCACCTACTGTGGTGGGTGATCTGTGGCCCTGGAGGTGGCAGGACAGACCAGAGGGTGTCTGGGCTCAGAGATGTCCCTGACAACTCTGCAAAGCTGAGTTATGTGGAGTCGTCATGTTAACGTACAGCCAGGGACAATGATAGGAGAAATACTGCCAGGCACAGATCCATATTTTTCTCCACGGAGTAAAATACTGTGTAATTTTATCTAGTTACTATAAAACAGTTTATACTCCTTGTTTATTAAAAAAAAAGAGGGAACACCCCCATATTTCACTTCCTTTTCTGACAGGCTATGGAGGAAAAATAGATGGTTTCTTTTGTATTTAATATTTCAAACCAAGTAGACCCAGAAGAAAAGGCAGCAATTAACCACAAGTACCTGCAATGTGTTCCTTGTGTTTCTTCTCTCCGGATTTGGCTACAAAGAATCAGTTTAGTACAAACTTATTTACAGTAACGTTAAATCTTTTAGCGATAATTTTCCAAGCTAGGCAGGAAAGCAGTGCAGCCATGCTCACCTTCTAGACCTCAGACTTCTGAGATGGGACCTGCATCTCACATTTTCTCAGGATTTAAAATCCTTTACAGGATGGCTAGGAAATGGTCAGCACATATTTGACCATAAGTTGGAGTAAGCTTATACACATACACAGGGAAGGAAATTTACAAGCCTGGCAGAACCCAAAAAAGGGGCCAAATGGTAAAAAGGGCATTGACTGTGATGCAGGTTCTCTGCCTGTGGACATCCATATTTGTGCCTGTACATGCAGGGCTATGTATTTTCCCTCTTCCCACAGTAAATTCCACATGAGCCCTGCCCTGTGGCTCCGTGACAGGAGAGATACCTGAGCGTCATCTTGCCCACATCTGAATCACTTTGCCGTCACTGTTTGGTCTCTTGCCACCTAAATAGCAGGGCTGTTATACCAGGGTTTGCTGAACCCTCAGTAGGAATCCAGCAAGGACACAGAGTTCCTTGCCTTCCTTCTCCACACAGCCTGCACCCAGGCTGGCAGCATCCTGTGACTAACTCTTCTAGACTGGATTTCTCCAAGGGACGACCAGCGCTTAATTTGGCTGACTCCGCGCTCTGCGGGAGCTCTCATCCATGCCAGCTTGAGTCCTAGCAAAAACCCATCATCATTAGTCCTCCAAAGGCACAGCTCAGATATTCTCCACCCCCATTCCTGCAGGCTGGGCTGCACTGTGCATTCCCACAGACCGAAATTCCCCTGGTAGGCTCAATTACAGCAATCAGCCTTCATGCTCTTTTCCATGGCACTGCTGCCTCCCACTCCGCATGGACGTGGTGGAGCAGCAGCTTTCCCACAGGTGTCAGGGGAGATGACACTGCTCATCCAGCTACACCAGGCCTGTGGGCCGGCTCTGTGGTGTTCGGGGCCCAGGGGCTTGTCCCTAAAGGGGGTTGTCCTAATCGGAGCCGTTTGGGATGTACCCTGGCTCTGTACTCTAAGGAGCTGGTTGGAGCAGAGCACCGAGCACGGGCTCTCCTTGGGCAGGACCTTTGCTTCAGCCTGCAGGAGATTTTTTTCTGGTGCAAGGCAGTGCTGGGCTGGGGAGGATCTGGCCAGTGTGCATTTCTCTTTACTAACACTTTGGCAGCCTCTCAATGAACAAACCACTAGAAAACAAATCTGGAGCAGCCCTTGGCTGCGGTGGCCAGACCTCGGCTGTTAACTGGGCTGAAGAGTACCAGCTGCTCTGCTCCTGCCCCGGGGAGGAGAGGCCCTTCTGCTGTGGTCTGGGGACGAGAAACATGCCTGAACCAGCTCCTGCAAACTGAGATGGCTTTTAGACTCCAGCTCTGGATCCAAATCTAAATTTCATGGCTTTACATGCTGCCTGAACCCATGTCTTGGCTCCAAATATCTCTCTGCTCTAAAAGGGCAAATAATATGGTGGTGACAAACTCTTTTTCTGCCCTTGGCTCTGTGTAATGCTGACTTTGAGGTGCTCTGGCTTGGGCTTCCCCAGCTGCATTGCTGCAGCCAGGACAGTGCTTGAATTTAATTCCCTTTTTCCACTCCTCTGGTAGCGGGCACTGACTGGGCAAAGTGACTTGCCTGGATTTGTGCTTCAAGCTGGGAATATGTGGGTCCTGTTGCTTGAGCCATGGATGCTTCCCCATGGCAGAAGCCGCTGTGCTCAAGGGGGACAAACCCTCTCTGGCTGGGCATGGGGAGCCAGCATGGCTTTTCCAGCTCTCCCTGCATTGCCCATCTGACCAGCTTATCCCCACTCCCTTCTTCTGCCTGTGGACCCCTTCCCATACCTCGCTGATGCTCTGTTCCTAAGCTTGACCCCCTCCCAAGCCCTGTAACTTGTGTCTGTCAAGCCTGAGGATGCTGTGGAGCTGAGCTGTGTGGAGATGGTTTCTGGTTTGGAAGAGCTGTATGTAGGGTGGGTAATGCTGGGGGCTCCAGTCCCAGGAGGGGCTTGGCAAGGGGGAATAAGGACAGAGGAGGGAACATGTTATTTTGGTTCTTGCAAGGCACTAACTAACCCTTTCTCAGAGAAGGACTGAGCCTCGAAAACCTCTTGCTCTCCCTGTGTTTTCTAGTGGTGCCTGTGAGCAGCAGGGTAATGCTGGTGCTCAGACACCAGCTGTGGTCATGCAGGGCTCTGCATCTGCTGGGTGAAAAAAGAGATATCCCTATTATAAATGGGAAAGATTTGGTGGAAGAAATGTATTTTCCTATTTGTATAAATTTTACTGGTGTTTCATAGTTCCAAAGGCATTGCCCAGCTTTGCAGTGGGTTGAAAAGTGAGGGGGGAAACTACACTCGTGTCACGCAAAATTTTCTCCATCCTCTTCAAATGAGAAACACTGGGTGAGCTGCTCAGCAGCTTTGTCCCAGGTTTGCCCTTTGTGCCAGTGGCTGGAGCGGTCCACAGCCCTTGCTGGGGTGTGATAAGCAGCAAGAAACATTCAGGGTGTTGCAACACCCCTGCTTGTTCCCTATGGCTGAGGACATGGCCACCCCTGGACAGAAGGGTCCAGCAGCACTGAGCCATGGCAGGGTATATGTTACAGATGTGTTGCAAAATCTGTGGGTGGGGAAGGAGATGGGTCAGCTGAATTCCTGACCAGACCTCAGCAGCATCTCTGAGGGCCCATCATAACCCTGAAGCTGTTGCAGGAGGTGGGCTCGTCCCTTGAGCTGCGCTCCCTGAATTGGTGCTCAGCTCCCATCCTGCTGCTGTCTCCCACCTCTTCTCTCCTCCTAGGATTCCCCTCCTGAAGCCGCCTCAACCTGCTGTGGCACCTTCTGTCAAACGCTTCACACGTTTGTCACCAAAATGTTTTGGCAGCAGCAGCATCTCTAGGTTTTGACATAATCCCGACAGGAGACTTTCTCAATTATTACTAATGGAACATTATGCTCCTCTTTGGGAACTCCTGCATGAATAAAAAGGGTCATTAATGACATCTGCGCAGAGCCCGGAAATTATTAGTCAATGCTGATACAGTTTTATTTTATTTTTTTAATTTTTACATATATATTTTCTTAAGCTCCTGCTAATTTCCCACCTTGCCTCCCACCCCCTTCTCCAAAGTCTCCCGTGCAAAGTGGAGCCGAGTGGGTTATTGTCAACGTTCTTGCTTTTGTGCAGGTAAATGCTCTTCCCCTCCCACCCTTCCTTCCCTTTTATTCCCTCTTGGCTTCTTTAAAGATTGTAGCTCTTGTTTCAGTCCCAAGAGATCCTGTCGCACCTTTCTCTGGGCTAGATTTTATTGCCAGTCAAGCTCAAATATTTCTTGGACTTGGAGAAATCAGTATTACCCTGGTCCTACCAAGGCAGTGCTGGAGAGGGAGCAGTAGCCTGTGTCCTGCTACCTGTGGACCTCAGGGTGGCCTGTCCCCATCCCTGCAGCACGCTGGTGGCACACAAGAGATGGTGGGAGAGGGACTGGAGGTGTCTGCAAGTGCCACATAGCATCATGCAACAGGGAGGCTCAGCTTGGATTGTTTTAGAGGACTTTCTAGACAGCACATCATTGTGGTTTTTTCCGTCCTTCTGCTAGGTATTCAGTTCCATCTGCTCAATCCCCCTAAAAGCTGCCCAGAGAAGGCTTTTTCTTTACTTTTTTCCCCCCAGAATTCTGCAGCAATTTGAGGAACTGTGACAGAGCCCAACAGAAATGTGACAAAAGGCGTCCCTGCCCTGAGCCATTTCAAATGGCTCTGCAAGTCACGACCGCTGAGGAGGTGACAGGTGCAGGGCTGTGCAGGGTGCATCCGTCCCTTGTCCTGTGTCAATAACAACATGTGGGTCTGAGCTCTGGGCTGATGGCAGTGGCACATCCAGCAGGACAAAACCCTGAGGTCATTCCTTTTGCTGCATTGCTGTGCCAGCACATGAAGTTTGGAGGCACAAGTAGGGCTGGGTTTTATTCCCAAAAGGAGGAAAGGGGAAGTTTGAGATGATGGTTAGGCTTTTGGTGGGATCTCTTATGGCATGTGGAAGAGGAGAAAACTGATGTTTTCACTTACTCAAAGCTTGTTTTTCTTTTCTGCCTTGGTATCAGTCAAATATGCAGCACAGAAGTTGAAGATGGTGTTGGTCCATCCCCAGCAAGGAGAATCTTGCTGTCCTGAAGCCACTGCAAGATGTTCAGCTCCACAGTGAGTGTTTTTAATGCTGCGTGATGGGAGACTCTTCCCAAGCCATTGGCTGTGACCGGGGGAGACGTGGCTGCTGTGGAGCTTTGCTTGCTCACCAAGGCACACAAGGAGCACCACCTGGGCCAGAGGATTGGATGGGAGATGTGACAATTCTCCCATGGGGCCTGGACTCATTGCAGAGCTACTGCATGTCCCTGGGGAAGGCCAAGCAGGGATCACCAGCCTCCGTTCAAACGTGGCACCTGGAGTAAAAGGTCGGAGCAGCAACTCTAAAAAGAAAACTACTAAACAAGAAATAGACTCCTTTAAAAAAAAAAAAAGTCCCTCGGAGAAAAGATATTTCAACCCCTTTTTGATTTATGACCTACTATAGGATATTGAGACGTTATTTACAATCGATATATGCTCCTGCAAGACTCCCGCCGGAGCCATAGACCCCGCCTGTTAGAGTGGAGCCTGGTCAGCCTGCTCCACTGGAAGTGCCAGCCATGTCCTGCTGGAGCAGGCTATAAAGCTGGACGCAGCTGTATATCTTTCAGAAAATGGACCTGGTTACACATGTCTTTGGGCAGCTGACACAGGGATATAGTTTAGGGCTAAGACAGCAGTTCAGTAGCAGAAATCAGCATTCCTCAACCTTGCCAATAATGAAATCTCTTGCGCAACATAGAGTGCTCCATGGCCTTAAAAGTGCAAAATGGAGTTGTTCACTTGACTTATAATGGAATTGGGCCAATTTCGAAGCAAGCAGTGGATTTTATTCTGGGATTTTATCTTTATCTAAAGGGGGATTTGCAAACACTTTAAGGAGGGGGGGAAAAAATTCATTCGGCATAAAATTGCATCCTGGCCGAATTCCAGTTTGGGTAATTACGTTCTCTTTCTGTAGTGGCTGCAGGACAAAGGGCCATTCATCACACTCCAAAGTGCTGCAAAAGGCTCCCGTGTTCCACCGGAGGAGTTCCTGCGTTTGAATCCAAGCGAGAAAGTTTTCTTCCGTGCTCCGGGCCACTCTGGAGGGTAATGGAGCTTGGCGCTGCTTTTTAGGATGCTTTTGGGTGAGATAGAGGGGCAAGGACCTTGTCACGAGCTGCTCAGGCTCCAGCAAATCTGGGTAAGTAGGGCGCTGAGCAAAATAGATTCCTAGCAGCCTCCCGTGGCTCGCCTTTCACCCCGAGGACGTGCTTGTCTTTGCAGAGTGCTGCCGGAGCTCCAGGGGATCCCGCTGGAGCAGAGGAGCTGGATTTCCTCTCTGCAAACCTCCCATTTTGGAAATGCCTATGAGCAAGAAACTGGGTCGCATCCAGCTGAGCAGAACTCAAGAACTTGGGGTGCATTCAGAAGTGGTGCAGGGGAGCCTGGAAGGATGCGGGTGCTCTGCCTTCCTCTTCCCAGGTCTCCATACAGTCAGAGAAGAAATATTTGCAACCCTTCCTCATGCTTTCCAGCTAGAAGTGGTCATGCTTAAGTAGTGGACCAGAGTTTTCAGTGGAGCGTTGGATATTAGGAAGGAATTCTTGACTTTGAGAGAGGTGAGGCACTGGCATAGCTTTCCCAGAGAAGCTGTGGATGCCCCATCCCTGGGAGTGCTCCAGGCCAGGTTGGACAGGGCTTGGAGAAACCTGGTCTAGTGGAAGGTGTCCCTGCCCACAGCAGGAGGTTGGCCTAGGTGATCTTTAGGACACCTTCCAGCACAGACCAATGATTCTAGGATTCCTTAGCTCCCCAGTAGCTCGCATTGCAGCCACTCCCTGTCCAGGCAGAGTGAGGCCCCATGGTGGCAGCCCCAGTGCTCAGGTAGAGGCCAGGCGAGGAGACAGCAGCAGCAGCAGCATCTCCACAGGATGAGGGAGCATGTCTGCATGCCACCCACCAGCTGACCTGCCAGGGAGCATCCTTGGCCTATGTGCCTTGAGAGTGTCCCTTTAAAGCAATTTGTAGACTGTTATCCTGTATCATTAACCTAATTAGTGTAATTGCCGCCATTTATGTAATGAGTATAAATACTGGAGGAATCCCATAATTAGGAGATGTAATTAGGTAATTAATAGATGACACGGTAACAAAAATCCAGGGGAAACTTTGCAAGGTGGACACTGTGTGTGTATGTTTGTGTATGTGTATGTGGTTGTTCTTGCCAGGGTCTGTCACAGATGTGCTCTGGGGTTGGCCTCATCCTGGAGCCCCTCCATATCACGTGGGCAATGTAAAGGGACCTTCAGGAGATGTGAGGAGGCTCTCTTGGAGCTGTAGAGACCTTGCAGAGGGGATATGGAGAGCTGGGGTTTGCTTAAGGGGAAGAGCAGAGCAGTGGCCATTGCCTTGTCATACAGACACACTTTGCTTTTAGATCCTGGGAGAAGCCAGGTGAATTTAGCAAGGTATGAGACATTCCTCCGCCCTACTGGAAGGTGGCTGGAAGTCCCATTTGTCCCATAGTGCCTCTCTGCTACAAGCAGTGCTGGAAATAGCATGACAACCAGCTCCTGCACCAATAGCCCAACTGGAGGGATGATAAGGAGCCCCAGGCTGCGCTCAGCTGCCTGATAAAGTCTCGTTTTAGTTCTCCTGTGGGTTTGGCTTAGAAAAGTGATTGGAGCTGGAAATTGTGTTTGTGCAGTGAAGAGCTGATAAAGTTCCTGCTGTGCCTGAGGAGAGTTTTTTTAGAGTGTCGTGAGTTGTGAGTGCTTGAGCTGGACCCTTTCTAGTCATTGAAATGTTGACTTTTTCCTGCTGCTCTCTGTTTCTTGCTCTTCCCAGCCTGTTTGTGCTTCTAGAGAACTTACAGGTCCAGATGTATTCAAAGAAAATAAGTTGCAGACAAGGAAAGTTTTTTCTTTGTTATTTTTTGGGGTGTTGTTGTTGATCATCTGGTTGCCACCTGCCAGGAAGAATCACTACCACCAGATTTCAGTACCTGAAGGGAGCCTGGAAAAAGAGCTGGAGGGACTTTTGACAAGGGGCTGTAGTAATAGGATAAGGGGTGATGGCTTCAAACTGACAGAGAGCGGGATTAGATTAGATATTGGGAAGAAATTCTTTAGTCTGAGGATGGTGCAGCACTGGCACAGGTTGCCCAGAGAAGCTGTGGATGACCCATCCCTGGAAATGTTCAAGGCCAGGTTAGATGGGGCTTGGAGCAACCTGGGGTAGTGGAAGGTATCCCTGCCCAGAGCAGAGGCTTGGAACAAGATGATATGTAATATCCCTTCCAATCCAAACCATTGTGTGATTCTGTGATGAGCCAGGAGTATCCTGGTGTAGGATGTCTCCCCTACAGAGGGTCCTGGGCTCTGCACACCACATTGGCCAGTGTACACTGGCTTTTTTCGAAGGAGCCATCGACCTTGTGGCTTTTATTCTTGGCCTCTCTACCTCCCTTTTGCAGTATGTTCTCTCCAAAGGATGAGCTATTTTGCACTCCTTGGAGGAGCACTGCAGCCAGCAGGAAGTGACTGCAAGACGTGCAGCACGAGAAGCGCCAGCTCCCAGGAGAGGTCAGGGTTTGTGCAAGCTTTGGGTGGTCAAAGGCTGGGGAGTCCCCGGGACCAGCAGCTAGAGGGAGATACGACCTCACGCTGAGGGCCAGCCTTGCCTATGCCGTGGATTCCTGTCGTGATGCCAAAGAAAATCCTCCTGCTTTCTAGTGTTCAGGGTCCATGTAATGAACAGCCATAATGCAGACTTCATTACATAGCATAAGTAATTCTCGAGATTAAAGACTTTTGAAATGGCTTCTGCTGCAGTTTCTGCCAAAGTATTTCTTAGTCCTTGTCTACCTGGGAAGTTTTATCAGGTGTATCATGATCAGTGTATGTAGGTCCAGTTACACCAGAAAGGCTCTGTCTAGACATTTTAATTCCAGTATAAAAAGGGCCTTTCTTTGCTTTAGCTTGAATTTGTTTCTACATGCCCTCCACAAAATCAGGGCCTACTTCAACAGTGGAGGAGCCTCCCTGTGTACAGTTATGTTTAAATACCCCACTGGACTGCATCAAAGCCCCCTCTGCCCCAAGGCCAGGAGTTCCTGCTCCTGCAGGTTCCCTGGCTCACGGGTGGGGAGGTGGATTGGTGTTTGGCAGCTGCTGGGCTGGAAGTGGCTCTTTGTGTCCAAAACAAGCATATGGTCTTGCAGGACACTTCTGCAGTCTTTCAACTCAACCTTCCTCTGCCCCTCTGCTTCCTGGTCCCTTGTCCCATGCTCCCCAACTTGCCACTCCAACTGGATGTGTCCCACAGGGCACCATTAGCTGAAGTCTGATCCTTCTGCTTTATCTGGTTCGGGGATTTGCCCACTGAGATACAAATTCGCAAAAAGAATTTTGTGGTTTGGCTCATTTTCCATGTAGTAAGCTCTAAGTCCAAATGATCTCAACTTCAAACCTGTTTGAAGGCCTTGCAGCCCCTTGACCTTGGCAGAGCTGCATGAAGATGCTACAACTCCTGTCCTGTGATCACGGAGGGTGACTTGGCTGATGGCTCACAAAGTGATGGACTGTGAGGATTATCTGCCTCCCTCCGCCCTGGACCATCACATGGGTGAGGATTGTTGGTATTTCTACATTTTGCCCTCATTTTGCCCTTGCCTTTGCCCTTGCCAGGCACCAAGCATTGATTTATTCTTGGTGCCACGTCCAAACTAGTTTAACACAGACTTCCACTGTAGGTGTGGAGTAGCCATACTTTCTCTTGTTCCCTTTTATAATAAAAACTCTTTTTTCTGTGTTTCTGTCTCCCCTTCAAGGTCTAACTCTGCCTGAGTCCTGCCAACTTTCATTTTGTTCCTGTATTTCTTGATTTCCAGATGTGTCTTCCTTTGCTGATCTCTCCCCCACCTCATCTTTTTTCCTTTGTAGTCCTGATGATAAGTGTGAACACACTTTTCCTGTAAAACATGGTTCCAGGCTCAAAGCCTTGCTTGAGTGGTTGTCCTGCCTGGGTTTCACATTCTAACTAAAAAATCAAAAATTTAAAATTTCCTCCATGTTCAAGTCCTTAAGCTCTTCAGTTGTGCTGAGTGCATTAATAGTGCTGTAGTTCTGCCCTAACTTTGTGCATCTTCTCTAGCGAACTTCATTTATCTCTCCAGGATCAATCTGAAGTTGTCTTCTAGGAATTACCAGCTGTTCTCCAAAGCTGTGGCCAAATAGGCATCCAAGGAAAGCCACAGGTGTGAGTAGAGACCTGGGTTTAAGGAGCCTATTGGGAGCAGTTGTCTGGAAGAGGAAGAGGGAGCAAAGCTTTAACTGGGAGCAGTGAATTATGTCCCTCTTAAGATTTGTCCTGGCTCGAAGCAAAATGGATCCATGGAAGTCACATGGCTCATGTTAGGCAAGAAGATTCTAATGTTGTCTTTTTTTTTTTTCCTCCTAACTATCTCTGTCTACAGATTTGTTGGAAGATAGGTTGCGAGGAGAGTGTTACCAAATAATTATCCTGTGCCTTCTTAGAGTAACCTCTGCAAGAAAGTGTTTAGACAGAGAAGCCACGTGAACTAGTCATTAATATCTTATAGGTCAGAGTTACGGATGTTGCATTG
This sequence comes from Oriolus oriolus, assembly GCA_013400235.1. Taxonomy (NCBI): domain Eukaryota; kingdom Metazoa; phylum Chordata; class Aves; order Passeriformes; family Corvidae; genus Oriolus; species Oriolus oriolus. The sequence continues at coordinate 297,039 of VXBT01000309.1, read as the reverse complement.
TGATGAAATATGTATTTCTTCCCATTTCTTAGGAAAATGGGCTTGTGAGACAGAGCAAGATTTATGATGATCTTAATTAGTTATTTCCTAGCTTTCAAAATGTTTGGGTTTGAGAGATGATATGATAGATAATTAACTTGTTGTCAGACAGCGACTTCTAAAATGAAACGTTTGTTCTCAAAAAATTATTTATCTCAATGTGCATTGTGTGCATGCCATAGTGCGTACACACTTGTACATGTCGATAAACATGTGGATATACATCCCTGCAGCCACAGGAGCTGGGAACACAGGTTAATGCTTCCATGAAGGGCATCATTCCCAGCTCCCTGCCAGGCTGAGTAGAGCACACAGAGGTCCCAGCCCTTCCATGAGGGTTGCAGCTCTTGCCATGCTTGTCCTCACCCTCCTGCTGGAAAGGTGACTCACAGAGAGTAAAGGGACTGGTGTCCTGTCCTGCCCTTTCCTGTGTGGGGTTATGGGCTAAGGTGAAGGCCAGAGGGGTTTTCACAGGCTGAGAGATTTGGGGTTGTTCATCCTGGAGAAGAGAAGGCTCCAGGGAGACTTTAGGGCACCTTCCAGTACCTAAAGCAGCTAAAAAAAATCTGGAGAGAGAAACTGGGAGTGATAGGACAAGGCGGAATGCCTTTAAGCTGACAGAGGACAGAGTTAAATTAGATATTAGGAAAAAATTATTTCCTGTGAGGGTGCTGAGGCCCTGGCACAGGCTGCCCAGAGAAGCTGTGGCTGCCCCATCCCTGGCAGTGTTCAAGGCCAGGTTGGACAGGGCTTTGAGCAACCTGAATCCAGTGGAAGGTGTCCCTATCATGGGAAGAGGGACTGAATGAGATGATCTTTAAAGACCCTTCCAACCCAAACAATTCTATGTTTCTATGATAAGTCCTCTAAACCAGTACATTCCAGGGACAACTGCCAGTAACATGGTGCTTGTTAAGAGGTGGGGACTTGTGATATTTTTTGCTAAACTAGTAAAGCTTAAATGAAGGGAACTATATCCCTCATTGCTATATCCCTGAAGGACAGAGAAGAGGCTGGAGAGAACCTTCAGGGAAGGCAGAGGCCAGGATTGCATTGACCCCAAAGGATGCTGGATGTGGTCCCTGAAGCTGTGGCTGCTGCGATGCCTCGTTGCTGCAGGGGAGCAGATCTGCTGCAGAAGAAAAGAGGTCACCTGGAAGTTGATTTATTTTTTTCTTTCTCTTTCTTTTGCATTTTTTCATCAGGGCTTTATAAATAACAGACAAAACCCCTGGGGATAAGCCTCCCAGCCAGCTGCCTGTTGCAAATACTCCAGGAAATGGGAGGTGGTAGGGGAAGAGGGAAGGAAGGCTAAATTTGGTGGCTTTTATTTTTAACAAGGGCTATTTCAATTGGCTTTAAACTCATGTTAAAAAAAAAAAAAAAAGAGAGAGAGAGCCATAAGAAACTTTTGCCAGCACCATAGTAGTCTGCGGAGCTGAGCACATGTTCCGGCCAGCGCGGCGCAGATGCAGTGTCTGCGCCAGCCCTTGCTCCAGGACTTGACAGCTCAGGCACTGCCAAGGCCATCACAGGGACGGGGAGCTCAGGAGCTCAGGGACAGAGATGAGGCGATATATTTCAAGGCCTCACAAGACTTCTCCATCAAAGCCAAGAGAGGCTCAAAACTTTCCAAAGCAACCAAAGGAGGCATCTGCAAGTCCTCACTTTTCTGCAGGACTGCTGTACTTGGGTCCCTGGTGCAGCACAGTAAAGCTGAAGTTAATGAACCCAAACAGCCAAGCAGAAAGCAAATCCTTTCTTTTAATTTTTTTTTTTTAAATTCTATGACAACCCTTTTCCTCCTGACTGGCCCTTGCTAAATCTTGCTGTTTCCAACACCTGAAGTCGAGGTGTATAAAATTACTTGGCAGCATCTCGCTGACATTCCCCTGGCACTATACGGAGAGCAAGGGTGTTAACCTTGGTGTCCTGGCTGCTTGCCAGGGTAAGTAATTACATTCGGCCTCTATAAATTAGCCCATGCTCGCAGCCGGGGAGCTGCAGCGTCATTTCCTCCTGGCTGTGCGATGCCCGACACGCTCCACCCGGGCACCGGTTGCATCTCGGTGGAGGACAGGCACGGGGAGCAATGTGGGCTTGCTTGTGCTAATGCTCCCTTAAATTGCTCTGAGGTTACAGGTCTGGCTCTCGATGCTCCTGCTTGTGTGCTCGGAAAGGAGAGCGCAGAGCTGAGCGGGATCAGGCTCCCTACCCCAACAGGGTGACCTGATAAATTGCCACCAGTCAGCTGAAGCTCAGTAACGGCCTCTCGGCTCGCAGCTAAAATTAGCTGAAATGGCATGAAGAGAATTGCTGAAACCTCCACGAAAGTGATTTAAGGCGAAACACGTGACCTTGCATTTGTCACGGGCCGGAGCACGCGCAGCGTGCTGGCACAGCGCAGGTGATGTGCGAGAGCACGTTCAGCCCTGTAGTCCTGAGCTGTAACTCCGTGGTTGGATGAAACACTCCACCTGTGACCTCGTTCCACTGTTCCCTAGCACTGACTCAGCTTAACCCCTTCTGCTGGGACCCAGCTTTAGGGGTTTTGAGCTGATGTCTGGTTATAGCTGGAGTGGACTTCGGAGCGCAGTTAATTTAAGGTTAGGTACAATGTTTTGGTCAGCTGTGTGTATTTCCTACTGCAGACACCAAGATAACTCTGTCCAGTCTGGGCTGAGATGGAGTGTGCCTCCATGGAGGAGATGCTAAAGCAAACATAGCTGGAAGGTCTAAGCAGGAGGAGATGTGATGCCATGTTCCAGACTTGTCATTATCCCTTTCAAAGTTTGTCTGCTTGGTCTTTAATTTCTGAGAAACTGCCGGATTCCACACGTGGGATGGGGCAGCCCTGAATGTACAGACAGACTGGGGAATGAGATGCTGGAAAGCAGTGCCGTGGAAAGGGACCTGGAGGTCCTGGTCGACGGGAAGTTGAATATGAGTCAGCAGTGCCCTGGCAGCCAGGAGGGCCAACCCTGTCCTGGGAGGCATCAGGCACAGCATTACAGGCTGGGCCAGGGAGGGGATTGTCCTGCTCTGCTCTGCTCTGCACTGGGGTGGCCTCACCTTGAATATTCAGTGCCACAATATATGAAGGATATTAAGCTGTTAGAGAGCATCCAGAGGAGGGCAATGAAGATGGTGAAGGGCCGTGAGGGGAAGCCGTATGAGGAGTGGCTGAGGGCACTTGGTCTGTTCAGCTGGAGAAGAAGAGACTAAAGGGAGGCCTTATCACAGTCTACAACTTCCTTGTGAGGGGAAGAGGAGGGGCAGACACTGATCTCTTCTCTGGGGTGACCAGTGACAGGACCTGAGGAAATGGCCTGAGGTTGTGTCAGGGGAGGTTTACGTTCAATATTAAAAAAAGATTTTTCACCCAGAGGATGGTTGGGCACTGGAACAGGCTCCCCAGGGAAGTGCTCACAGCACCAAGCCTGACAGAAATGTTTGGACAATACTCTTGGGGATGGTCCTGTGCAGGGCCAGGAGTTGGACTCGATGATCCTTGTGGGTGCCTTCCAACCCAGGATATTCTGTGTTCCCTGTGCCTCCTCTCCCGTGATTGCCCGCAGTGGAGCAGTTCCACCTTTGCATGGCTGTTCTGTGTGTGGGAAAGGATTTCAAGAAACAATTGACCAAATGAAACCTCTGTAATGCTTCTAAATACTCAAACACATTAGACATGCCTGCCCAGCTCAGAGATAAATTAGAGCTATTATCACTAGAGCCCAGACAAACAAATGGAGGGCTCTCTCCAAACAAGCCATTCACTCAAGAGACTTGGATTTACAAGGGTCATGGAAGCAGCATGAGCTGCAGGCACCTGCTTTCTGCAGAAACCTTTTTAAACTGGCCATGTTGACTGGTCAGAAGGAGGGGAAAGAGCACACCTCTGCCCTTTGGGATGTGGGGGGTCATGACCAAGCAGGCACTGTGGTGCTGTGATGTACTAACTGGCATTTTGCTGTCTTCAGCTGAAGCTGGAAGGCAGAGATTGATCCATTTTGCTTTTCTCCCATGTGATGGTTGGGAGATCAAGGTGCGCAGATCCACATCAGGGATGCCAAGGCCGCTTTGCTTTGCCCTTGGATTTTGGTGTCTGCTTCCAAGGAGGGATGGAGAGCCAAAGTGGTGGTAAGGTGGCATTGAGAGAGAGGTCAGTTCAAATGAGCATCTTGGGCATCAAGGAAACTGCCTGAAAGAGTAAATGGAAGCCAGAGCGTGTATTTTGGGCTGGGGTTTGCATGGCAGCTACAGGAAAGAAGAAGCAGATGCAGGGACAAAAAGGAGTAAAGAAAGAGAGATAATTACTCTGCTTGCTGGCTGTGATGGGCCTGGCAGTGCCCTGGAGCAGAGTCGCCAGCACAGCTTGCCACGGTGGCCAGGAGCACCATGCTGGGGCTGATCGTGACCAGGGCTGTGACTCAGAGCCTGGCCCAGGCAGGGTGTCTGGAGAAGGGCCACGGTCAGTGCAGGGTTTTGGGGCTTGGCTGGGCCTCCAAACCAGCCTCAGTAGGCTGGGGGGAGAGGCTGGGCTGTGACTGCAGCACCGTGCCCCTCGCCTGCTTGCCTGGCAGCCAAGGCCAGCCACCCACAGAGGCTGTGATGGAGGGTGGTATTCTCTTCTGAGGGATGCTCTTGAACACAAAAACTTGTTTCTCAACCAGAGTGTTGCTTTTTGGAAGACATCCAGTCCCCATGCACGACCTCTGACTGATGATGAATTTGCCATTTTCCCTTGGTAACTGGACCTCCTGATTAACTATCCTCCCTGCTCAAAATTGTCTTTTATTTCCCATTCAAGGTTCCTTTGCTCAGTGTTGTCAAGTCTCACTATTTATTTTGGGTTTTGCTGCTTACTGTGCCTTTTACCTGTGAGCCTAACGAACATGCCAATCTCAGCTATTTTCACTCTGTGGGTAACTGGGATCAAGTCACGATGAAGATTTTCTTTGACTGCTGAGCAGACAGAGCCGTTTCAGTCTTTTGCAGGGTTGAGCACAGGCAGAGCAGAAGCTGTGCTTGCCACTGCCTTGAGCATCTCCCAGTGCGTGGGATTTTATTTAAAGTTTCAGCCTCCGGACTTGCACCACTACAAGGACTTTTTTTTTTTTTTTTTTTTTGGAAACCTGAAAACGCCACCTAAAAGACAAAAAAAAATAATAACAATTTGGGGATTTTTTTTTTAAAGGTATCATGAGTTCTGTGTTGGTTTTTTTCATTGTAAGCAGAAGAGGTGGTAGATGCTGGCTTGGTGACTAATTTGCAAAGATGCAAACTTGCTGAGGAGACACCATGGGGCTCAGGGGTGTCTCCTTCCATCCCGTGTGGTTCCTGCAGGCAAGGCAAACACTGACCTGAAATTCCCACAGCTCTTCTATCTGCACAGTACCATGGTAGGTTTAGTTAATGTGGGTGGCCTATACAGCCTTGACAGCTCTGAATTTCGAGTCTTCATCATCTGCAGGTTCTTCTGTGTTGCTGGGCAGGCTGAAGGGCACAAGTGACCTTACCATCAGTGTCATGCACATGGAGAGAGATGGAGTTTATTTTCTGGCTTCCTTTGAGGGTCAGAGGTCCACTGCATTATGTCAGCTGAGGTAACGTGCTTTAGTAATCCCACGGATTCAGCTTTCTTTGTCTTCCACTGTGTTTGTCACCCTCCCCGTGTCTCCTGGCACTCCTGGTATAAACCGGGAACATTTCACGCTGAAATAGCAAGATGTCTTGTCCAAAAATATTGAAATTATGTGTTTCCCCTAAATTCATTCCTCTCTTTATGTTTCTTCACAGGAAAGAAATTTGTGAAGCTGGATCCAGGGCAATAGTACCTTTGGTGGCTAAACCAAGCTGGTTTTCTGTTGATTTAAAGCAAGTCATCCTAATTGCAGCCTGCACCGCTTGAATTTCTCCAGCCCTTGCAGTGACGATCTACTTCATTCACCATTTCCAAACTTCAAGATTTGGGTACCATTATCTGTCGTTTCTGCTTCTAAAAGGACTCTGGAGACTGGGAGTTTGGAAGCATTCTCGAACCCCCTATAGATTTTCTTATGTATTATCCCTTCCATAAAAGAATCAAGGTGGTGGTCAGGCCCTGAAATGCTTGACTATCTACTGAATGAAATTAAAAGCTGCAGCAAATAAGGGTTGATGTCTTAGGGACTGGAAAAAAAGAGGGAAGGATGTGTGTGTCTATGTGTTCCACTTGTGCAGGTTCATGTTTCCTACAAGGTGAAGGAAAGCCCCGTTTGTAGCATACGCCTGTGGTTATTGTATTTGCTTCAAACTTATCACATGAGGCCTAAATGAGGTTGTCAATAAAATATTCCATGGTGGGCATGTAAGACAGCAGTGATTTGTGTTTTATGAAATGATCTAAGGAGCAGAGTGGAGGTAGGTTGTGTCCATCTGGCACACCCGGATGAACAGTGGAGAGGCTGCTTTGCCCCAGTTTTCAGAGGGAAATACTTGAAGATGCCCAGCTCTGCTCCTGTCCTGGTACCCAGGTGCTAAGGGTCAGGAGAGACACTGGTAGGGGCTCAGCTCCTTGGAAAATTGTCTTGCTTGTTTATGTAATGGCAAGGGAGAATTTTGTGTTTAGAGGCCAGTGAATTAATGAATTAGAAAACAAAGAATCAAACTTTTGTTCATTATTTTCTGTAAAACAAATACACTCTTGACTTTCATTTACTGCAGAAGCATTTGAGAGGTTATCCTAGCAGAGATCAGAGCTCCAGCCAGTGAAACCCTGTAAGAAAGAGTCCGTGCCTCAGGCAGGAGACAGACAGACAGTGCACGGCAAACAGAAGCAGTGACTGGTATTCGAGCACGTTTAAAAGGAGCCGAGGAACAGAGCTGGAACGGCGGGGCCAGCCCTGGGAACCCCAGGCCATAGAACCGTCCTCCTTCCTCCCACAGCAATGCTCTTAACACTGACCAAGACACGATCGTTCATGTGTTGCCCCTGGAGTCAGCGGCTGAAAAGCACTTTATGAGGCAGCAGAAACACAATGGGCTATTATTTTTAGGCTAGAGCCATTCACACATTTTCTCCGCAAAACGGGTACCCTCCCTCTTCGTTGTGTTTAGTTGTTTGTACTCGCCTAATATTCCCTGCCCATCCAGCATCCAACAAAATGAGACGCTGATCTTGTCTGGGGAGGTAAAATAGTGCAAATTACCTTCATCTGAAAAGCATTTGGGTCTAAACCTGAGAGCTGCGCTTCTGCTGTAGCTCCGTGTCCAAAGCAGTGGAGCTAATGACCTGAGGCTGCAGGGAAGTTTGGACACAGACTGCAGCTCTTTCTCCCAGTAATGCTCTCCTCAGTGGATTAGAAGAAGCTTCCCTGGCAAACTGGGAAGGAGTCCAAGCTGGGGAGCTGGTGTGATAGGAACTGACAGGGCTGGAAATTTGATTTCTGACTCTTTGTGCGTGTATTTCTTGTGAAAGAGGGAGAGGGAGCCAGGAGTACTTTGAATCCTGCAATCATTAAAACCAATTCCACTTTTCCTGCCCCTGCCCACCTCCTGATATGTGTGTGAAACAATCTTTACAGCTACACAGCCATCAGATGGTATCGACCCTGCGGTGGAAATTGCTATTGACTGCTGCTGGTGCTGCTCTCTGCACTTCCGTGGCTTTTAAAGCGACACTCTTCAGGTGATTTCACTTTGTGCTTGATACAGCCTGGGAAGTACTGCCTGAAACGGGATGGGAAGAGCCTGTGTGGGATATGTGCGTGCAACAAACACTGTCACCACCCCTTGGCCACAGGAAGGGTGTTTGAGCAAGTGGGAAGAGATGCTCCTGCAGAAACACTTGTCTAATTGGAAGATTCAGAAATTTTATTTTTTTTCCTTTAGTCCATCATGAAAGGATTCTTGTGTCCCACTACAGTTTTTTCCTGCTGCAATTCTAACGCAAAGCCAAGACCATTCTTCTACCCCTATGAAGGATCCATCGAGTCCTACATCAGCTGAGGACTAGATACATCGATTTCTTGTTTTAGGGAGAACCTCTGATTCCATATTACAAATTCTCTCTCTGGGTACCGAAGGAAAAAAGTAGGAAATAATATTATTATTTGCCTTTGATGCAAGTGTCTTTTGCAGCTTAAAGATCTCCTCTCTCTCATAGAGCTCTGCCTTTGCTCCCTGACTTGAACGACATGGAATCGCCTGGGAGCAGCAGCTGGCCAGATGTGTCCAGTGCATGTGTGCAAGGAGTTCCCTCTCTTGTTATCTGGAACAGTGACTGCCTAAAGCTTCCAAGCCAGCCCCTTAGCTTGAATGCAAATAACCACTGCTAATAGCTCTGAGCACTCCCTGACAGCCTTGATTTCAGGTCACAAGACTGGCAGGCTGCTGAAGTGTCAGGAGACATGCCTGGCATTTCCCCACTCTCCAGCCCAAGCCCTAGGAATTGCTCTCACTGCTTTACACTGAGCCTTGGTGCTCATGTGGGGAGTCTGACTCTTCTTGGCCTGGCTCTGTCTCAGCTGAATGGGAAGAACAAGTGGGAGTAGAAAGGGCTGGATGCTGAGAGCACGTCTTGGTGGGATGGTTTGCATTCCCAGCCCCAAGCGCTGAGCAGGTTGGGAAGGGAGATGGGGCTAACTGGAATTCAGCAGACCTGGGCAGAGATCAGGGCTTTGCAGTAGAGGTAGTAAAAGGCCTGGCCTAGAAGGAGTTTAACATGCCAAACACAGCCCTGCATGCCTCGGGTACTTTGGGGTACAGGGCACTTTAGGTGAGCACATGGCCCTTTGCTGCTTTTGCATCTGCTGCCCACCCCTGGGACGGCCCCAGGTCAGGCATATCAGTTGTGAGAGGGACTGATGACCTTTGCCTCTCCTCCCTTTCCCCTCTGTTCATGGCAGGTTGCATCTCCCAGAACACTGCTCCCATTTCTCTCCTCTCACACCATTCCTATCCAGCTACTGGAAGCCTGATACTGCCTGTTCCATGGGAACCGTGAGGATGTGGGATGGCTCTTCTCCTCCCTGCTCCTCCTTGGACTCTGTTACTGCCTCTCTGTCCTGATTCTTTTATTGCTTCAGAACTAGACTATCCAACCAGGGAAAGAACACTTAGCTGGGAGAAGGGCCTGGACAGCCTGGAACACAGGAGGAGTTTCAGCTCTTTTATTTGAGGCCAGGGCAGTGTGAGCAGAGTGGGGTCTTCCCAGCCTAGACCTTGAAATCCAGGTCTTCTGTGAGTTAAACAGGGACTGCTAAAAATTAGAAAGCCAGGTCTTTACTGTGAGTTAAATTAGTACTGCTTCAAATAAGATTTATTTATTTACATCCTTTGAGGACCTTCCCCAGTATGAGACTGGGGTAAAAGCAGCATGTCAGAGTTGCCAGTAGCTTTTTCATTGTTATGTGTCCTTTTGTCTTCCCCATTCTTCCCCATTGCCAGGACCACAATGCCACCATAATTTTTCCAGCCTTCTGTCCTCATCCCTTGGATACCCTGACTTTTGTGTTCACTAAATGGAGGCTGGGAAGGTTGAAGTTGCTGCTAAATAGTCCAGTGTGGGAAGCTGAAGGCTCATTCCAGAGCAGTGTCCGACATCTCCACCTCCTTTGGCTCAACAGGACCTCCTTCCAAAGCCACAATCCCAGTGAACTTGCCTTTCCATTTTCAGGGCTGTGGCTTTCCCTGCCTAGCAGGTGCTGAGCTGATGGCACTGGTGTGCCACTCCTGGAATGTGAGTGTAGGTGGCTTTGGGCTCACTGCAAAATGTGAACAATGTTTGCTCTGCAGGCTTTGCTCTGCTTCAGAGGTGGTGGCAACCTGTCCCTTTCTGGCTTCCCCTCTGGAGAGCAGTGCCTAGGAAGGGCAAGCTGCTCCCCCAGCCCAGCTTCCAGCTCCACATGTCCCACAGTAACCAGGTGCTGCTGGAGTGTACATGTGCCCTTATCAAACAAGCAGCCTTTGATAGCTTCTCTTTCTTCCGGGCTTAACCTGCCCAAGTCTTTTTGGGGTGAGATACAATATGTGACTTGACAGCAATTCAAGGTGAGATTTTTTCCTCCTGGGAAAGCGTGGTAAGAAATTAAGCTTTGCAGGTTTTCTGCCCAGTCGACCAAGCAAAGAAAAGTCCTTTGTGAACTTGGGTTGGGTCTGGGGACAGGAGAGCTACTGCTATGATTTGTGGTTATTCTCTCTGCAGCACTGCCTCTGTAGTCACAAGTGAGAGGCAAGTGGTTTTGATATCTCTTTATGACCTGGGAGCCACAGGAAAGTAGTGGTGACTTGAGTTCTGGAAAGACAAGGTCATTGACAAGGGTGGTGCAAGCAGCTTTGGTTCATCTGACCATGCTGGAATCCAAATATTTTCAATTCATAGGAATTAAAGTGGACATCCTAGTTTTAGGCTGCTGGGTATTTGAAACTGGGTGCTTCCCAAGGTGGTGTGCAATACAGGGATATTACACGGAAAGCTGTTGATAAAAGCAGTAGTGAAAATGGATGTCTGGTTTGAAGCCTATCTGTCCTACAACCTTCAGGGCCTGCCAGGGGACGTGTTTCCTGGGCTGTGAAAAACCAATATGGGACACAATCATATATCAGTGATTATATTGATCACTGTCTCAGACCCGTTCAGTCCAAGGACACCAGCACCTTCTGAAGAGGTGTTGCTCCTGCTCTGGGAGTCTGGGGAGGGTGTGGAATGTGTGGCAGCGCTGGTGTGCGAGGGGAGGTGACTCTGCTTTAGGGAATGCTGGGTCCATACTCAAACCAATTAGTAGAATGGAGCTGAGCAAAGTACAGAAGGGACCAGACTGATAATAACAAAATGCTCAAATATGGGAAGTTGGGGAAGAAGCCAAATGAAAATGAGATGAAAGGCTAAGGTCCAACTACAGCAGTTGTGCAAAAAGGATGGGATAGCTGATAATAGGAAAGCCTGCAGGAACAACGGGTCAACCCCCCAGGAGAGAGACAGAAGGAATCTGTGAACAATCCAAACAGGGACGGGGGGGTTTTATCGAAAAGCGTTTCAGTAAATTGGAGCTGTTGGCTTGCTTACCACCATGGAGACCTGCGTGTCTCACTGTCACCTCTTTGCTCAGTGCTTTGTGCTGATGGCCAGCTTGAGAGGAGCATGGGATAGCAGGGCTCTGACTCAGGGAGCAGCAAGGGGCTGCTTGGCAGACCTTTGCATGGGAGGACACTTTCACCGACTGTAGTGCTGCAGAGGACCTGACGGTGTTGGCTCTATCCCTCAGCTCAGGGCTGGTGAGAACTGTCTTTGGGGACAGCCTTAGACTCCTCTTTTATGAAGGTGATATCAGAAACCCGTAGCTGAGCCTCTTCAATGGCAGCCTTTCTTAGTCTGGGAAATCTGTGGGAAACTCAGGAGAGGAAAACCAACTTCTGACTGCAGATAAACTCCATAAAGACCATTTGAAGGGAGATGGTGTGATGGAAAACATTCCAAAAACTGTGAGTCTGCATCTGAGATGCAAAGAAAGTCATTCTGGTTACCTCTAGCTCACATGAGGCAACAGGGTTTCTTTCACAGACACTGTGACCAAGGCAGGTATTGAGTAATGAGTGAGAACCTTGGCTCTTGCTGGTGGTTCCCAGAGGTGAGGCCCTTCTTTCTCTTGGCTCCCCATATTCCTGTCTGTACAAGAAGGCTGGGGATATACCTTCTTGGTAAATCATCTGAAAACGGGCTTCCTACAAAATAGAGCCCATCCTGCTGGTGATGAAGAGGTCTTGAGGTCCCATTAGGAGGCTTGACTTGTAAGAGCTCATGGAGAAGCTGTAGAATACAGTCATGTATTTCTACCTCTAATGTGGCTTTTTCTCTTTTTTTAAGCACTGCACAAATGTGAGACTCTCTAGATAAAAGTGAATTTAACAGCTATTTGTATCCTTTGAGGAACATCAGTACAGGTTGAAAGAGGGTAAAAGACCTTTTTTGTTGAGTCTGGAATGGACCTGCTTTTATTGGAGGACTCTACGACTGCTTTTGTTGCTATTTCCACTGACTGCTTTTACCTGACTTGTTTTCAAAATCCTTGTTGGATTTTTTTTTTTTCTGTCTTGAAAAACTGCATTTCCTTGCTGAAATTCAAGTTTGAGGTCTGGAAAAATGTCCAAAATGATTTTGCAGATGGCTTGCTCTGATATAGAAGTCCCAGAAATAGGACATTCTGTAAAGGAAGTCACCTGTTTCTTTCCAGGAGGGTAGACCATTTATTTTAAACAATGCCATTTTCGTTTCAATTATAGACGTTTTTGTGGAAAAAAATTGCAGCAGTCTCTAAGAAAGAGCACGTGATCACAATTAAAGGATGTGCTGTGCTGTATCAGAAGGTAGCATTTAAACCAGGGAAAGTCTGAATATTGGCTATAACTCACTGTAATTATACCATCTATTTCAAACATGTAAATATGTTTGGTAGCACTTACATGTTTATGTCAGCTATTGGGAAAAGACATTTTTCTTTTTGGTAAACTTCTCGTGGTAGGAATTTTGTTACTTGTATTTGAATAAGTAACAAACAATTTAGATACCACGAATTTTAGCGTGAACAGAATGTGTTCTCATCTCTCGTGGTTGTAGGATTTTGCCTGTGGTCAGGTTATTTATAATAATTTCATGAATAGGTAATATTAATTAGCAATGTATTAATTAAGACATGTATTTCTTAATAGAAGAGACCATGACCGTGGCAGAGTTGGTGTGACGCAGAAGGTGAGGCTGGGAAGGGAGTGAGTATGAATTTATTTCCGGCTCTTCTCATCTTTACTGGGATCAGTAGTATTTAGCTCATTTTGAAAGGGCTTTGAGATCCCCAGGTTGAGATCCCTCCAGAAGACCTGAAGTCTAACGCACAAACCCTGCAAAAATGTGAAGGCTGATTTAACCTGGCACCTGGAGTGAAGCCGTCTCTCTGCTCAAATTGATGAGAAAACTCCCTTTGCTCCTGAGGACTGGGATCCTTCGCCGGGGGAAATCATTCTGAGCCTGTTTCCCGTTCCTTTGACATTTTCTGTCTTATCAAAAGCCAAAGGAGTAAGGAAGAAGGTTAATGACTATATTGACAAATAAACAATCAGTTCAAAGCAACAAGACATTTCCAGGAAAATTTTAGAATTTCCTCTGAAAACCAGTTAGGAATGTAAACACTGCCACACTTCAATGTAAGGGAGACCATCTATATGGAGCTCATTGTGTTACAGGGACTGTGGCTGTCTGGGCAATAGAAGGGGCTTTGGGTTTTCCATGGAAAATTTTCTGTTAGCGGAAAATTGCAGAAGAGGGAGGAGAATTAATTTGGTCATGGTGAATGAAGAAGGGCATGGCCAAAGTGGTGTCTTAGGTAGAGCCCCTCTGATGGTGTGAGGTATGATCTGTGCACTGTCTGTCTCTGGGAGGTCAGGTTTGGGACAGCAAGGCAAAGGAGTCTCTCTTCAGTAAAAAGGAAATGTTTAAGAAGTCCCAGACCAGGAAACCGCTTCTCATCCCAGTGGCTTTGTGAGTGTTGAGCGATGGTGACAGTGGGATGCTTCCCTCGTGCTCGGAGAACAGAGAGTAGGTTTGGCCTTCATTTCCAAGGGCTCCACTTCGCCACAGTTATGGTGCATTAACAACAGCTTGATTTTCATTTAATAAATAATAGGAATTATGCTGTGATGCAGCCAAGATTTTAAACAAGAGGCTCCCATAAACATTTTCTGCAGGAATCTGTGATAAACCAAAGATAGTGTTAGACGTACTGGGGGGAGTGGGGACGCCAGACTTGGACGCTGTCCATCTGCTACGCCATTGAAACAAAACCACTTTATAACAACCACAGAGGAGAGGAAGCGAGGGAGCTTGGCACATACACTTACACTATGTGTGGTGGAAATGTTTATTCTTTATTTCAGAAAGATTTAGTGGGTGTAGAGATAATAGAGCATAGTGCTCACTTGTGTCTTGGGGAAGGAGGGGTGATGGTGTTTGGGTTTTAAGGGAGTCCAGTGTCGGCTCTCATGGGGAATATTTTCGGTAATACCTATTGCAATCTCATGCACTTGGAAGGCAGGAGGAGACAGAGGAATGAAATGTGCTTTTCAGGAGAGGTGTTGTAAAGGCCCCAGGATTAGTTATCTCTGACAGGAAGGATTTTACAGACTCCAGCAGACGGCAGAGGCAGAATCCTTGCCATTTTTGCACTGGCATATAGATCCTCCAAGATCCTGTGCTGGGATGCTTCCCTTGGAGCAGCTTGGATTGCTCTGCCCTCCTCTCTCTGAGACACCATGGGGCTGCCTGGGGCTCACCAGCCCTGTGTGTACCTTGTACCCTACCAATGCCAGCTCCCTGGATGGTCTCCTGCCTCCTGCTTTCTCCAGCCTGATGTGCTGAAGCATCACATTGTGACTTGGAAAATAGGGAAGGATCTTCAAAAGAAGAGTCAGGAGGGTCAGCAGGCCACTGCATCCCATGGTCCCCAATCTCCCTGTCATCATGCTCCCTTTCCCACTGCGCACGCTCAGCTCTGCTACACTGCCTGTCCTTGGAGCCGCTCAAAATCAAACCCAAAAGACCCTGGGCTGACCTGTGGGGGTGAGAAAGTCCCTGCCAGGGTCTGAGACAGCAAATGTCTAGACTTGGTGTGTGAGCAAGCAAGTGAAGGGATGACTAAGTGTCTGAAAGTTTGGACCTTTGGAGAGGAGTCCCTTGGCTCTTCGTTTCTTGGATACAGTTCTGTTTCCTGTGGAGCCATGGAGATGATAATATTTTTTCTCCCCTTTTTTCTCCGTTTTCAAAAAAGTAAAAAAATATACAGATATGTCTTGGGTGAGAAAGCAGAAACCTTTGAAAAATTTTGGCAAATCAAGACACATGAGGAACGTGTTGAGTGAAACATTTCAGAGCGACAAAAATCAAAACATCTCACTGTGCCTTCAACCGCTTTAAAACATTTTAATGGTTCGAAAGAAAATTTCAAAATGAAAAGTCGTGTTTTGCTTAAAACACTGGAAAGTGTTTCATTAAAAAGGAAGAGTAGAAGCAAAACAATTGCCTCACATATTTCTTTCTCTCCAATGAACCTGACGGGTCTTTCCCCAGCCAGTGCTGAAGTCAGGAGCTGGGACTAGACACATCTTCCCTTGTGTTTCAAGGTGCCTGGAGCTGGCATCCTTGGATCTGAGAAAGGGACAATCTGATGAAGCCATTTGCCATGCAAGAAATTATTGAATCACCGTAACTGTTTTATTTATTCATTTTAAAATGCAAATTGGCAGGCCAGCCCAGTCCCAGGGCCATGCCTGCTGACCAGCTGATGCCTACAGAGATCCTTCCAGACACAGGACAGTCTCAAATGCCATGGAATGGAGAAAGGGCCTGGGGAAGTCTTTCCAGAGTGCTGTGACATGTAGGTTGGAATGGTGGTCTTGGGATCTCTGCCAGCTGTTCCTGTGCTGTTTGGGTAGTTGAGGGGCCATCAAGTATGGGATGTGGCACCGCTGGCCTGCAAGTTGTGCTTGGGGAGGCTCTGCACCAGGGAAAAGAAAGGAGAGAATCACAGAACCAATCCTAAATTGGAAAGGACCACAGTGGGCCATCTGGTCCAAGGTTTAGTGAGAGAAACAGCACCACAAGCACACACCGGTGGCTGAGATGAAAGGATCTCTCAGGGGGCTACAGTGGTGGGGGAACCCTGCTCGTTCCTGGGAGATTTGGGGACAGTCTGGGGGGTTAGAGCCAGCTGGATGGCTGAGGGGCAGTGGGGAGGCACAGAGGCTGCCTGGGGGGCAGCGGGGAACCGAGGAGATGGTGAAGGCTGACAGGAGGGGAGGAAGGCTAAGGAGAGGTGGGATGGCTGGCTGAGGGGAGACAGGGGGCTGAGGGGAGGTGGGGAAGGCTGAGAAGAGGCAGGATAGGATGGCTGGCTATGGGGAGGTAAGGATGGAGAGGTTGAGAGGAGATGCAGAAGGCTGAAGAGAGATGGAGAAGGCAGAGGGGA
>VXBT01000309.1:253145-277491 GCA_013400235.1 Oriolus oriolus | reverse complement strand
GCCCCCCCCCCCCCCCCCCCCCCCCCCCCCACCTGCGGCATGCACACGGCAGCCAGCATGAATTTGGAAAGTTGTTCCTCCTGGTGACATCCTGAGCTCATCCTCCCCTCTTTCCTTTTCTCTCCAGGAAACATGCTTTAAACTGCCACAGGATGAAGCCAGCGCTTTTTAATGTCTTGTGTGAAATCAAAGAAAAAACAGGTAGGAAATCAATGCTGTTGGTTCTGTATTATTTTTCTTTTTCCTTTTTGGGGGTTTTATTCCACCAAGTTTTTGGCCCCCCTCCCCCGTCCCCATGCAGCAATATTTAAGTGGGGAGAAATAACTCGTTGGTATTTAATGCTCCTGGCAGTGGACTTGCATGATGCGGTTTGTGTCTAGAAGAGAAAATAACGTGGTTTAATTTCTATTGTATAGCCTTTCTTTATTTATTGCTTTTTCTGGGGCGAAAAAGAATCAACCTCCTTGCAATTTCTGTTTTGCTCTAGTTTCTTCTTTAAGACATGGCACTGTTTAAAAAACAAAATAAAATCTGAATGCAGAGCGGATGTGCGGGAAATAATGCCAACAAAATGAAATTGTGCAGTTTTATTACCATTAGTATTCAGGTAAACACAAAGGTTTCTTACTTTTTTTAAAAGAAAGGCTTAGAATGCTCTTGTCTGCCAATCATCCAGGCTAGCTCATGTAAGAGCGAGTTGTCAGTTGCCTTTAGTGAAAGTAATATATTAGACTGTTAGTTACTTTAGGGTGCTGTTGTTTTATGGCGTGGGGTGTTCTCAAGCTTCTTTAGAAGCTAATGGCATGAGAGTGTTGGTTCTGCTGTTTCCCACTTTCCAGACCTCCTACCATGTACTAACACACTTATAACACATCCCAGGGGGGCATTTAAATTTTAAAAGCAACAATTAAAAAATAGCAGTCATCAATCAAGGGTGATCTTAAACAACAGATGCTCAGGGAAGGACATTTAGCAACATGCACCACTTATTTATGTATTTGTTGGAACCTCTCTTTTCTTTTTTTTTTGTCTTAAATTTAAAAAAAAAATGTGGGGGGAATGGTGGAGATTTGGGGGATGGTTCATCTCTCCTGCTGGTTTTCTGAGCTGACCGGAGTTGATCCGTGGGCTTTCCTGTGCCACTGTAGCTGCCTTGTTTTAGCACGCTGCAAAGTACTTGACTTTTCCTCCCCCCCTTCCCCCCTCTTTACAGCAAGGACTGGAACAGTCAATAATTCATATCTAAGCCATATAAGCAAGGGCATGACATGAATGAAAGTGACAATAAATATGATTGCACACCCAGTTGATATACATTGATAGTTACACATAAAAGGGGAACAGCTTTCAGAAACCTGAACTGGGTCTCTTTTTTTTTTTTTTTTTTTTTTTTTTTTTTTAATTCGTAAATATATCTATCTATCTATATCTAAAAAGCCTCCCAGAGTGAGCAGCTGATTGAAAACACAATTACTTGACTCTTGCAATATATATAAAATGACTAAGAGGGCCCTTTGTTAAGCGTTGTTTGTGTAGCATGTAGCCCAGACAAAGCACCTACCGATGGCATTCGACTCTCCGGAGTCCTCACGGCTGCAGGGCCGCCTCTGACCTTCCCGAGGAGTCCTTCCATGTAGACTTCCCGTAATAACCAACAGTGAGTTTGGTATGGGAACCTCCAAACTGTTCTTATGCTGTAACATGAGAGAGTCTGCGTAGAGATAAATGTTCAGGATTTTATAGTGTTACCCTGCGCGCCTCCACAAAAAAAAGGAGCCGCAAAGTTCCTTTCCCTCTTCTCTCTTTCTCCTTTTATTTTGTGTAAGCCGAAGAGTGTTTGTCTGTCTCTTCTCCAAGTGTGTTTGAGGCTGTGTTTGATGCCGCACACGTTGCCCGCGCGGGGACACTTTTTGGCAGGGTAACTGTTTAATCCCATGTCAGCTTCACTATCGGCGCAGTTGCAAAGTTAGGGGACGGGGAATCGGCTGGGACCAAACTTGGTGGGAAAAGCCAGGTGAGCTCAGTGATGCTGTGAGGTCCGGGTGAGGTGGGGAGGGATGAAGAATTGTGCATACTCACAGCGATGAGGTGCGATAATTCCTGTCTGCTAAGGAAAATGGAAAGAGATGGCATAGGGTGAAGCATGCTGCTGGAAATAAGGATATTCAGGTGTGAACTTGGGCTGTTTTACGTTTTTATAAATGCTGTTCGTTGCTGTTGTGCCTGGGTTACTTGGCTACGGTGCTGTGCTATGGAGGTCTCCCAAGAGGTTGACTAGAGATGGCTTTTGGAGCGTTGTTTATCTACCCTTGGATATGTTTGCGGTGAATTCTTTCACTTTGCAAATTCAGAGACCTCCTCCTCTCCCCTCCATCTGCGTCCCCAAAAGTCACACTTCATAAGAAAGCAAACAGCCAGATGGTTTCAGTTTATTTTTATTATTTTTTTTTAAATTATTGCTTTGTGGGCCCAATGCTAGGAGGAAGTTTGCCTTGTTTTTTCTGGGGCCGAGGGTACCGCCTGTGTCTGTTTGCTTACTGCTTCATTGCAGGCAGCAGCATGAAAGTTGAGCCAACTTCTTGCTTCCCACTTTCCATTTAGCTTCCCAGATTTTTGCATGTGTAGCATTTGAAATCCTGGTGATTGTTTGTGGTCACTGGTGGGTGTTTGAAAGTGCGTGCGTACATCTTCCCCCCGGCGTTATGATGTGCAGAAATGTGCGTTTGGTTACCCCGCTGCCTGATTTAAGTGACTCCAGAGCCTTACGGAGACTTTACCACCATCTCTCGCAACATTATGGCTACTATTTCATAGCGTTAACCTTGTCTTGAGCAAACCCAAAGTGTCCATAAAGTTCTTAGAAAAATAGGTCTTCTCTACTGGCCAAAGAATTACCTTTTCCATTTGGGCTCTTTTGTTATTTTAAAGTATTTATTAGCACTTTTAAAAATTGTAATGATTAAAAGAAAAAAGCTCAGTGGGTTGTCTTTGTCTGCGAACCTGGAGACTGCTGTTTTTGGGGTGATGTCTGTTTAAAAGTAATAAAAGTTGAGAGATCTGATTGAGACAGGAGTATGTAGGGGAGGAAAAAAATTGCCGCTTAAATATACATCGAAGTTGTCGGTGTTCATTTGGTGTGTTTTCACTTGCTGTTGGTCGCTTTGTTGCGAGGGAAGGGGCAGGACTGCCTTCAAATGGCTGGCTGGCTTTTTGGAATAATAATTATGGAAATGGGAGGCATTGTTGTCCTAAATACAATTGATTCCTCCGTCAATAGGGACTGAAATCGGAAATTGCGTTGCTGATTTATAAAAGTTTGAAGGCAGGGGCAGGGGCTCTATCTTTATGTCTGGGTTTTTGTTTTTTTTTTTTCCTTGTTTTTTTTCCCCTCTCTCTTGGTATGTTTTTTTTTTTTAAGCTGTTCTCTGCATGAGCAGAATAGCTAAGCAGAAGAATCAGGCAAGGCGTACGCAGACATGGGGTCCTTGGATGGCAAACTGGAAAATATCTGCTGTCAAAATGCAGCAGCATCTATTTCAGCTGTGAGCCTTTCCCAACTCCCATCTCGTTCGGCGGGGACCGGCGGGGAGAGGCTGAGCGCAGGATATATGACCATTTAATCTGATTCCTCCTCCTTAAGAGCTTTTCCCATCGTTTCACTTTCTCCGCTCATTTGGGGGAGGTGAGGACATCGGGCAAATTCTACTTCTTAAAAAGACCCTGACTTTGCATTTGAAATTCCACAATTTTTATTTTCTTACCGTCCTCTCCCTCCTGTGTTGAAGGAATTCAGGATTAAAAGAAAAATGTGCATAGCACCGGTGGGGGAATATACAAAGTGGAATATTTATAGACAGCACTGATTAGCCATGCAGTTGTTGTTGAATAATGGGTTTGTTGCCTTTTTTTTTTTTTTTTTTTTTTTTTTTTTTTTTTTTAATTTTAGAACATAATAGCTATATAAGGTGCCTCTTAGCCATCTTTCCCTGTGCATTATCTTCACCAAACTTAAATCAGATCTTTGGAGGAGGTAGGATTTTTCCCCTTCTTCTCTTCCTTAACACCCCTTTGTTCTCTCCAGCTCTGTGTTCAATTAACACCCCCATCGCAGAACTGTAGTCTTCTTCTTATTTTTTTTTTTTTTTTTAATGTCTGTTACTGTATTTCACTTCTGACACCTCTCTTATTATTCTTGCCTGCTATTTCTCTTTAATATAGCAATTATGATATGGGGTTTCTTTTTCTTCCTCCCTCCCTCCCTTCTTTTCCCCACGCCCCAAGTAAAACCCCACCAAGAGCAGCATGGGGAGAAGAGGGGCAGATGTGATATGTGCTGCACTCGGGTTTTTGGGGTGTGGGGCAGAGCTTTAAGAGGGGTACACTGGCAAGCCCAGTGCCCCTTGGCTCAAGCGTTTCTCACAGCAGGATGGGGCAGCTTGCTTTCCTTCTCCCCAGCCGTTCCCCAGCGTATCAAATCCTGCCCTCCTCTTTATCCTGCGTTTTCACCGAGGAGGTTTCCCAAGGCGCAGGAGAGAGTTCAACACCCCGATTTGAATTTCAATGCAATTCTTTCACCTAAGGCATCATTCTGCTGCTGTGAAAGCTCATCAGGAAAGTGCTCATGCTCCAGCCCTGCAGGATCCGGGTCCCCGCTCAGCTTTCGGCAGGTCCAGCCCTCGCCCGGCTGCTCTCCCTCCTGCCCTTCAAAGGGGAGGAAGCCTTTGCTTTGATATTTGTTATTACTATTTTTTTTTCCTTCCAGTTGAAAGGCTTTGAAGGGAAAAGTGATGCTTCTCTCTCCCAGGCAGGCAAGGTCTGCAGGGTCCCTCATGTGGCTGCCCTGGGGGGAAGTGAAACATTTTGGGAGAGCAGGGCCTCCAGTCTGATCCACACTGCCCGAGGAAGCCTCGCTGTAGCTCACAATTAAATGCCTCCAGAAACCTGATATCTTCAAGGCAAAGGAGGGGAAGGAAGGAATGTGCAAGGGGCTGGAAGATAGGGATGGTTTGGTAGACCTTGGCTTGGTGGAGGACTGAATTAACACAAGAGGAGTGGCTACCTCTGGGACTGGCTTGGAGAGAGTGGAAACCAGTCATCCTGATGGGAAGTGGGACGTGTCCCAGTAGGTCCTGGTGGCTGGAAGGAGCAAGGTCTTCAGGGCTGCACCTGTCTCTAAAACAAGTCCATTTTCTATTATCTTCCAGTATGGTGGTGTCCATCAAGGATCTACTGGGGATGGATGGCTTTGGAGGAGCGCGTTTGTGGGGAGACTTCTCTTTTTTACTTCCAATTTCGTATTTTCTTCCTCTCCCCTGGTAGCATGTGGTTGGAGCTCTTTGAACGGAGCAGGCTTAATTAGTTTAATCAAAATTGGCCTCCTGCAATCCTCCAGGGGAGGAGGTGGGAAGAACAGGGCTGCCAGTGGGCTCTTCTTCCCACCTCCTCCCCCTCAGCCCTGCCATCAAAGCAGAGAAACCAGGCCTGGCTCTGGCATAGCATTCCTGCTTCTGAGGGACTCCCCACAATTTGGGGTGTGCAGGAGCAAACCTGTTTGCTTTTATTTCAAGGCTTGATTTTTGTGGATGCCTGATGTTGAGTAAACTTTGTTGTGATTGCAGCAGAGCAGGAGGGTGCTCTTGGAGGGTCTGCTGTGTCCCATCACTCCCAGCCCCATCTGTTTGCTCCTGGGGGATGGATGAGCCAGCCTTACAGCTCTTGATCCCTATGCTCCCAAGTTTCCAAGCCTTTCTTTGCACTGGCCTCCACAGGTTTTGGGTAGCTTTGGGTCCAGGGAAGTAGGATTCCTGGAAGGTGCTGTGCCAGCAGCCCATGCTTTGGGTAATTCCTGCTGACAGCACTGGACAAGGCACGGAGGAGAACAAATCTCTGTGTTCACTATTAATGTATGCTGGAAAAATACCTGTATTAACCAGATATGGGCATAAACAGCAGCTAATCAGAGCATTCTCTTCAGTGAATGTTGGGTGTCTTCCCTGCTGCCACAGGTCTGTTTCCAGTCCATCTCCCCTTGCCTCTGGATGGTCCTGGCAGCCCTCAGTTTGTGGGTGAGTCTGGGGAAAGAGATCTTGTTATCGGGCCTCGTAGCTCCAAACGAGAAACTCGGAAGATCTTTCAGGCCTGAATTTCTCCTGGGAAAAATGGTTCTAGTTCCCTTATTTGAGACCTGCAGGGGGATTTCCCCCTTGGAGCGCTGAGTGTCTGCGAGCAGGGCTTTTCTAAATGCTCTCAATGCGAGATTTATTCCTGTTAGCAGGACTCGTGCGGGCTCTAGGTTTGAGGGCAGCGGTTGTAAACAAAATGCAGAGAAACTCTGAGACAGTTTCATCATGGTTTGTATTTTTTTTCCCCATCACAAGGAAATGACTGCATGCAGCAGTCCTTGAGGGGAATAGGGTGGTGATTTAAACATAAATGGATTTGTTTGCAGTGAGATACAGTAGGCTGTGCTGCTGGTGGTGCTTCTGCTGAATCAGAGCTGTGGATTTTGGCAGGGAGAAGGGAGGAAGACGGGATTCCTCCTCTGCCTTTGGTTCGGCACCTTACTCCCCAGTTCCTCCTTTAACCCTGGAACTGCTGCCTTCTCTGCTAATGAAACTCTGCAAAGAGTTTCTTGATCTCTTGGAAATCTGCTGGGAAGCATATTACTACTGTCTTTTTTTCCTTTCTGTGCTTGGAATTGGGGTGCTTTGGGAGGTAGGAGAGCCTGTCTTGTCTGGCCCTTGCACTACAGGGGTGGTTTGCAGCTGATGCAAAATATGAGGAACCCAGTAGGAGGAGGGGGTGAGTTTTCCCCTGAAGGTGTGATATTATCTATTTTCCACCTTTTTTATTATTTGTAATTTTTTTTCTGTCTGCTTTGCATTCCATGGCAGTTTCCCTATGCAGTGAGTTTCTCCTGGTAACGTGTTTTGTTTTGGGAGTTGCTATGGGGAAGGTGGGCTGCACAAGACTGGCTCCATGGCCCCCAGAGAAGGAATCCTCTGCCAGGCTCCACACTTTTGGGCTGGGTGTTTGGGGGGCCGTGCAGGGAGAAGTGATGCTCCTTTGTGCTGCAAGGATGTGCCCTATACAGCGCCTAGCGCAGGGGGACTCCGTGCTGGGTCAGGATTTGGAAGGAGGTAATGTGATTTACAGCAATGGATCTAGTTAATAATCTCCAGCAGCTTCTGTATACTCAGGGGCTGCTCGTATTCCCAGCCAGGTGTTTGCAGACCGGATCAATATGGCCCTATTTGCATGGGGCTGTCCATAATCTAATAAACCAACCTCAATCTGCATCCTTTGCTTTCCCCAAACAGCCACGGGGTCCCGATCTGGTTGGTCTGGCAAGTGTTCCCTGTGGTGGAGGAAGCTGTCTGTGAGCAGTGCCTGGCTCCTGGGCTGCCAGCCTGGAGTTAGGTGTGGCACCCCAATGCTGCACCCTCCGTCAGAGCCTGGGCTGTGCGAGCACCCCGGATATTTGGGTGTGCTGGGTGCTTGTAGGTGCTGCATAGGGCTTTGCAGATGGCCACCTCCACTGTGTGCTCCAGAGGCATCGATATTGGGGGCTTTCCATGAAATCCATGTCAGCTTTGGGGAGCATCTGCTGGGAACTCCCTTGGAAACCAGCACTGATGGTTTTGTGAGCTGGGTGGTTGGCAGCTTCTGCTTGAAACTGCCTCAGAGGTGCTGCATCCCCCTTAAATAATCCAGGGTGGTGGGCACTATAGGGATAAATTACAGGAAGCCACGGCCTGAGGAGGCTGTGGGCTGAATACATTAGTGTGTGTTATCAGGCCAGGCTCCAGAGGGACTCAGGTGATGCTTTCTCCCAGTGCTGGGAATCGCTTGGCCTGGAATTATTGATTTGCAACTGTGTCAAGTAAAAAAAAAAAAAGGGAATAATAATATCTCTTGGCCTTGTATTTGTGAGCTGTGCCCCTGAATGTGTATATATGTGTGTGTGTGNAGGCAGCCAGAGCATGGGCAGCTCGGTGGAGGGTTTGGCTGCCAGGGAAGCAGTGCCTGCTGAGGAGCAGAGTGCTGTTGCTGGGGCTCTGTGTTTTGGGGAGGTCGCCAGCACAGATAATAGAAATGCCCTGTGACACCTTGAGCGAGCCGTACGTTGGCACTGTCCCTTCCCTTCCCAGCCTTTTATTTATAGGAGAAGCTGTACCCAAAATAGCTCTTTTGCTTGTCCTAAGCTGATGGGCTCTTTCCAGTTCCCCCCCCCGCCCTTTTTTTTCCCCTAAATATACTGATAAATGGAAAACCCTCGGAAGAGCCATTGCTGTGAGGAGCTGCTCTAATCTAAAATGATAACTTTGCCATTTTACTTCAGCCTTGTTGAAAAACGAGCAGAGCTGCTTTTGCAAGTGGAATCAGCCTGCTTAAATGCAGGTGCCTGGATTTTTGTTCCTTGCTCGAGTACAAGCCTGGAAACTCAGTTCATCGTTTCCATGTCCCATTTTTGTTTTCACCCAACCTGGCTGGCCTGCCCATCCTTGTTACCAGAAGAGGAAAATCAAGTTTCTCTCCTGGTTGGATAACATTTTCAAATTCCAGAGTGATGTCGATTAGCAGTGGCAGGTTACCCACCAAAAATACCCTTCCAGTTGTGAAGTATTCCTTGCTGGTTGGTGCTTCTTTCCCAACTCCAGTGGTCCCGATCCTGGATATGTCTCCACAGCATGGGGATTTTTCTCTCTTAACTGAGTGCAGTTGTTTCCTTTTGACATTTGATATTTACAAGACTGGAGCCAAACTGAAAGTGAATCTGCCCATAACTCTCCTAAATGTGTCTTTCTAATTTCAACATTAATGTTTCAAAACCCAAGCTGCTGGTGGGTGTACCTTTGCTTGTTTACACACACATCCTTTTTTTTTTTTCCCTGTGCAGTGATTCTCTGGTGAAACATTAGAAATGATACAATACCTGGAGCCTCTGCATGGATTGGTCTCTGGCTTTAAGCTGTAAATTTGGCTTTTAACTCCTAAGTCTCTAATTTAGAAGGTTGCGAGTGTTTTAGGTTAGTATTTTTTTGTTTGGGAGGAGCACGCTTATATGCAAAATTATTATTGTAATATACGATTCATTGCAATAATACTGCAAGAATTTTCAGTAGTATGATTGATTGCAATAAATTGCAAAAATATTTCAAATACTGCAATAACATGACGAATTTGCAATATTCCGATTATTGCAAATCTCTAGACAAAAGGCTAGAGATTGCAGTTCGCAAGGGTAAAAGGAATTAGCTGCAAAGAGTTGTGGCTGTCAATCCTGGCTTGACAGCACGGGACACGGGCCCCTCGGTAGGTTTTGTGTGAAGCTGGTGCTTTCCAGAAGAGTGCTTGTTCATGTTTAAGGAAGTTACAGGCGGTGGGACATGCTCCACTGGTTGGAGGTGTGTTTTGAAGGGTTTATGACCCTTGCTTTGAAGGGGTCACCTATTTATTTCTGATACAAATTTGTGAGGCTTCTGGCTGCGGTGTAGTCCTGTGCATGTGCCTGCAGAGAGTGAGGAGCTGCTCCTGGAGCAGTTGCGTGTTCAGGGGAAGCAGGTGGCAGGAATGGTGTTTTCACTGAATATATTATTCCCCCAGAAAATCCTGGCTGTTAGAGCTGGTCAGCAGATGTGAAGTGTCGATCGGTATCAGCGGTGGGAAGGGAGTTGCAATGTACTTTGCTAATGGAGGAGAACCCGAGGAGCAATTCCCTGATTTACGCTTTCGGCGATGTGAAATGAAACCATCTGAAGCGCTTTGCTCAGTGAGCTCTTAGCAGACCGCTTCTTCCTCCCCACTTCATGCAGATTTTTCCAAAGAGGCTGTTTCTTGGATCTGTTACTGGGTGGACAGAGGTAGCTGGGAGGCACGAACCCCTTAAAGGCATCTGGAGGCACAAAGCATCCAGCATGGGAGCAGGGAGCGAGCAGCACCTGCTGTAGCTCACTCCAAAGCCCTGGTACAATTCTGTCCCCAAGTGGCTGAAAAGGTCATTTAGCGCAAGAGCAAACGTTTATTTTTTTTCACTCCCTCAAATAGTCAAATTAGCATCCTTCCTCTGCCACAGGAGCTGCTGGAGGGGGTATCCTGAGAAGGATTATAGGTAGGCGCGCCTGGGCCTGGGCTGTTCCTTTCCCGAAGGTCCCTGGCTGCTATTTGCACATCCCGGTGTCTGACTGAGGCTGGCATTTCCCCCGTTTGCTGGAATTTACTTTCTGCCTGGCGAGGGCATTGGGTAACATTTGCACACCTGGGCTCTTAAGCTGTGGAGGGGCTGGGAGGATGTGTCAGAGAAGGTCAGGGGTCTCTGCTTTCCTCACGGGCAGGAAGAGAGCAGGGAGAGCAGCTGCTGGTACTGTGTCCTCTCCACAGGCAACAAGCAAGAGGGGGGAAAATGGTGTTGTGTAATGTCATGATACCTGTGCAACCATCTGGACCTGCTCTGATGTTGGGTGGATGCAGGATTGGCCCTGGCTCTGGAGAGGTCAGACCCTGCTCGGTTTCCTCTTGTGGTGGATGGATCGGTTGGGCTGTGGGTGCTTGGTTGCTTTTTATTGTGGAGGGGGCTGTATTTCCTTTTGGATACGATCACAGTTCATGTCAGGCAGGTGCACAGCCTGGGTTGGGAGTTCTCCTTAGAAATGACTCTTCTGCATCCGCTTCTAGAAAGTCATGGGATCCTCACTTGTGGACTCTTGAGGGTAGGATGTGCAGCAGCGTGATGGCATGGCTGGAGGTTTAGGGAGACTGGAATTGTTTACCATGAAAAATGTACAAGTAATATGGAAGGAGGTGAGACACAGCAAAGGGTGGTGGTAGGGGAAGTTCCTGGTCTTTCCATGTTCCTGAGGCAGTGGCAAAGTCCACATGGGTAGAAGGACAGATTTTTATTTCCCTTTTTCTGCCATGTTCGTTTAGGCCTTGCAAGTGTCCTTTGGCAAAGGCAGTGTATCTGGGGGTCTGAGAGCCAGGGGCCAGGACAGAAAGTGAAGCCCATGATGATGCAGTGCTCCAAGGCCCCATTGGGAGCAGCAGGCAAGGCTGGTGCTGCGGGCAAGGGCTGCTGATGGACCTGCTGTGTCATCCTGAGCTGGCACTGGGAAAGGAGCTGCGCAATTAGGAGAAGTTCCTGTGGTTTGTGTTTGAAAGGAGCTGCATTAGGGTAATTTTTAAGCTCCTGTTTAATCAGAAGGCCGTCTGCTAATAAAGAGGGAAACGCTGATATGGTGGGTCTGTGCTTGTGCTGCATCCCCTCTTCCTGGTTTCTTTTGCTTTGTTTTTTTACTGCTTTTGCTTCACCCTTTGGGAATGCTGACTCTGCTACCCCAGAGGCACCCAGGTGCTCATCAGCACCACTGAATAGCTCTTTCCAAGGATTTCCTTGGCCTCTTGCCTATTGTGTGTAGTCGTATCCTGCTGCCTTCCTCTTACTGCATCCCCTCCCTGTGCGCCGGCACTGGTGCTGGATCTGATCCTGGTCAGTGATTGCCCTTGCAGGTTCCCAAGGGAAGCCAGTCCTGATGGTTCTCTGGAGGGCTCCTAAGAGTCGGCAAGGAGCATGGAGGAGAACTAAACAAAGAACAAATGAGAACCATATAGAGACAAATGGGAATCAGATTTAGGAAGCAGACGAGACAACCCTTTGGAAGGGGCAGGGGGGGATGTTTGCTTTAACCAGTCTCCTTGGGTTTCAAGCAATAATAAAGCAGATTTGTTTTCTTTTACCTTCTCTTCCCCCAGCCCCACTTTTTCCCTCTGTTTCCTCTTCCTTGCTGTTCTCAAAACAGCCCTGGATTCAGCAGCACCAACATCTCCTTCCCAAGCTCCCACTTTCTGCAAATAGGATTGCTGGCCAATCCAGTCAACATCCTGTTCATTTTTTTTTTTCTCCTTCTGTCTGGTTCACGCTGGTGGGAGCTTGTTGCCTTGAGACAGGCTGCCTTGGCTGAGGGGCTTGGTGCAGGTCACTCCCACCGCCACATGAACTTTTTTGGACTTCCTGAAGCGAGCAGGGGAACAAGCTCTTCCAAATGGGCTGCACTTTCCTCTGTGGAGTTGATCTGCCCTGGCACGCTCTGCTGTGTGCTTTAGAGGCAGGGACTGGCCGTGCTTGGAGGAGATGAAAGTTTCTCCATCAGAGGTCTTGGGCACTGCCTCTGAGATGCTTGAGTGACCTCCTCCCATTTGCCTCTCTGGGATGTGGTGGTGGCTGCAAGGGAGGACCCTGCTTTCCCAGCCTCCACAGACGGGTTGATTCCCTGCAGAAATCTGCTTCCTTCCCCTTTTTCTTTCTTTTTTATCCTGGTCGTTGTCTTGGTGCAGAGCAGGTGGATCTTGGCAGGGCTGGGGCTGTGTGTAGCTGTAAGTCAGTGAAGCTGCGCCGTTGATCCATTCCGCTTTCTGGTTCTGGTGGTTCTGGTGGTTCTTAGTGGTTACTGTGACCATCTCTGCAGCTGTCTTGTGCTGGACACCATGGAAGGGATGAGATTCCTCCCACCCTGAAAGGGACTGTGGACTCTGCCTGCTGCTGTGTGCCTGGTTGGGAAGACTTCACCAGTGCCTTCTGCTGGGCTGCTGTATTTGTTTTCCAGGTAGAGCTTTCTTGTACGAAGCTGTTTTTGTGTTTGCTGGTGTTTAATAGAGAGACAAGGCATCTGGGGTGACCTCCAGCATGTTCCAGTATATTGCTTTCAAGTGCTCTCCTGAGTTTTGTAACTCACGTAGTCTCTGTCTTATGTAGGATTCCCCATCCTGGAGAGTAAGTTCACCCATTCTGCTGGGATTTCCAGGGAAGGCTGGTGGTGAACAGCCCTCCACTATGTCCTCCGAATTCTCAACTGCTTGTGCCTCAGGCAGAGACTTCCAAGGTGGCAGAGCTGGTGTTCCCAGCCAGCCTGTGGGTGTACAGTGGGTGATGCTGGTGCAGCATGATGGGGTTGTTTGTCGGGGGCACCTCCAGCACTTAGCAGGTCTCTGTGAGTGCTGCAGAGTTTCCCGTAGAGTTGCAATCATTTTCCTGCCTGGCTCGGCACATTTTGTGCCGAGGCTCTGCCGATGGGTAATCCTCGACGGAGGCTGTGTCCCATCCCAGGGCAAGCATCTTGGTTGCCGGGCAAGAGCCATTCAGGAGAAAGTGTGTGGTGGCTTTGCTGCCCAGGAGGGGCTGACTTACCTAATGTTTGCAAGACTACCACAGGGCTTTCCAGTTGCTAACTGGTTTGGCTTAGCTCTGAAAAATGAAGTGAAGGAAAGGAGCCAAGTGTGCCCTGTGGTGGCTTTTCCAGGTCCCAGAGGTCAGCATGAGGGGAAATCACTTCTGCCCCAACGCAGCCTGAGCCTCCTCCCTTGCTCAGAGCAGCAGAAGTTGTGGTTGTAAGCCTCCACCCCAGTATGTGACTGTGCTGTAGGCAGTGTTCTCTCTCACCTCCTCCGGTTGGGTGCCAGAGGAGCACTTGGGTGCTTTGGTGCCCTGGTCCTGGCTGCATCCCAGAACTCCCTGCCCTGCACTGTATTTCATCTGCCCAAGCTTCCAGAGAGGTCTGTATGTAAAATACTTCATGTTGCTGCCAGCAAGCTTCCCTTTACCCATGCTACGGTGGGGCTTTTTTAGAAATTTTATTTTATTAGGAAATTCCCATTTGGTTGCTTTAAAAAGCAAGCCCTTGTGGCTGGCCCCTGGCCCGCCGCTAACAGATTTGTTTGAGAAAAGGCTGCGTTGGCATCCTGCTTTATTGAACATGCCTCCTGGGAAGGCGGTTTGAATATCCTTCTGTCTCCTCGGAGCAGGGAGCTCTCAGGACTGCCTGCCGCCATGGGGATGGGGAATGCTCTCCTCTCCCTTTCCCTCCCACCCCGTCCCCTTGTTCAAGCCTCCCTTTTCTTTTTTTTTTTTTTTCCCTTTTTTTTCAGGAGAGAGAGCGCTGTGCACTGTGTGTCCTGCTCCATGCGGCTTTTCTCTTTCCCCCCGGAGTTCATCCAAAGTTCGTATCCAGACGATGAACAAAGTAGCTCAGACCTTTTCCTGACTCCTCACCCTTTGTCCTCATCACTTAGTGACAGACAGGAATCAAATGCCACAGACAGGCTGACGGGATGGGCCTGTGTGAAAGTCCTTGGAGGAGGAGTGGAGCAGTGCTGGGTAGATGGGGGACTCATGTTTAAACTCATCTCCCCCTCCCTGGGGAAAGAGCAAAGCCACTTTTACTTTGAAGGGCAGGGGGGAGGTGCAGTGGTTTTTTTTTTGGTTGGGGTTTTTTTTTTTTTTTTTTTGGCAGAAACCAGATAAATTTTTAGCGACAATAGACGTAGGGAAGAAGGACCGGATGGAGTTAGCCTCAGTGTTTAGCACTGGGTGTGCCTCGTGTTGGGAGCAGGGGAAGGAAGGGGCTACAGGCCATTATGGATCAGAGGCACGGAGGCTGCCGGCCTGCCTGCATCGCCTCTCTGCTGGAATGGGAGGCTTTGCCCTAGGGAGGAGGGGGTGCATGGTGCTGCACCCTGACTGCTCCTAAAGGCTGCATTGCCATGGCTTGGTCTTCATTTCCCCTGGCTTTAGAGCTCTCCTCTGGGTGGTGGTGGTACCCCACTGAGGGGCCAGGGAGATGGGGTTTAGTGTTGGGGACCTCCCTGTGCTGGGGTAGTGTGTCCAGGCTGGTGTAGCTGGGCAGCTGCCCAGGGTGGCCTTCTCACTACTACCAACAGCTTGGAAGGGACCAGACCTGGTGTTCTGGGTGCTCTGGAGACTTGCTTTGGCCTGTAAGGAGGGGAAAGGAACAATTAAGCCTGTTTGTTCATTAGCACTTGTCTAACTCACTCAGCTCTCAAGACTGGGATGACTCCTAATGGGTATTTTTCCCTCTTCCGGATGTCCTCCCCACTGTTCACCTTTTTTTTTGTTTGTTTTGGTTTTTTTTTTTTTTTTAAATGAAAAATAATGGCAACTGGAAGTCCCTGACAAGGAAAGGATGGAAGCCCCTTATGGCAGAGATTTTGTGGAGGCTTTTATGGAGGCTGGGTTGGCTGTAGCCCAAGTGTGGCAGAGTTTTGGAGGGTAAGACTCTCAAGCCTCCAGCGAGAGGAGGTCTCCACAAAATGTATGGTGACCCTTTGTTCAAGACTGTTCCTGAAGAGGTGCTG
Source organism: Oriolus oriolus (assembly GCA_013400235.1). Classification (NCBI taxonomy): domain Eukaryota; kingdom Metazoa; phylum Chordata; class Aves; order Passeriformes; family Corvidae; genus Oriolus; species Oriolus oriolus. The sequence continues at coordinate 262,346 of VXBT01000309.1, read as the reverse complement.
TGATCCAGCAGATGTGCTGGTGCAGAGGCCACCCTCTTGTCAGGGAGATATGAATGTCCCTTGCATAAACCAGCTCCATGGTGTGAGGCATGAGTATGTGATTGTGAGGGAGTGGAAACACTGCTGTCAGAAAAGGACTTTGAAAGGACTATTTACATTTGGCCCTTAAAGCCTGGGAAGTGCCCTGAAAGCTGTGGGTGAGAGGAGGCTTTCCGGAGTTCAGTTTGCGTGTGGAGAGAGACTACTCATGGCTTGAATGAGCAAGGTTAATATTGTCTCCTACACTGGCAGAAGAGAAACCAAATTGCTCAGCAAGCCCCAGGACTGTGTTCCCCAGGGAACTGAGGCGACCACCTTGTCCGAAGGCATAGCGGGTTGAGTCTTTATCCCAGCCTTGGCTGCAGCATTCCACATGCCTCTGGCTGCTCTTCTCAAGCCCACACTTGTGGGGGTCATCTTGGAGGCAGCAGGAAGGGGCTGGGGTGGTCCAGGTTTTGCCCTCTTTTGTTTGCTGATGTTGCAGAGCTTGCTGATCTGGGCCCTGGCCAGCTTGGCTGACTCACAGGAATCCTCTCACGAGTCTCCTACACCCTCCATTACCTGATCCGAGTGCTTCCTGGCGTGTCGGTGGTGGAGCAGCGGCCGTGAAGGGAGCTGTGCATTTCTGCAGCTTGTGTCCGCCACAGGCTGCTGTGGGCAGGGACCACAGCCTGGCTGGCCCTGTCACCCTTTGCTGTGCTCACTCCCATCAGTAGTGACCATCTTCTGACCCCGCAGGCAGTCCCTAAGTGTCTTTACAGAGGCGTTTGCTCTGCTTGAGAGGTCAGAGACCTCCTTGCTCGTTCAGGTGGTGTGTGTGTGTGGGGGGGGTGTCCACATGCCTCTTAGATGCTGCAGGGCTGCTGTCTTTCTGTTCATCAGTGCAACAAGTCGGACTTAGAGGAGGATTGTAGCAATGAGAGAGTTTTTAGCATCCACAGGCTCCTTCCAGTACTCTCTGTCTCTGGTAAATGCTGTGGGTCAGCAGGATGTGACCACAATCGAGTCAAAACTCCCATGTGCTGGTGCTGCAAATGCTGAGATCCCTGTTGAGCAAAGGCGGGTGTGAGATGCTTGCGAATCCCCCGCCTCACAAGCTGGGGAGTCTCCTGGAGTTCCTGCCTTGCCGGTCGTGCTGTGAGGTTTTTTGCACATGGCTTTACCTTCTCAGGGAAGTGGCTGGGGCATGTTCCCATCTGAAGCTGTACCCCTGTGAGGTGCTTGGGTTGGCAAAGCGCTGCTGTTGCATCAGGCTGGGCTGTGCCTAGTGAGCCTGGGGAGGAAGGTTCTCATGCCTGTGGAAGGAGCATCGCTCAAAATAGTTCCATGTTGTGGCTCCTCTGGGGACTTGAGGAGATCTGTGGGTTTGTGGCTTGTTTGCATGTGCCACACGTGAGTTTCTGTCCCGTGAGTCCTGCTTAGTTGGAAGATTTGGGTGTTTGGTGGCTTTCTGGCCCGTGGCTGCCAAGCTGTGTGTGATGTTGTGCAAGTGATTTGCATTTTGGATGAAGTTTGCAGGCACTTTGTGGAGATCTGGAGAACAGGAAGGTGCTGCTTTGGTACAATCAGGGAGTCACATCCCCACTGAACTATGGAGCAAACTTCTCTGTGTGTGCCAAGGGGCAGCCTGACCTGGTACAGTGGCGGGGAGGCATTTTTGAGTTCTTGCGAGCCATGTCCACGGGCTCCTTGTTGTGTGACAGGGGACTGTTGAGGGGCCTCACTTGACTGATCCGTCACAGAGAGGAGAGTCCTGGGTGTCCCTGGGTGCCAGAGGAGTGGGAGCAGGTTTGTGCAGGATTGGAGGCTGGAGGAGCAGTGCTCTCCCCTCTTGCAGTGAGGTTATGCCAGTGGTGGGGTGCACTCCTCTAGGACGGTGGCTGAGGTTTAGGTCTCCCCTAGCCTGAACTTTCCACTTGTGGGGCCTTGGTGCAGCCTATTGCTAAAAGGGGAAGGTGATGTCCTGAAAGTGCCCTCTTAGGTGACTCAGGCACTGAGGTTTTATCACCTTTTCAGCAGACCTGGAATCCCACTGCTGGTAAAAATTAGCCACTTGTTCGAAGTTGTGGGCTCTCCCTTTGGCAGAAGTCTGTGTGCATAGGTACCCCCATCAGAAGGGATTTGAGGTATTGAAGGGGAGCACTGCTGTGTGCCTTGATAGACTCCCCATTCTGCATCCCAGCAAGTGTGACAGTGTCCCCCAAGGCGTGTGATCGATGCTGAGCCAGCCCCGAGCTGAGCTCTGCTGCAATGTCCCCCTTCCCCGCTCTCCTCCTTGGCGACAGAGCCTTTGTCAGCCGGCCAGGACCCTGCAGCGCACAGCCAGCCTCCCTGAAGTGCCAGCCATGCGGTGCTCGGGTCCTGGCCCCCCTCCTCACCTCTGCCCCGGCATTTATCAGCAACCTCCCTTCCCTCCCAGCCGCCAAATTCTTTCTCTGTGCCGTCATCCTCCGGCCAGAAGCCGTCCCGTCCCACTCTCTCTCCCTCCCTCCCTCTGAAACCAGCCCAGAACTGCTAGGCAAACATTTTGCCTGTTGTTATTACAGTATTCCCATCTGCATACTTAGTCATAAACTCCTTTTAATTCCAGCCTTTTTCTGGGGCGGGGTTAAGAGTTCAAACCCATCATTTTTCTTTTGGGGCTGGAAGCTTACAAAAGCAGCCTGCGGCGAGATTGTTAGTAGGATGGGGCCGAGAGCGAGTTTAGGGAGAGGGACAGGGGAAAGGGGCGGGGGGGAGGGGGGGTTGCACACAGCAGTGCTGCCTGTGCAGCCTCTCATCCCCAGGGAAGGCTTTGGTTGAGGTTTGTGTGGGGCTGGCTGGGGCAGGGGGTGCTATCTGCCAGCCCCCCCACCCCTTTCCCCTTCCAGCAGCTCTGAGCCAGAGGTGGATGGGGCTGGCCCCTTGGCAGGGAGGTGTCAAGTCATGCTGCTGCTGGTCTTGCCTCCTTTGCTGGAGTCTTTGGATAATGGAGTGCCAAAAGCCGGAGAGGAGTGTTCCTGACTGTGCAGGGAGAGGAACAGCCCTGGATCTGTGCAAAGGTCTCTCCAGGAGAGCTCCTCAAGAACAGCTCGATGCTGCTGATCCTTTAGTGATGGAAAGGATGCTATCGGGCTCCCTTTGCTCAGCTCTTCATGTCCTTACTTTAAAAGGCTGTGCCCTCCTCACTTGGGGTAGTTAGGGTCCTGCTCCACGTGCTCTGGCTGCTGCTGTGCTCACCTCCCATCTCCAGGCTGGATGAGCCCAGATACCTCTGCATGTCTCTGAAAAAGCATTGGGGTCTATTGCTTGTGAGCCTACCTGGACTTAGTGGGTGGCTGTAGTAACGCTTCCCTATTGCCTCTGGAGTGTGGCTGCTTTTGATTCTCCCTGTGGCAGGGGTTCCTAGGTGCTGGCACTTCCCACCAGCCTGATGCTACCCCATGCTAAGAAATTCCTGCCCTCCGTCTGCTTCCCCGTGGCCTGGGTGGTGTGGGTAAGGCAGAGGGAGGCAGAGAGCTCCTACGGGCAGTGATTAATTCCCATGCAAGGCTTGGTGCCTGCATCCTGCTCCTGTAGCTGCTGCTGAACCCCCAGACTGGCTGCTGACCTGGGTCTGGTGGGACACGCTCCCTCCTTTGTCTTGCCTGTTGCAGATGCCATGCTGGGTTCCTGTGGGATGGGGTATGGACCAGTTGTTGTTTTGGGACTTGAGAGGCATTGGCACCTCCGTGTCTTTAGGCAGGATGAGGTCTTACCCTGCCCCGCCTCCAAATAAAAATGTCTCAAGGAGGAAAAGAAATAATAATGTGCATTTGGGTTGACAGAAATGTATGAATTTGTGCAGCTTGATTTCCCGACATGTTTCAGTAAAGACGAGTCTCTTGCTTTGCTTTTGAGAAGCATTATAAAAGATGGAAACGTCTCATATTTACGTATTTGAAATTAAGCCTTTGCCTTATTAGAAGTATTTCTCTGAGATTTGACTTCAGTTTTAAATACAATTACCTTATTGACAAATTCAGCTCTCAAGTGATGCTGTTTAAAAAAAAAAAAAGTCCTGAAAGAGCAGGTATTTGAGCAGTTCTGTTGGAAAGTTACTCAAAGGCAGGAATGCAAAAACAGCTTCCACTTCTCTCTGCATATACCACCATTCCATCTGTGGTTGTTGCCCTGCGTGGACTGTGTGACGGCTTCTCATTGTAGTTTCCCCCCTCCTCCGGTTTTCTTAGGTGGGGGGTTTTATCCATGACACTGTGGATATTGAACAGCCACAGGAAAATAATCTAAACAACATGCTCTGATTTTTAGTAGATCAAGTAGGAGCTTTCTTAAAAAGCACTGTGATCTTGCAGCTGTACCCAGGTGGTGGATCCCAGGCAGGATGAGTGGTCCAAATTTGCATCTAAATTATCTTTACTGCTTGATCCCCTAAATTGCACTTCTAGGTGGAGGGATTTTAATTTTTTTTTTTTTTTCTACGTGGGTGCTTAATAGTTATTAAGCTGCTGTAGAGAGAAGGAAGCTTGTCACACAAGAAATTTGGTTTCAGTCCCCATTAATCTCGGAGGCATTCATTCTGCTGGCCTGAACACTTTGGTCTCTTGATGTGATAAGCCTCAGGATGTGTTAGATCTGCACTTTTCTCTTCGCAAGTGCAAGGGTGGAAGGGGAAAGGTCCCGCTGTGAGCCAAAGCAGCTTGTGAGCCTTTCCGCACGCCTGTGCCGCTGGGAGCAGGAGGGGGGGTGAGTGGAGCTGGTGGGCTACGACGGCTCCTTCCAGCTGCGAGCGTGCCCGGGATTGCGTGCTCGAAGCGTGGGGCTCTGCCTGCCTGCCCTCGGCATGCCTGGCAAGCCACGGCTTGCAGGGCATGGCAGGTCCTGCACACAGGCTGCCTCGCTTGTTGCAGCCTCCCCTGGCTTCGGAGGGGAGCTGGGCGGCTCACAGCCAGCCACCCACACTTCTTAGCATTTCCTAAGGGGTGCTGCTCTTTCCCTGCTGCTGCATGGAGTTTTGGGAAGCAGCTTTCTGCTCCAGAAGCAGTAGGAGCTGTGCTGAGCTGTGCTGGCTGCTCAGAGATGCCAGAGGAGAGGCTCTGCAAGGTGCACGCAGCATTTATTAGACCTGTTTAACAGGAAGCTTACATCTTGACAAAGGACTGGCTGGGCTGCCTGGTGTGGGGCAGGAGAGCAGCTCAGCCCTTGTGCAGGAGCCAAAAGAGGTGTAGTTTTGGTTTCTGGGCATGCTGTGCTGTTGAGTGATGCTGGTCAGGTCACTGTGCTCCCTTGCTGGCCTGCCTGTGCGGCAGGAACATCTGTATCTGCAGATCTTACCGCTCTTTGATCGATTAAAGCAGCTCGGGTTGTTGCAGAGGAGGGAGCCTGCCTGTTGTTTTCTGCCTGCAGCCTCGCCTCGTGCAGCAAGGGTTTTCTGGCAGGAGATTGGGCAGGAGGGGAGCACTGGTGGAGTTGGTTTTGAGTTTTCTTCAGGGAAACAGACCACTGATCCCAGAGGTGTTTGAAACTTTTTCTCTCTTCCACATCTCCATCCTCAAGGTGGATGCATCCTCAGGATTCGAATGCTTGCAGGCGTTGCTCGCTGCAGGTGCCAGTGCTGTGCGTTGCAGCACCATGTTCTGCCTCCCACAGAGAGCTGCTCCAGCAGGAGGGGAGTCGGTGTGTGGAAGGGCACTGGGATTACATGATCTGTGTTTGAAGATTTCATTAAATCAGGATTAATTTAGAGCTGTTCCTGTGTACAGTTTCACATTCTTCTGCAAACAGGCACCTTGCCTGTGCCAGCAATTGGAAATGTGGAGTATACATGCTCCTCCTCTTCCTGTCTCCTTTTATTTGAAAATGAGAGGGCTTGTGAGATTTTTTTCCCCCACCCTGTGCTGGCCTGTGCCTTTTACCTTTCTGCTGCCCAATGCCTTAATTATGGCTGAGGAAATGACATGCCAGTCAATGCTGGGAGAGGTTGTCCCTGCCACATGCCAGCCCCGGGACATGGACACACTATCCTGGCTCCGGCTTGCTCCTGACCATGAATGCGTTTCCATCACTGCTCCTTCAAGCTTTCTCCCTGTCTCCTTAACGTGCTGCTTGTGTAATTGTTGGCTGTTTGTCCGCTAATGATTATAAATTAGTGGCTGAGTGTATAAAAAGTTAATGAAGTTCTGTTGGTGGAACCATTACGCCTTCCCAGGCTGGCACGTACAGGTCGGCCAAGCCGGTAAGAAAAGCCAGACACCGAGTCCGGACTTTCAGGGGATCAGGTTTCAGCTCGCTTGCTCTTTCCTGCCGTGTTTTTTCTTGCTGGATGGAGCCAAAGTTGAGCGCTGAGAATGCCAAAAGGTGGCAGGTGGTATTTTCTCTGCTATGGAGTGCAAAAAATCACCACAGTGCTTGGATTCCTCCTGCCATCACTTATTTCCAGCCCTCTTGTTCCACTGTCCCAAGGGCACATCCTCTACTCGTTTCCTTCCTGGCTATTTCAGGACAGGGGTCTGAGGATACTCTGGGCTCCTCATTCCTGGCCTATAGCAGATTTCTTCTGCACACGAGCTTCTTGGGTTCAAACCAAATCGGCAGCAGCTTCTGCTGCTTTGCTTCTTGAGCATCTAAACATGGCGTGACAATACCAGCTTCTTCCATCACAGAGCTCGCGTACGCGGTGTAGGATGGGTGTTGGAGGAGATGGCATGATCATACAGGTATAAATCTACCTGCTGTAAACCACCCACCCCCTTAGTTTTTTTCCTCAACCTCAAAACTTGGCAGGACTTTAACTGTGTGCCCTGGCATTTTTCTGGGTGGAGCAGCCTTGCCATAGGGTTTGCTAAAATGAACTGAGTAGCTTAGGGAAAAAAGTGCTGGTGAAAAAAGAAGGCGTCCTCCTTGCTGTGGTGAGGTTTTTGGAGGTGTCTCTTGGGTTCTGGCACCCCTTCTTGGAAAGAGCTGTGGAAACTTGGCAGTAGGGCTGTCTTGTGTCATCCTCATGAAAACTTAGTTGAATTGGGAGCAGATAGCGTCTGCTGGGCAGGTTTCCGAGGAGCCCGCACAACATTTTGGCAGCCAAACCCTGGAGAGTGGCTGCCAGCCCCATGGAGCTGCAGGCTAGGGGTCCCCTCTGGTCATTCCTTGGTGGAACTTTTCCTGGGCAGTGGCTGCTGTGGAGTGAGAACGGAGGGAAACTGCAGCTCGTGTAGCTCCTCGGAGACAGGGCAAGGTCTGCAGGGTCAGAGAGACTGTGGCAGTGGATGCATGACCTGAGGCGTGGCCGTGCCATGTGGTGCCTGAGTGCCTTGGAGAAGGTGCCATCTTTTCTACCAGACTCTGTTTTTTCCCAGATGAGATGAACTGTGCTCTTGTGGTGCTTGAAGTGTGAACACCAGTCTCCTGGCCTTCTTCCAGGCTGAATGATTGCTTTCAGCATCCCTTATTTTTCCCATGCTGGGCTGTGCTCAGCAGGGCTCCTTCCCGGACCTGGTGGGCTTCCCTCCTCCTTCTGCGAGGAATGTGGTTGCAAGGGTGCTGGAAGGATGGCAGGAGGAGCATGAGCCTTGCCAGACCTCCGAGGAGTGTTTTGGGGTGGGCTGAAGTCACTGGCCAAGCTGCCTGTGTGGATAGCCAGCACAGGGCTGGGGAGAAGCTACTTGCAGTCAGCAGGAGGCTTCCCTTTGACTTGGGAAGGGCTTGGATAGGCCCCCTGGATTTTGGGAAGGACTCAGTGAGCCTCTGTGTCCAGCTGCTGACATGGGGATTAGCAGCAGGAGGCGTGGGTGAAAGCTGGTGCTGAGAGTGGTGTGGCAGCTGCCCGGTGGCTTTGGGCACGTGGTGGAGATTATGGGCAGGTGTCCTCCTTGCCGGCTGCAGCCCTGCTTTTGGCTGGCTCTTTGGGGCTGAGCTGGGGGTTTTGGGGTCTGTACATCCCTCCCTCAGCAGAGGAGACCCACGGATCTCTGGTTTTGGGTGGAAAGTGCTCCCTGGCGACCCTGTGGAGGAGACGACAGCCGGGAGCTGCTGCTTGTTGCAGGGGGGCTGCCAGTGGTGAGGAGGGGTGACCGGGAGAGCCCCCAGCCTCTGCTCCCAGGGCCGATGCCTGCCTCTGCCCAGGGCTGGTTTTCAGGGGCGCAGGCATTCCAGGAATTTGTAAGGAATTAGGGAGAGGGTGGAGAAGAGCGAGAAGACTCCTGCAACATGAACCATCTGGCCTCTTCGGTCTCTGCGCGCGGCGGTGTCTGGGATGAAGGAACTGATCGAAAACAGACATTGTTTGAGACAATAAAACCGTATTACACGTTAATGAGAAAATACATTGGAGAGCCGAGGGCCTGGGGCAAGCTGGGTGTCCTCCTCCCTCTCCCCTCGACCAGTGCATGGCCTGGTGCTGTGCTGCCCAGGGGCAGCAGCAGCTCCTTCTCCTCTGCTGTGGGTTTGCTCAGCGAGCCGGAGTGCTGCCAGTGAGCAGGGTTTAGGCAAGGCATGCTTGGCTGGGGTGCATTGTCCCTGTGTACCTGTCTTTGGGCGGGGGAAAGCATGATCCTATCAGGAAGGCAAAAAGCAACCCCCAGCCCTGCAGTGTGCATGGTCCAGGGGGACTCCATTTGCACCTCTTCATTCCCACTTGCCTCAGGAAGTGCAGTTCTTCTCTCCCAGTAAATGGAATGGGTTAAGGCCTGTTCCCTGGCTGGGGGGTGAGTGGTACAGCCTGCCTCCCATCTACCCAGCACCACACTCCCCGAGTGCTGTAGGAGAGCCTCACAGCCTGTGCCTGGCCCTGCTGAACTCACAATCTCGGGGAGCCTATGCTGGTTATTAGATCCTACAGGCCCTGATTTACTTCCCGTTCTTCATCAACTCATGCCTTTTCCTGTTGGGTGGGGAGATGCTCTCTGCCTCAGGATATATGGGCTTGCTTGGGTGTCCATGGCTTGGCAGTACCCTTGTCAGGTTCCGTTCTCACTGTTCAGGTCCTGGTCTCCCTGTGTTTTTCCATGCTGAAGCTGGGTGTGGGTTTCTGCATGTCCTGTGCTCTACATCCCCTCCTGTGAGGGAGTTAGGTACCCTTGGGAAGAAAGCCAGGATGGATCCTCACCTGGAGGAAACTATTGACTCATCCCAGCTTAAAGTGAGACTTTAGTGATCCAGTGGCTGGGCTTTCAGGCTTCCTGCCATCCT
>VXBT01000309.1:181209-253078 GCA_013400235.1 Oriolus oriolus | reverse complement strand
TTTTTTTTTTTTTTTGCATCCTAGTAATGGCCGAAATTTATAAGTAAGGGAGAAACAGGAGTTTTGAAGGTGGGGATGGAGGAAGCAGAGGGGTTTTAGGGGGGTGACATGTCTGGAGTCTGTACCTCCCAGCCGAACATTTTTGGAGATCTTTCTTCACCTCAGGCAGGAGCGGGAAGCTGATGGTCCATAACAAAGGCCCCTTTTCTCCTCTGGGCTGGTGTTTTCATAGTGTTGGGTTACATCCCCCTCACGTTGGGGGTGGGCAGGAGGGGGGCACTGATAGAACCTGACACAGCTATATGATGTAATGTTATTTTTTCGGTACCAAAACGAGGCAATTTTTCACTCAAGGTCAGCAGAATTTATGTCAAGCCCTGCTGGAGGGAGGGAGCCCGGGCTGGGGGTACAGGATGGGTGAGGTGTCTGACCTAACTCTGCACTCCAACACCCCCTCTAGCCCTGCCAAAAACGCTGCTGCCTGTGCCGAGGTAACAAGGACAACACCCCCAGACTTTTCCCCATTCCCCCTACCCCTCACCTCATGCTTGAGCTAAAATATTTTAATTAAAATGGGATCTTTTGGGAGCGTGGAGCCAGGGAAGCCCGCTGCAGACCCTGCTTTTGGTCACTGGGCCCTCAACATCTGTTTCCTATTGAAAGCTCCTTTGGAAAGGAGAGCTGGCCCCTCCTCCCATCCCTAGTTTCAGTCCCTTTGGAGACCAACATGCAGCCCAGCTTTCTAAGGCTTTGTCCCCCTCCCAGCCTTCTTCCAGCCCAGCCTGGCTACAGTTTTGCTTAAATAAAAATAAACAAGCGGAGTTGATTGTAGGCAGCAGGGAGGCTCATGTCCTGCTGCATGTGCGAGGTGTTATTGATGTGTTGGCCCCCAGTGTTGCTGGGGGTGAAGATGGGGTCTCCACACTAACCCAGCAAGGAGGGAAGAAAATCAGTAGCTTTGTTGCTGGGGGGCTGAAAAAGTGGGGTTGGTTGTGGGGATGTGCATGAGAAAAGCTATTTGTTTCCTATGAACAAGAACTCTGCCTGTTCCTCCAGCTGGGAGCAAATGATGCCACTGGTGTGGGCATTTTTGCTTGTTGGTGTGGTGCCTGCCCTGGTCATGGTTTGCATTTTGGGCATCCGTTAAACTTTCTTTTTTTCTCTTTCCTGCTGAGATGATCCCAAGATGTGGGGAGCTCTGGAGCAGCTGTGGTCTGGGTGAGAGGATGTTAGGAAAAACCATCCCAAATGGGTGCAGCAGTTGGTTGTGGGCCCTGTTGGGATGAGGTCTCCTGTTCTCAGGAGCATCACTGCAGTCTTCCAGCAATGTGTTAAAATTGTTGGTGTTTTGGGAGAGGCAGCTCCCATGGAGAAATGTGGCTGTGTGAATTGTGGGAAAACTGGTGCACATAGGGGAGGGAGCACTTGGACCCCCATATGTAGGAACATGATGTGGTGTCAGTGACCGTCTGGTTTGGCCCATATGTGGCTTGGAAAGGCAGAGCATGGACCACCTCATGCTGAACTGTCTGGGGAAGGCTGAAGCACGCTGATATGGCTGTGTCAGACAGAGTTTTGCTCGACAACTTGGTGAGATCTGGTGGACTTGGTGCAGCATAAGAATGAAGAAAAGTCACCAAGGCTTTTCCAGAGCTCCAGCAGAGATGGTCATGGGTCTGTAACCCCTCCAGGCTGGTCTCACAAAGGATGTACTGGTAAAGGCACTCTGCAGGAGATGGCAAGTGAAATGTATGGGATTTGAAAGGATTTGTTGCTGTTGAGGCTATCTGCTTTAGTTATTTTTATATCTGGCTGGTTTATAGTCTGGATCCTCTTCTCCTTGACCCCCCTTCAGTCTCCCAAGCAAAATCACCCAGGACTGGGGCCTGTGTGAGCTGTCAACACAAGGTCTGTCTGGAGGAGCTGCACCCCTTGTGAGACAGTGCCATGTCCCCAGCACAGCTGGGATGGAGTTCAGCAGAGGGACAGGAGATGGGTGGGTCAGGGAAGGGAGGTCAGAGGACCATGATTCCCGGAAGGTTGCTGCACTGCCGGCGTTCGCCCTTGAAAGCCGGAGGTTGCAGGCATGTCCAAATGTGGAGAGGTCAACCCAGCGCCCTCCTGCACAAGGAGGGGAGAGGTTCCTCCCTGTCCGTTTTAATGGAGCACTGCCGCCATTTGGAAGTGTGGGAGAGGGGGTTAAAGATGATTGGAAAACTAGAGGGGAAAAATATAAACGTGTAACCTGTGAGAGCTGATTCTCACCACATTAAAGGGTTTTAAAGAAGGTTGTTTCTCTTCCCTTTCCTGGAACTTTTTTCTGACCTCTTTCAAATTGAAAAGCTTTATCAAATGTTAGTGGTTTTTGGTTTTTTGTTATTGTTGCTTTTGACTTGAAAGGCAGAAAGCCAACAAAAGCAGTTTGTGCTGTGCTGACTGCTGTAACCCCCTCTCCCCAAAACACAGGTTGCTTTCCAGTGTCCACATTTTAGTGCAGCGTTCTGGTTGGGGTGGCAGGGCAAAGGGGTCTGCATTGGGAGTGAACAAATACATCTGCTTGTTTAGGGAGACCTCCTGGTCCTGCTCTGGGGTGTTGCTGGCCTCCTTGCAGAATGCCTGGGTGTGGGTGGTACCCAGTTGTGTGGTGACTGAAGAAGGGAGATCTGGCTGAAATGATGAGATGAGCAAGTCTTGATTCTCTGGTGCCCTTCCATCTCCCAGCACAGGATAGGCACCTCTAACACCCTCCTGATGTCAAAAGATGAGGCACGGACACCCTGTGACTTTCCCAGAACCATTCCCAGACAGGGGTGGTGGGGAATTAAGCCCCTTCCCCAGGATTCCTGTTCCTGCAGGCTACCATCCTGCACTTTCCTGCCCTGTATTTTATCTTCTTGGTGATAGTTTCCTGGCTGTGATGCTCCTCTGATATCGAGACCAGCTGCTGCGTGAAGGCACGCGCATGTGCAGGATCCAAAGGTTGTGCGTATGAATGAGTAAAAACTTGGAAAGAGTCTTAACACTGCCTTTATCTCATGGAAGAGGAATTTTTTGATGAAGACTCACAAAATCATCCATCTTCCCCCTGTTGTTTTAGCAGCGGTGTTGCCCACGAGGATGCGTTCTACCCATTCCTTAGGGGCCTGTGGGGGTCTCTCCAGATGAGTGCGGAAAAGCCCCCAGGCTGCCTTTGCCGCGTTTGTTTTACGTCTTTGTTCTAATGAAAGTTGTGTGCTGCTTCCCATTTCCAAGCTGTTGCTGCGGTGGTGGTGTTGTTTGCTCTCAGCAGCTGAAGAAAAGCTCTTGGTTGTTTCCTCCCCCCCACCTTTGCATTAACATCTGGACAAAGATAAATGCATATGTGGGGTGTTTTCACTTGCTTTGGCGTCTTCGCAGCTTTAATGAAAAGATCATTTCTGCCATGGAGGAGCAGTGGCCCAGATTGCGGCGGGGTTTGCTCCCCATCTCTCCCCAGACAGCGAGCGAGCAGCGTGTTGGGAACAAACTCTGCAAACTTGGCGCAGGCGGGGGGAGCGTAAGTGAAAGCTAATTGGAAGCAGCCCTGACTTGCACTCTGCTGGAGCTATTTACCATATCTTTCATGCGGTGACTTATTGAGTTATTCGCTCAAAGGAAAAAAAAAACCGTCCCTGCTTATTTATAGCAATGGTGGTAACCACTGATACATGAGCTGGCTTGGGCATGGAAGCATCTGTCCTGATCCAAGCTTTGTGTTTTAATTCACTTCTTTACCCCTTGGTGCACTGGAGCACCTATGCAAATATTGCTGTCTGGGGGTCCCATTTGGGTACTGGAGATCTCTCAGGTCTTTCTTTTACATGCCTGACCAAGGTCCTGTGCCATTGTACCATTCCAGGCTGTTATGTCCAGCGCCCTTCATCTCCTGCCATGTAATAGTGGTGGGTGGTGGTTTTCCATCCTCAGGTTAGCTGGGGTGATTGCTCAGTGTTGTGCAGTCTGAGCTGGTGGGGTGAGGCTAGTGCTTGGCTTTGCCTTGGACCAGTTTTATCTTGAGGCTGGGGAGAGGGAGAGCTTAACATTGGTTTCAGGAGGGAGGAACATGTGTGTCTTGCCCTGGGTTTTGGGTGCAGTATCCTTGTGTGGAGCAGGGCTGGCCTGAATAGGTGTGAGGAGTGTCCTGGAGTCAGCCAGAAAGGAAGGGTTTAGCTGGGGCCACTGATCTGTGCCATACTCCCATTTTACCCAGATCCTGATGGTAATGGTTCAGGGTCTGTGATCGTGACTCATCCCTGGAACTGTACTGTATCCAGATCATGGGAATGTTATCTTATTCTGTGAAAGACACACAGTGTATGTGAAGTATCTGCCTGCCTGGAGATGCTTGTTTCACCTTCCACATCACCCTGGTTTCCCAGCAGTTGGCTTCTGCCCCTGCTTCTCACTGATCTTGTTGTTATTTTTCTAAGCCTGGCACTGATGCTTTTGATGTTCTCAACCTCCTATCTCTGCACGGCTCCTGCAGTACCAGCCCTGTGCCTTTCATTACCGCATTAACAAACTCGAGTCGTGCCTAACGAGGACGCCTCATACGTTATGCTAATGATCAAGAGACATGTTAATGATATTTTAGAAGCCTAATTAGTGGAATATATAACTATATGCAATTTGGTAATGGACTGTGACAAGAAGTTGTTAAAAGGGGGCTTGACAAATCCAGTTGCATGTGGCCTCAGACAAACAGTTGCTGAGAATAGATGAAGAGGAGCGGGGTCTCTGCGTGCGTGCGGGTGCTTGCGTCTCGCTTCCCCATGCTAAGGGGTGTGGTTTTTGGCGCCTGCGCTCGTCAGCCTGGCTGTCACAAGCTGGTTTTTTGGCTCTAAATTTTCTATTCTGCTTCTTGAACTGACGTGACCAAAGCTTCAATTTATGGGCACAGTAATTTTCTCTCTCCATCTGTCGATATCTGCACGCATACATATAAAATACAGTCGGTCTGTCTGTGCAGGGAGGCTGTGCTGAGGATGGCCAGAGCTGTGGTTCTTCAGTACTTAGGAGGAGGCAGAGGAGTTGTTAGAACAGATCTTGTGTGCTGTATGTGTCCCCTGAACATCTCATTTAATGGCAGCTCTTCTCAGGACATGTACACAGCTGTGCTTGAGCGTACATGACTGCTGGTCCATGGGAGAGACCTACAAGTCTTGCAGGACTTGGGTCAAGCAGGTCCTGAAAGCACCACCTTTGATGTGAACCTTATCAGGAGGTGGGCTCCTTGGTTTCTCTTCCATGGACAGTGGAGAGAGTAGTCTGGCTGTAGAAACTTCTCCATGGGCAGTGCAGATACTTTTCAGGTGGTTTTGGCAGATGTGCTTTGTGCAAGCTTTGAAAGCTGGTTACCTGGTTCAAGGCCGATGCTGAGTGTTTGGAAATCTGATGTTCAGTCTTGGCTGGACCAAAGGCGCTTTGACCCTTTAAAAAAGCCAGTCTGGGTATGGTCTTGAACAAGTGCCAGCTGGAAGGTATGGTTTGGTGGCATCTCTGAGAAGTGGATTATGGGGCCTGTCCAGTGGGAATGTGAAAAATACAGATCCGTGTCTCATGCTTCCCGTGTCGTGGATGAGAGCAGAGACAACAGCAGGGTGGTTGTTACCCATCCCATTTCTGACTCCTGAGGTTGCAGACTGCTTCTTTGTGTATTGGGCATCTCTTTTGCTTAGAAAAGGAGCTGCCTTCTTGCATCCCAGGGGAGAGGCGAAACCTGGTTTCTCTTCCAGGCTCTGCTCCATCACTGCCACATGACCTGTGGCAACTTGTGTTGCTGCTGTGCTGGAGCTTCTCGTGTGGGGAGGAGGTGACTGTCCTTGTCTGACAGCAATGGGGGCAAAGGGTTAACAGTATTAATTCCCATTGCTTATGAAACAGTGCCAATTATTAGATCTTATTTCATGATACCAAGCCTAATTTTTGTCTGTCCTTAATGACTTCCCAGTTTTCCCAGCTGTATCCTGAGACCTGCACTGTTTCATTACTTTGTGCCTCTTCACATGTATGAGTTACGTACCTGCCCTAAAATCAAGACTTTAATAAGATTAAATTCCCATTAAAACTCTCACTTTATTATATGAACTGTGCCTGTCTCTGGAAGGAGGTGCTGAACTGAAGGGACAGGGAAAGATGTGGCTAGGTGAGAGGAGTGGGATCACATAGTCCTGCTCTGAGTGGAGGCATGCTCCCCTCCCAGGTGTCTGTTTGGTCTGTGGTCTGGGGGACACTGCCTGTTCCGTCCAGGAGCACAGATGGATCTGCAATGGGAATCTGATCCTAGAGCAGCTCACTGCCAGTGGGGCTGCCTGAAACGTTTGAATCAAGAATTTGCAACTGCTTTGAAGCTTGGAGAACTTCCATCCTGTTGATTTTTCTCCTCCCTTTAAAATACATTTTTTAAATAGATGTTAAATTTCTTTTACTTATTTGGTTTCTTTTCCCCCCGCTAATAACTAAATTATAATGAGGCTCCCAGTGGGATTTAAAAATGTAAAAGAAAAACCACATAAAAACCCCTGCAGAAATTATTCCCCCTTTTTTTTTTTTTTCCAGTGCAATCCATTCTGCATAATAGCTCTTTGTCTTGCTGGCAGATAGGCACGGGGGAGGCCAGGAGCTGCGGCGAGGCAGCGGTGGTGTGCAGAAGAGTTCTGTACCATCCTCGGCCAAATGGCACAAAGTTCCCTTTGGGGGGACAGTGCAAACTCTGCACCCCCGGGCAGCCATGGGGGTTTTGTGCCCCGGTACCACCCTGCCTAATCTGTGCTGAGGCTCAGATGAGCTCACTTCACCCAACATTCCTGCCAGGAGACAGGTATAATAAAGCAGGAGAATCTTTACACTCCGCGATTTCATTCCACGGATCAAAGATCAAAGCAGAGGAATACACAGTGACCATAAAATTAACTGCTTTTTCAATTTTACAATGCTTTTGGTGATAAAGAATCATATAAATTTAATATTAATTAAACACTTAGCTTTTAACCTCCTCCTGCATCTACTTTTGGCTCCTCGTTGGGGAAAAATTAATTGGGCATCTTAAATCTTGCGTTACTAAATGCTTTGACAGGGGGTTTCAAAAGCACTTAGAACTCGAGCAAAATGTATTTGCTCCATTCGTCCTTCCACTCACCTAATTGAAAATCGTAGAGGGGAAAAGGAGGGGGCAGGGAAGAAGAAAGGGAAAAAGTACCATTTTATGGGTTTGTTTCTTGCAAGGCAAAAAAAAAAGGGGGGAAGGAGAAAGGCATAACTTACAACTGCTCTTACGTTCTTGGCTTTAATTCAATCCCCGTCACACTTAACACCTTGCAAAATGGAAGCGATTGATCTCCTATTGCAGATGGCCTATTGATTGGGAGCTGGGTGCTCGCTGCTCGCTCCCGTGGCTTCCTTCCCTCCATCCCCAAATTCTTCTCTGCAGAAACCTGTCTGTGTGGCACATGGGTTGTGTGGGCAAGACATAAACATGAGTCTGTGCCTCTCCCTGCCTCCCGGTATGGGAATGTGTATGATCAGCTCCCGACCGTTGCGATGCAGCTGCCTTTGGGGGAGAGCCCAACAAGCGGCTTTTTAGTGGCAAGCGGCAGCACTTCATGAATGTGTGAGGAATGAATTGCAAAATACTACCCTCACGATCCAAACCGGAAAGATTCAGTGGGAGGAAAGCTCTTGGAAATCAGTAATGTTGCAAAAGACCTAAGGAGCTCAGTGGAGAGCAAATTAGATGTGTTACTTGCAGTGTGGTTTGGCAAAAAGGGTAGCAGTGGGCTTTCTGGGCTGCAGAGGCCACACTTGATAGAGCAGGAGAGGTCTTAGTTCCTTTTCCTAACTGGGTATGGCATGTGTCTCCAGACATCTTATTAATGCAACAATACTGGTGAAATGAAGGGAGTTTCAAGAACTCCAGATGTATGGAGTCGGAACTAGGAAGTTACAGAGAGCAATTCTCCTTTTGTGGTGGAGCCTCATTAATTTCTGTGGCAGACCGGGAGACCTACCAGCAGCCGCTCTCCGAGGAGATGTTAGGTGCTCGCACATGGTAGGAAACACCTGGATCAAGAGAAACCAGGAAAATCAATTAATGAGCAACAGGATGTTGAGTAGAAGCTCATTGGACGAACGATGTTTTACCTATTTGTACTGATTCTTTGCACGGCACCAGAATTTCATGGGATATTTTGTGAAAACAAGAGTAACAGCAGCAGCAGGCCTTCTACAGGAATCTCTCTTGTGATCTTATTTGGAGATTATGGACAGCAGGTGTCTGAGTGTGCGTTCATGAAGCAGCAGAAGCACATGTGGTAGTTGGTAGTATATTTGGGATTCTCCATCTGAGTTTGAACTCAAACTTTCCCCTTGATTTTGGGGATGGGTAAAGAATTTTTTTCCAAAAAAAGAAGCCCCCTTCTTGCCAAGTTCAAGAAGCGTATATTGCTGCTCTACTTCTCCCTGGCTGAACTTGATGGGGTGTCAGATGGTGAGGAATTACTGAATGAGTAACACGGACCTATCCCTGGACTAGGAACTGGGTGGTGAAACTCTGGATGGACAAGGAATGAATTGAAAAATGGGGCCAGAAACAGGGTCTGAGTAGAATTGCAGGGGATTATACTGTGGGGGGCAAAAGCTGTGAGGGGCTGGAGATACTTTGCAGCACACTGTGTGGTTGGCACTGTTCTACATGCCTCCTCTTCTGTGTCAAGTTATCAGTTCCTGGCAGCATTCATTTTAAACTGGGGAAATGGAGGGAAGCAGAATAACCTGGAGCAGATCACCATGGACAAATTCCAGGAGGATGGTCTGTTGGTTTATTTTTTTCTCTCTCTCCTTTTTTTTTTTTTTGCAAATTGTCATTAAATTTCTTTGAGCATTTCCCCATCCTATTCTTGGCTGTTTGTACATTTTTAAGAGGGGATCGTGTGCTTGATGCTGAGAACCATGTGGTCC
The DNA here is from genome assembly GCA_013400235.1 of Oriolus oriolus. Taxonomy (NCBI): domain Eukaryota; kingdom Metazoa; phylum Chordata; class Aves; order Passeriformes; family Corvidae; genus Oriolus; species Oriolus oriolus. Next base: position 244,105 of record VXBT01000309.1, on the reverse strand, counting down.
ACCAGACCAGTTTAAGGACTCATTGTTTGACGGACCAGTGTGATGTAGTACCCAAAGTGGGCAAGGCTCTTCACTGGAGGGTTGCAGCTGCTACACCCAGCAGCATTCAGATAACAAGGGAAGGCCAACGGGATCTTTCCTCTGCCATTTTAGGCTGTTGGAAAAGCCACCTAAGTCATGGCACTGGTTCTTTATGGCCAAGCAGTGCCCTGTTGCCTCTCTGCCGGGTCATACGCCTTGGAGAACAAGAGCTACACCTCCTTCCCATGCTGGCCCTGGCTCCCTCAATTCAGCCCTGGGAAAATGAGCTGTGACGTGTGTGCGGACTTTGCCTGATGGGGTCTCGCCCTTTACTCGTGAGCAAAAGGGCTGACACTCGGACTCAGCGTTTTGATGGATTGATTTATTCTAAAAAATGTCTTGGGTTAGGTGAAAGGCATTAGTGGAGGACTGGGGAGTGCAGATGCTGCAGTGACTCCATGTGAGCTCTCACGAAAGGTGTTTGGGAGGGATAAGGAACGTTCCCATCTTGAGGTGTGTAGACAAATCTGAGGCTCTGCATATTTGGGATGCCGGACTTGGTCCTTACTTGCAGACTGATTGTTGGTGTGTTTAATAAACATGTTGCAACCTAGGATGTGTTTTCAGAGAGGGCTGGATGCAGAATTTGCCAGAGACACTTCTGAATTTGGTGCTAAGCATTTCATGTCACCATGGGCCCTTGCTTGCTTTTGTCTTCACCCTAAAAACTACCAGTGCTGGGCTGGAGGCTGCAATTGCTTAAATAAAAGGCTTAGGTTACCCCGGCTCTCTGTATGCAGCTGTGGAAATGCTTTGATACGGCTTATCCTCCAGGATCCATAAGAAAAGTCATTGAGAGACAGCATTGCTCCAGCGAGGCTTTTCTAAGTAGTCCTTTGTGCTTCAGAGTGTAGGATAACGTTTAAGGGGAGAACACGGAGTGGTGCTTGCCCGCCATCCCCAGCAGCAGCAGTAATGAATGGAGAAAAGTGCTGCTGGGCCCTGCTTGCTTCCCTTTCCCCAGAGGCTCCAGTTTTAAAGGTTTCCATGTCTTTCAGATTGCTGGCAGCAGAGGGAGGAATCCTGGGTGAGAGGTGACCTCAGGGCATGGGTGAACACCCTTCTGTACCCTACTATGGCACAGAGAACATGAAAGGACCTGGCACGATGGCACAGCTTGTGCAGGAGCTTTGCATGGTCAGAGGGGAGATGCTAGAAAGGAGATGGGGGACGTTTGTTGAGACCTTGGAAAATACTGTGAGGGATTGACAGTGGGCTTAAACCAGGCTGTTCCTGCTGGTGGTGGAGGAGATTTACCGATTTATACTAGCTGGGACTCATCTTGTTTTTCTGCCACGTGCCTGCAGCTGCATGCAGGGCATCAAGCACATAACTGCTGGGTTTAGCTTGTGTTTAAACCCCTTTGGTAATGTTCCTGGATTTCCCAAGTGTTGCTCTCGGGAGAAGCTGCATTCCTAGCCAGCTTTGAAAAGCAGACTTGGGGTCTTGAACAGCTGAAATGCTTTTACAAATGTTGGTGTTTCTTCAGGGTCTTAGTTCTCGAACAGAGGTGTGCAGAGTGTACCTACAGCGTGCGTGTGTGCACATGCAGCCTGTGGTGGATGTAACTCAAGCCTTGTCAAAGTGATTTTGTGCTTTAACACAACTTTGACTAATTCGGAGTTTGGTAAGAAGAGGGAACATTTCAGCTTTGGTTGGTGCCTGAAGCAAAGCAGCTTTGGGTAGTGGATTGCTGCGGTGCCAAAGAGGCTGTGAGTAGCACGGACAGTGGGGATGTTCAGGGCATGTTTGCAGATGTGAAAGGCAGATTGTAGTAAGATTTATTAAAAATCCCTAGACCTTTGGAGTTCAGCAGGGGCAGCGCGTAGACGAAGCCTGAATCTTCTCATTGTGTTGATCCCATGACATGCAGTGCTTGGGATGAGTGTTTGAAAACATGGGCATCAACCCTGCCTTTACCGCAGATGGGAGCCTGCCATGTTGGCAAGGCTCTCCTGGCTCAGCATATCCCCAGACATTTTTATTCTGGGGGGGGGCTATAATGAATCCTGAAGTGTTGGGTTTCTGCCTCCTGTGTTCAGGCTCTCATCAGTGCAGCACAGCAAGGGCCTGAAGGCAGCTATGGTTCAGCACCGGTCACTTTGCCAGTGCTGGCAGGAGGAAGAAAGTGTTTGAATTTGGGTCAGTCACTCACCAGTGCTCCTCAGGGAGGCTCTGGTTTCTTGTTTGTACGAGAGTGGGATTGCCCAGTTGTGTTCAGAAAGGCTTGAGAAACGTGCAGGAGTTCCTGTTACCTACTCCGGCCATGGAAAATTAACTGTGCGCATGCAGTTTGCTCTGGGGAACTTTGCAGTCTTTTGCTCTTAATTCATGGTATTTTCACTAGCTTCTCCCTCTAGTCCCTTTTCCATAAAACTAAGTAAAAGAAAAAAAGAAGGCCGGCAGTGGAGAGGAGAAAGTGGCTGCAAAAAGGCTGATCCACCAGCAAGGGGCATAAACCTGTTTGTCAAGCCCTGCTGAGAGCCAGAATGGGCTGTTCAGCCCTCAAAGCAGAGTTGAAACCACCCCTGTCCCAGCACTTGGGCTGCCTGTGCCCTGCCCCTTAGCTGTGCTGCATTTCCATCCCCATCCACCCAAGGCCCATTTCTCTGTGGCCCCAAAATGTGTGGCTTGCGTCCCTGTTGTATTCCCGTGCATTTGTAGGGTGTAAAAAGCTCTGTTCTGTGTCTGGGCACATGGAGAGGAAAGGTGACCCCACCACCCTGCTTGGGCAGCTCATGGGGGCATCATCTGGCCTCCCCTGTCCGCTTCTTGCCCACCCTCCCCTTCCTGCCATCAGAAGGAGGGAAAGAAAAGGAGAAACAACCATATGAAAAAAAATGTTAATTTATTAATCACGGAATATACAGCAGTTCATCTGAAATGCTGTTGCTATGCCAACACCCTGGGAGTTTATTTTCTTAATCCAGGAGCGAAGCGTTTGGTCCCCCGCTCTCCTGCTGAGCTATTTGAATATGTTGCTGCTGCCGCCATATCTGTTTAAAAAGGAGAAGGAGGGAAAAAAGGAGGGAAAAAAATAAAGTAGGCTAAACCACCAAAGCAGTCAGATGCAAAGCAGTAAGAAGCCTTTCTCAGTACGACTTAGTAAAAATGACACAAATTAATATACTCTACTTAAACCAGACCAAGATTAATGCTTCTCTTTCAGAGCAGCTTAGTCCAACTGTCACTCGACAAGCGTTCGTCGGACAAAATCAACACTAATCAACATTTATTCCTCTCTTGCCCTTGGGTCTGAGGAGCGTAGAGCGGGCTGCGCCATTCTCCGGCTCGTCTCGCCACGCTTTTCACCCTCCATCCAGCTTCGCCATATATCACCCTTCCTCTCTGTGCTTCTGCTTGTACGGATCCACACGCTCAGCTATCAGGCTACATTAGAGGCATGATAGATTTTCTGTTTTAATTTACATCTATTATATTACAACATAACAGATCTTGATTCAGTGGAGACCAGTGTCTTCTATAGCCAGACTCTTTGGGAAGATTTCCACATGAACTTTTTAAGGCTGGTTGCAAAGTGACCTCAGGTGGACTCTCCTCCCTCTTCTCACTTCTGAGTGCTGAGCGGAGGTGTCGTGCACCCTGCTCGGGGAAACATGTGGCTGTGGTGGCTGGCTTGTCGCGTTGCTGGGAGGTGATGGCTTTGGAGGGGACAGGCAGCTGAGCACTGGCTGCTGCTGTTTCTGCAAGCTGGCTGCCAGGCTGCTTTGTAACTGAAGCCTGGAGGAGCTCTTGCTGATGCCCTGTGCCACAGACCCCCTAATGGGGTAGAGGGGAAGAGGATTGAACCCAGCTGTTGATGTTGGGAGAATGAGGTCTCAGCATACCCATAGGGCATATTCCTATTTCCTGTGTGGGGATGCTGAAGCCGTGAGTGTCTGGCACACATAGGGTGGCAGGGTTTTGTGGAGATTCGTGGCTCATTTCTGGTCACTGAGGTACTGGTTCCTGCCATCACATTGGAGCAGGGAAAGGACAGGTCTGACCTAAAGTCTGGCTGGTTTCTCAAGATGTTGGTGGGGTCATGCTCCAGCTGGCTTTGCTGTTGAGCATTACATTTGTCTTCTCTGGTTGTCCGGAGGGTCTGTGGGAAAGAGAAAAAGGCAGAAGAGTGGAGGAAACTGGAGCATGTTGTATTCATTTCCTCTCCGATGAGCGGAAAACCAGTGAAGGTCATGATGCTGCTGTGCCCAGCTCACTGTGATTTTGAAGAGCTCTTCCTGACCTTGCAGCATTGGGTTATTAAAATGGGAGGAGGCGAATCCCTCCTCCACCTTCCCATTTCTGCACTTTGTGTTCAATGCTTTTTTTCCCCTGATTTGTCTCGTAGAGCAGTCATTTGGGGTTTGTGTGGTTTGTATTTTACTTTTTTCCAGGGCCACATAGCTGCAAGCTTGGACAAGACTTTGTCTTACAGTTACCTAGGTGTGAGGCTTCTGGGCAGACTAAAATCAAGGTGGTTCTTGCTCTCCTTAGTAACATCTTCAGGTTGTGTGGAAGTGTAAATCTGTCTGGGAAGGTGATAGACTCAGCTTTCCAATGGATGTCTAATAACAGTTTAAAATATCCATCAAGAGTACTCCTGTTCCAGCAGTAGATAAAGAATCACTCTCTAGGTGCCTGCCCCACCCATTCCACTGAGGGGCCAGTGTGGTGTTGGGTCTCCCAGTATGAAGTTGGTGCTGATGTGGTTTCCATCCATTCTGGTCCTGCCAGTCGTGGGTAATATGCTGAGGTTGCCCTTTATTTGGATGGTGTTAAGGGTAACCCTAAGTTTAGAGGTTGCTCTTTTGATTTGTTTGGGGGTCCAGCACATAATGTCTTGATTGCTATGGCTAAGCTTGTCTCCTTAGCACACTATGGATGATGGATCAGCGGTCCCAGGGATGGGGTCCATTTAGAAAGTTGCAGTCAGTCTCCCAAGTCACAGCAGAGCTCGATGATCTTGCTGGGAATTCCGTGTCCCTCTTCTGCTGTAGGTCCTTCATGCGCTGTTGCTAAATCTAGTTTGGAAAGTTGTGATTTCTTCTTTTTTCCTGGAACCACTTAGGTTCTGTGTAGGCTGTGACACAGAGGCTTTTCCTGCTCTTTTCTGCTGTCGTGTCCTCTTGCATCGAGCGGAGGCTGCTGGCTGGCAAAGCACTGGAGCATGCTCCTTCCCAGCCCGGCCGGACTCAAGGCTGGGCTCAGGGAGCTGGTGGGATCTCCCTCTGCCTTTTTCCCTCTCTCTCTCTTTGCTGGTGTGAATGAAGATTTGATTAATGCAGGCACTTTAGCACAAGTGCCATTTTCCAGGCTGTAGCTCTTGGCACAGGGAGTGCTGCCGGACCGGAGCAGAGGAGAACTGCAGGCAGCATCTGCGTGTGCTGGTCACTTTATGGCATGCCTGGAGGGGAGCACCCTGCTTCCCTCCCTGCTCCTCATTGCTGAGCAGTAAAGTAAATGATGCTTGGTATAACTTTGCACTTACAGGACTGCAACTTAATTTAAAAACAACCCCAAACTCCAGGAACAGGAGGGGGCTCTGTAGCCAGCTCGTCTCTGCAAACCCACCTCGTTAATTTTAATGGTGGGAGAAATTCTCCAGCTGAGGAGAGAGGCAAGGCAGAGATGCTGAACTTGGAGTGCCAGCAGCCCTCAGGGATGGGAGGACAGTAGTAAGTACCAGCCCATGGGAGATTGGCCAGGGACAGACTTCTCTGTCAAGTCCTGGCCCTTCTGATGGCTTGTAAATTATCCAGGCTCCCACTCCAGCTCCAAACAATGGTCTGGAGCAAAGGCATGGTGGGAGCTTGGATGGTGGGACCACGAGCCTGCGTGAGGGACTGCTTGCTCCAAGGCTGCTCCAGGCTGTGGGGCTTTGCCAGCTCCTCAGGGAGGTTTTGGAATGGAGGTAACATGTGTAGGAATTAATGCTGTTTGTAAAGCAATTGGAAGATGGGAAGAGCTATAGGAGAGCTGTAATTAATAGAGGCTGGCTAATTTAATGTTCTGCCTTGACATAATCTCAGCTGATACATATGTAAGGAAAAGAACCTCCATTAGTGCTGGGGAAAATCATTCCCCCTCCAGTGCCAGGGCTAAAGCAACCAGATTTATTTCTCTTTATTGTCTCCAGGAACCAAAATCCACACATCTGAGTCTTGGAAGAGGCTGTGCCTGTGAGACAGCAAAGCTCTGCAGAACGATTTTGCTTTGGACAGGTGCCCCATGGCTGAGGTGCTGCCGCTGCAGCGGCAGAGGACAGCCCAGGTCAGGGTTGGGGGAGAAGTTTGGGGTGAGCGTGATCGGTGAGCTCTTAATGAAAGCTGCCTGGGTGTTTTTTGCTTTTTACTGGGATGAGGGGGTAGATTTGTTATGGGAATGGCTCTGTGCCAGTCCAAGATGACCATGGGAGTGAGTGCTTTGTTTGGGTCCTGGGGAAACTGAGGCAGAAGGCATTTCCTTGGTGGCAGCATATGAAGTATCAACTGAGAGATGATGTTTCTGCTGCCGTCAGTGGGATACCCAAGGAGATTTGGAGGCAGCCAGTATGAAATGAGTGAATGGAAATTGGTCCTGTCTGCTGTGCATGAATTGTGGTTGTTGCAAAACTGAAAGATTCGGATGCTGATTGTTTTCCTTTCTGGATGTCTTGTGTTAAGCCAGATCTGGGCTGTTGTGAATGCCTGATGTTGCAGATGCTGATACTGGGAGCTGTGGTGTTTGGTGACATATTTATACTGCAGAAAGTCTTGCTTTTGTTTTGTTTGAGGATCTAGGGTAAGCTGCATCTCTTTAATCCATGTTCTCATTTATTTTGCTGCTCTGGAATGGGGTGAAGCAGAGGAAATCTCCAGTTTTTGCTTTTGCTTTTTACTGCTATAAAACCATTCTCCAGTTTTTCTGGTAGCATTTTCCCTCCTGTAGCTGTGTCTCAAGAGCACTGGTCAGCACAACCCTCCTGCCCTCTTCTCCCAGGGTAAACCAGACTGGACTCAGAATCCATATATAGCTCTTGGAGAGGCTTTCTGTGATGCTAACTGGTTTCTGTCCAGCTTTGGATGTGCTAGGCTCACTGGGAAGCCGGGCTATTCCCTGCGCCTGAATATGGCATTGGGGCCTGCCCAAGTCTGAAGCCATTGGCCTTATATGCATAGAACAGGCGGCTTCTATATAAATGTTTTTATAAGGGCTATAAACCGCAGTGCTTTGGAGTGCGAGCCAAGCTGTGCACGCTGAGCTTGGAAGAAACTTCCCTGTGACCATCTCATCCTGAGCTCCTTCTCCATCGGGCTTGTTGTGATGTCATGTGCAAACTGGAGGGTTACCTGCACCAGGACTGGGATGGCAGGAGCGGGCAGAGGGGATAGGGAATCAGGGTAAGGCTTGCCCTGCTCCTGCTGGATGCTGCTCGTGTAGGAAGCAGCCCTGAAGGATCTGGGGTGTGAAACCAGACACCTCTCCTGGAAAGTTTGTGGGTGTCTGTGTGTGTGCACATGGCCACGGCCCCCCCAAGGGCATCAGCTCGCTCGGTAAGTGACCTTCTCCCAGGTCACTGCCTGCCAGGGTCACTTGGCTGCTCAGCTGCATATCAGGGATGCTTTTCCCTGCTGCTGAAAGAGCGAAGGAGAGATCCTGCTGGAGGAGGGGAGGGCTGGCATCCCTCACAGGCCGGCTATGTCTGGATCTGGTCCAGAGGAGGTGTGAGAGGAGCTGGGGAAGGGGGGAGGCTGTGTAGCAGTCAGACTGGTCAGTGCAGCGTTTCATGAGCCTGAGCTGGCCCCCAGGGCTGCCCGTGCCTCAGTTTCCCTGAATGTAAAGCCAGTGATCTTGCAAGCCAACTCACCTCTTTTTGTTGGTGCAAAAAGCCATTGAGACTTGGTTGAAAAGTGCCAGGGGGGCCTGCGTAACATGTAAGCCATGAGTGATGGTAAAGATAAAAAGCCTAGTTGCCAAGGCTGACTTTTTCCTCATGGGGATGCAAAGCCACTGCTGGAGCAGGTCGCCCTGCAGGAGGCAGTCCGACCCATCTGTGTTTAATGGGGACCACACAACACGGCAGCTGGCCCTGGGCCCAGAGATACTCTTGTAACTTAATAGCGCCCTGCAGAGTCAAACAGCGCTGTAAAGGGGGTACGGATTTTTTAAAAGGTATTTAGAAGCCCAGGGCTACGAAGAGGGGTCCTGTGGACTGTTTAAAAGCTGCATGCTACCCACCTTAGTTATCTGTCCTTATATATTCCTGAGCCACTGGGATCATGTTCCTCCGGTGAGTGCCTGGCTCGAGGCTGCAGGGGTAACAGGTGCTGTCCTCTGCTGGGGCCTTGCCTCCAGGCAGGGATGACTCAGCCCCAAAAGGTCTCTAAAATGAGTCTAAGTGATTCGGGAGCTTGTTGTCTAGGGTTTCCAGCAGGATAGGTACTTGTCTTAAGGGCTCCAGATTGTATGATTTTGTGTAAGATGCGTAGGGGTCTTGGCCCTGCACAAAGTCTTCTCCACAGCAAGCATACCATGAGTGTTCTTGGAAAAATGGGGTGATCCATGGGGGACAGCGCTCAAGGCCATGCGTTTCTCCTTTTTGGTAAAGCAGAGTAGGGGGACAAGCCATCCTTGGCACAGGGATCCGTGGAGAGGGTTTGGTAATGCTCCAAAGTGTGCTTAGGTTATGGAGGGGAGCTGGCTCTGCCTGGTGGCCCAGCACAGCTGCTGCAGGCCGTGTCCCCTGAGTGTGGAGGGATCAGCTCTTGGGAGGAGCTGGAAGGAGATGTGCCCAGCCTGCCCTGGTGGATGTGTGGAGTGCTGGGAGCTGCAGGGACATCCATCACTCTGCCCAGCTGGCTGCTGGAGAGGTGTCAGAAGGCAACAGCTTTCTGTTGCCACTGACCTGGGCTGGGGTTGAACTTCTGACCTGGAGATAAAAGCCTTTCCCTTCCCTCCCTGGCTCCTGTGCCCTTTTCCTTAAACTGCCCAGACTTTCCAACCCGCATCCAACTAGGCTTACAATGGAAAAAGACCACTTACAGTGCTGCTGCCCTTCTGCATCCCATTCTTCCAGTACCTTCACCATGAGACCATCTGGCTCTACCAAAAGCTTACCTGCTTCCTGCTTTCCTTCCTCGTCCTCTGCTCACCACAGCTTTAGCACTCATTCCACAGAAACTTGACAGAGGATGTGGTGTGCCAAGGTGAAGAGAGAGGGGCTGGTGGTGCTTTGGCTGTGGTGGGAGGTATTGGAGAACGCTGATGGATGACGTAGTTCCATGCTGCAGAGGCAACTTCATGAAATCTGTAGAGATTTTGGCTTTTGCTGGGTCTTCAGAGCCCACAGAGCTGGACAGGCCTAGGCACGAAGGTGGGAGAGGTCTCCCTGTGCTTCCCCCTCCGTCTCCATCCTGCAGAAGGAAGAGATGAGCTGGGGAGTGAGAAACAAGGTCCATGCAAATGTGCATTATGTCTGCTGCTTATTTTGTGATTGGAAACAAAGCAACAAAGGGAGGTGGTGCAGTGTGAGGATGGTTTAACCTTGATAAAACAGTGATTTCACCAAGGATGATGTTCTCCCATCTATCTTCATCCATCAAGGCTCTGCTGAAATATGCTGATGAAGCCTGTGGATAGGAGTACAGTGCAGTTAAATGGGGCGTTGCAAACGCTCTCTGTACCCCCGTGACAAGGTGGCGTTACTTACTGTCCAAATGTAGTGCTGGGAACAGCATGATCCGCTGCCTTTTGCTCCATGGGCTGGGGTGGGATGCAGCCAGGTCTGTGTCCCCTCTGTGGAGAGTCAGAGATGGCAGTGGCACCTCAGCACATCGCTTAATTTCCTCCTTTTCTTTAGTGCCATGGAGAGTCAGGAGCGCAGAAGCAATAAACAAATTCCGCTTCACTGTAAAAATGCCTTCCCCTCCCTAGCAGAGGGAGATGTTGAGTCATGAGCAATACCAAGTGTGCAGGTAAGGCAGGCAGTGGTCCTGTTGGCTTCAGTTGAACAGTAACTGGTGGGTCTGGTCTGCGGGGGAGTCAGGAAATCCCAGGGCTTTGCTGTTTGTTCGGCTACCCTGCGTTTCGCCTGCGCGTGCTGTGTCGGAGTAGCAGCGATTAAGCTTTATTTATATGGGGTTTCCCAGCTTGCCGGGTGGGAAGTGGTGGTACGTGGGTGTGAGCACTGTGTGTGAACTTCTCCTCAAGTTTGGGGATTAGCAGCACCGGCCAAGTGCCACAGTCTTTTTTGGTCAGGTATCTGGGGGTGGTTTGCTGGCTGTGTGTGAGTGTAAATGTCGATAGGTCAGTGGTAAACTGAGCCCTGTAAGCCAAGCCACTGCTGTGCGCAATCCCTCTGGGACTACGGCCATGGACATGCCCCCAGCACTTCCAGCTTGAGTTTCAGCAGTGGTGTCCCCGTGTCTGAGCTGGGCTGTGCCAATGCTGGAGTGAGCCAGGATCTCCTCACCTTGGGAAGGAGCAAGGTGGAGCTGGCAGGAAGAGTTGCTCCATTCCTGCCATGCTGCAAAGAAATAACCTGATGCTGCTGGTGGCGTGGGCCCATCCTGACACTGCGAGGAACTGAGGGTTCAGAGTCCTCTTGGAGTGCAGGCATGGCTTATCTCCAGCCAACTTCTCCTTTTGCAGCTGGGTTTATCTTCCTAGGTTGTGCTTTCAGGAGCTGGCAGGGTGTGAGTGCTACCTCCAAGCCTCTTTCCGGACTAGAGCTTGCAAGAAGGTAAAGCTCTGTGCAATGCTTCTGCAGTCAGCAGGGCTCTGACGCTGCTCCAGAGCTCTCCTCCATAAATAACCCAGACGGGCGCCTCCTTACAGACCAGACGTGTGGTGAAGGCTGGAGAGCTGGCTCTGGACCTGGAGAAGGGACATGTCCATCCAGAACATCACAAGGCCAGGATAACCTGCTGTGAGAGGGCAGAAGGCCTGAGCAGAGCTGCCACTCCCTCGGAGGCAGAGACCAGAACACTGTGGTTTCATGCCGTCAGAGTTCCCTCCATCTTTGATCTTTTGGGCATCTGGGTTTCCCTGCTCCATGCCAGCCTTGGACTATTCTTTGGGCTCTCAGTTGTTACTCAGGATGCTGCTCAACTACGCTGAGACCATCCTCAGCCTGACTACCTCAACAGGCAACAACACAGACACAGCAAAGACTTTCAGCACACAAGGTCTTTATCCCACCAGCAAACTCCCTGCTCGTTGGTAGCTCAGACTTTGTGGTGGCCTCCCTCCTCCTCAGACATCTTGTGGGACACCTTGTGAGCTGGGAATTGGAGGGATGTGCTGGTCAGCTCTAAGCAAGGCTGTTTCTTCCCCTCCTCAGCCTCTTGTGTTCCCATTCTCCTATTGCTGCTTCCACTCCTGATGCTTTAGGGAGCATTTGGGGGGAAAAAAAAGTTGACAAAAGAAATGAATTATGCATAAGGAATTAATTTCCTTGATGAATAGGGACTTACAAACTCAATTGCCATTCGCTTTCAAGGAATGCTTGGGGGAGTCGGGGGGAGGGAGTAAAAGCAGAGGATGGAGCAGTGGCTGAGTGGCTGATCCTGGAAGTGTTCCTGGCCTTTAAGTGGACTTTGGGAAACAGCCCTGGGTCATTTAAACCGTATGATGGGTCTTGTATTCCCATCAACGTGGGGGGTTCTTTGCTGGGGTGAAAATCAGGGTGGCAAAGATGCAGCAAATCTAGCAGTTTATCTGTTGGTGAGTGCCGTTTTTGGTGTGGAATAGAAGGAGAGGAGGGACAGATGAGGATTTGGGTATTTTAGTAGATGGGGAAACTGAGTCAGGTGTGTACATGTGACTTTTTAAGATTGGGTACAGGCCAGCAGCCACTACAGGAGTAGTACTCAGTGCTCTTGTTTTCCAGAATTTTGCCTTTTTTCCCTCATGTGCCCTTCCCTCCTGCATGCTGCTGTGTCCTGGGAGCAGAGCCAACAACTGGGAGCACTAAAAGCAGTGGAGTGAAAATGCTGTAAAAGAGCCTTCTGGAAACTTTGCCCAGCCAGAAAAACTTGCCCCCAAACCCAAGCAGAAAATTCAGATTCCTGATGGGAAGAGAGCATCTATCACCCCAAGTGATCTGCTGGGCATCAAGCTCTTGTGCTGTGTGTCAGTGTTAATGGGAAGCGCAGAGGGATGGGGCAGGTCAGTGCTCTGGAGGAAAGGATATCCTTGTGTTGCTCTTGGGCTGAGAAGTATTTCACCTTGCAGAGCATCAGGGGCATTGCAGGGAAGTCTGACCTGGCTGCTGTGCCAGCTGATGGATTGGAGAAGTTGTGGGCAGAGCGAGGCACCAAGAGGAGCTGTGCTGGGCCCTGAGCTAGAGAGAGGTCTGTCTTCTAGATCCTGTAACTTTCCTGCCCTTGGCAGCTTGCATTTTGCCCCTCAAACATTACAGTCTCTGTAGGAATGCAGTACCTGGGTACTCATGGACTTGGGATAAGGGTTTGCAAGTGAGCAAAGTAAGGTGCTGCTGGCTGCCTGTGTATTGCCAGAATTAAAGAGGACAGTGAGTGTTGTCAGAAGCTGTGCCAGAGCCATGGATTCCTGTAGCCAGGAACACCGTCTGTGTCTGCACACCAACCCCGTGACACAGTGGAGCTTGCTCCTCTCCCCCTTGGTTGCTGGTGTGATGAGCCTGGAGGATTTGTGCAATACTTGTGCTGTTTGGAGGAAGGAGAAGTGTAGCCCAGGCATAGATAGGATCCCCAGAACCCCCACCCAGGGACCAACTGCACGGAGTTTGGGATCATGCAGGCCAGCTGGGAGAAGGTGACACAAGTTCTCCTGCTGCAGAAGGGGAATGAAGGAGTGCGACTGCCTGAGGAAGGGTGTTTTGATCATGGAAAGGGTGGTTTAATTGCTGCTTTTCTTTTCCATCCCCTTCTCAGCCACCCTCCCCTTTCCCAAGCTGAGGGCAGAGGGGATCCGCGGACAGGGGGCTTTGGAAGCTGTCGCTTTGCATTGTGCGGCTGGGGAAAGGTCTCTACCTGCCTTATTTTGTCCCTTTTGCTGTCAGTGCTGACAGTGCTCATGTTTATTTCATCCTGCGTGGCGGCTGTCTCGTTTCCCTATCCTCCGATGTCATTAGCGCACCGAGAGCGGGCCCTGCAGTGCTCAGCCTAATGAATTCCGCTGTGGCTCCTCTCTCCCCACCTCGTTACCAAAGCTCAAGGTGTCAAATTAAACCTGGCCGGGGAAAGGAGAGAGAGAACAAGGCAGAGGGAAGGGGGAGGGTGTGTGTTGTAGGGGTTCCTTTGATTCCAGGGTTTCCCCTTTTTCCAGCTATTTTTCCTTTTAGGCTGCTTCCCTTGCAGCTAGGGTTTCTCTTAGAGGCTGGATGTGTCATCACACTAGAGGTGGTGACTTTGTCCTTGGTCCTTAGTTCTCTTCTGTGGGGGTGGGAGGAGGGATGGCCTCCTCTGCAGAGTACATCTTGGCTTTGAACAACCTGGTCTAGTGGAACGTGTCCCTGCCCATGGCAGAGGCTTGGAATGAGGTGATCTTTAAGGTCCCTTCTAACCAAAACCATTCTATGATTCCTCAGCCCTGGCTCTGTCTTGTGCACACAGGGGACAGCAGTGTGTCAGAGTGCTGTTTTAAAAACCAAGTGGCTGTTTCCCAGCTCCTGCTCCACCTCCTGGGTTGTGCCCTCAAGTTGGGATGAGTTTTGCAAGTGGTTTTAAATGAAAGGTGCTGTCCCCTGTCTCTGAGAGTTGGTGAATTTGAAGTGAGCTGCTGTCTGCCTTGAGAGTAGGGGTACTAAAAGCCGCACTGGCAGTCTCCTGTCAGCTCTGAGGCCATGCTCTGCTGGGCCATGTTTTACTTTTCTTTAGTATTACTCATTCCTGGTTTGCCCAGCCTCTGGCACAGAAAGCTTGGGGATTCCCTGCCCCCCCTAACCAGGGAGTCCAGCCCTTTGGAGGTGGCTGGACCATGGAGGACACCTGGAGTGATGGCAGCCTGTCCCCCACACCCTTCCGGACCCATCCATCTTGGCTCTCATTGATTTAAAATAGTTTTGTAATATAATTATCTCCTTGTGGATGGGCTTTTTCATTATGTCGGCTACTTCAGCTGTGGGGAGCGTATTAATATAGGATAAGTGCCATGGTGGAGCATGTGTCAGCAGGGAGGGACAGCCCTCTTCACCGTGGCTGTTCCTGGCGTCCCCCTGAATTGGGGTGACCACAGGCTGTGCTGAGTGTGGTGTCTCCTGAGGACAGAGGAGCAGAGCAAGAGGGGGACAGGGCCTTTCTAGGATGTTGGGAAACTGGGGCCCTTTCGCAACCCAGGTTTGGCATCTCAGGGCCACGGGTGGATGCTGCTGGGAGGATGTGGCTTGGAAAGCACCAGCTGGGGTGGCACAGTGGCCCTGGGGTCCCTCCAGTGGCCTCCTGTCCTGGTGCCCTTGCTGGGTGTGAAGCTGTAATAGTCTGTGGCATTTGTTTTTGCTTTGCCTTGTTTGATGGAAGGGGGAACACATGGTGAGAGGGGACAACAGGTTTATCCCTCTGCATGGGATGGAGCAGTGTCACTGCCTGCCTGGGGAACCTGGATCTTGGTCCCCCTGCCTCGGGAACAGAGGAGGGACCCCAGACCTGCTCCACTGCCTACAGCAGCAAATTTTGGGCAGAAGAAATGAAAAGGAAGAAGGTTCAGAGTGGGGACAAGGCAGAAGTGCCTGTCTCTTTGTCTCCACAGCTTGCTGGACACATGGGACTGTTCGAACTGACGGGCTCAGGACCCATGGCCTGGAGCTGTGGATTGTGACAGTGGCTTTTAACCCTGTGCTGGTGTCCAGGATGCAGCTGGGTGCACTGGGAGGTGAGGAGCAATTTCATGTGCAGTTGGAACTGCAAAGGGAGAGTGAAGGGAGGTGCGATTTAATCACCTTGGCTGGCTCTGGGCCAAGGCCACCAAGGCTCAAACACCTCTCCATCGCAGGAGATGCCGGGGGAGTAAAAATTGGCGTAATTTGTCAACCGTTTGGAGCCTCTTGGTGTGTTGTCCTCGCAGTGTCCGGGTGCTCCAGACTGGGGGGGCGGTTTGGGGAGCTTTGAGGCTGTTTTGAAAAGCAGGTGAAAGCCAGTGGCCTGGGCAGCTCCTGAGGCCACCACGTGGTGCTTGGGGGTGAGTAGAAGGTTCTCCAAAGCTGCCTGCCTGCCTGCTGGTGAGGAAGGCATTCTGGGATGGATTGGTCTGTGTCTCCTGGTGCTCTGGGCACTTCTTCAGCAGGTTGGTGTAGGAGCTTTATGGATCTTTCAAGCCCAGCTCAAAGTCTCTGCATGCCTGCTTCTTGAGAGAGATTTGGACCAAAGATGCTGTGGAGGCTGGAGAAGCCCCTCTGGCAGCACCTGGCTTGCCACCTGCCGTGTTTAGTTGGCGTGGGCCTTGGTGGGCTTCCTGGACTGGTATGGCACTGAAGATCTGAAGAGGAGTTAAGTGATGTGATGGAGAAGGGGCAGTCTGAGATAAAGCAGAAACATTTTCCCTGCACTGCCCTAAGAAAGGCAAGAGAAAATAAAAGCAAGCACTCTGTCTGAAACACCTCTCTGGTTAAAGCCTCGGCCACAGATAGAATGAACGTACCCCCTTTTACTGTGCAGCCGAAAGGGATAAGTGTGGCCTAAGCAGGACTCACAATGAGTATCAACCTGGTATGTGGAGGTATTGCCGCTTTTCCTGGCCACGGGAGGCATTGAAATGCAGCCAAGTCATCTTGATTTGAGTAGTTCACATCATGTCCTCTCAGCTGGCTGGTAATGGTGCGACTGTCTCCTCCTCCTCTGCAGACCTGGGAGAGCGAAGGCTCATATGATCTGAACAGTATCATTTTCTAGGAAAGAATGAAGGTGTTGCATGTCAGGTACCTGTGTGATGTGGGTATCTCGGGGTGGCTGTGCCAGGCCAAGCTGAAGGTGGACCCAGCTGTGCCAAAGCCTGGTGGCAGCTGCAGGGGGAAGGACCAAAGAAGGACAGAGCCAGTGTGAAGGACCCCTTTGCTGGTGTCTTCCCCCAAATCCCAGCAGCGAGCAGCAATGTATTTGGTGATGCTCAGCACAAGTTCCCTCGCCCAGCTGGGTGGCTTTTGTTTTGCTCTGTGTGTAAAGCTTCTTGTGTGGCTGGAGACAGGTCCCCCTGTGCTGTGCCTCAGTTTCCCCATCTGGGCAGGGTGTTGGTACGGGTTTGCTTCTGCTCTGGAGTGCAGTGGAGACAAGTTCAGTCAAGCACTTTGAAGTCTTCTTATGAAAAGCACCGGAGAAGGACAGAGGCTTATTAATTGTTGTTGAGAATTATGTGTCAGTCCCACATGAGGAACTGCTGACTGAATTTCTGCTGTTCCTAGGAGAAGGTAGTGACAGTAGTGAGACTATGAGAGTGGGGCTGTCATTCTCATGGAAATCAGTCCTGAAGGCTGAAAGCCTCCAGGTTTCTGGGAGCAATATGTCCAGATTGTGAAGGGATTCATGGCTCTGTCCTGGCACATCACTGTGAAGATTTGGCCAGCATTTCCTTTCAGGTGCCAATGGAGCCATGAAGACACAGGCACTGTTTGGCTGCTGGTGGCTCTTCTTCTGGGATGGAGCTGCTGCCTGGGCTTTGGGTGCTTGACGTTTGTGTTGACACCAGCCCGTGGGAGACTTAGACACAGGTCTGTTGGCAAAAACAGGGAGTTGTCATTGTGTGTGCAGAACTGATGGCTCTTTGGAGGGGTGGATTTGTGCCTGACTCAGTGACCTGATAAGCCTCTCCAGAGTATTAAAACACAGCTTTCTCTGCAGCTATGAGACCCGTGCTGGAGCAGTGATGATCCTCTTGGCTGTCTCACACTCTGATTGGATTCACGTGTGTTTCAGAGCCTACAGCGCTGCTGGACGGGCAGCTGGGGTGGGAGCTGCAGGCGCTGTGTCCATGTTGGTGATGCTGCCCAAAGAGCCTGTCCTTTACACCTTGGGGACGGAGGCACACACTCCTCTTGGAGAGCCATGGAGGAGATTACTGGGGGACAGAAAGCCTTCTTCCCTCAAGCCAGCTCATCGTCACCGCTGCGCTTTCACCCTCTTGAAAGGCTGTAGCATCGGCTTGGCTTGCGGGGTCTGACCTTTCTGGTGGGTTGGGTTGTCTTCCTCAGCCCAGAGGGAATTCAGAGCTGGGAACTTGACTGTTGCAGATGATGTATCCCATAGTTTGGAAGCAGGGAGGTCTCCATGCCCAGAAGTTGAGGCAGACAGGGAAGAGCGAAGTACACCCCGGTGACAGATCTCTGTGGGACAGCACAGCCCGTAACAGTGAAGGCCATGGAGAACTGGCTGACCTCAAACATCATCTATGCGTGAGCACTGATGCTGTGATCAGAGCCTGGACAGTCCCCCTGGCTCCGCTGAAGCACCAACTTCCTCCCTGGTTGTGCCAATGTGCATTCCCATCCACCCACTCCAGCCAGGCTCAGGGATGCTTTTCTGCTGTGGATTGGGATCTCCCAAACCTGTCTCCTCCTTGGGATCAGTCTCCTTTCCCCAGCCCTGTCCTATGCTCTTGCACCCCTGCCATGACACTGAACATCTTTCTTATGGATGAATTTGGCAGTGCCAGGCCCAGCTTTCTTGCCAGTGTGGCAACAGACACGGCTCTCAGCTTGTTAGACTGAAAGAATGTGCCGTTTTAATTAATGATATGTAAATATCCTTGAATGGGCCACATTTGCATATTAAGAGAGATTTGCGGAATCTGCGGAGTAATATATTTTAATTAAGGATTAATTAAAAATAATGGGAATTTCATTTCGCCTGGCAGAATCCGTTTAGATCTTCGCACACGTCTGCTCGGGAGCCCGGTCAGAGCGCGCTGCCGGTGCCGCGGTCCACAGCTGGGGCTGGCTGCCGGTGCCGCGCCACTCCTGGCTGGGCCCCGGCACCGCCGGCAGAGCCGATGGACGGTCCCCTCGGCCGCACAGCCAGGCTGCGGCTTTTCGGGCTGTTTTTTGATATTCTTTATGGCAAAATAAGCAAATGGCTGTGAGACACGGAACACTAGTTGTGTTGGCAATTATGTTAATAGCATGCTATTAGGCTATGATTCTATATGAGCAATTGGGGAGAAGAAATGCCTTACTGAGAGAGAATGATACAACAGACGTCTGTCTTATTGATATAGCTCCAGAGGAGCTTTCTGCGTAATTACACTCGGCCACTTTTTGGAGGTGGGAGAGAGGCTGTGGCCACAGGGTGGAGGAGAGAGTGGCCCCCTGCATGTGCCTGCGTCTGAGGCAGAGATGCATTGGGATGCCCTCATGATGTTTCCAGGAGGGATTTGTAACCCATCTGCAACTGGCTGGGTGTCCAAGTGTCCAGTGGGCTGCTTGGCGTTTTGCCCTGGATGGTCTTGCAGAAGGGATTTGTCCTGCATCAGTGGCCAAAGGGTCACTGGAGAGCTCTGGGGACCTTGGCTAGACCCTGTGGCTTGGGTGCTTGAACCATGGTGATGGAGAGCACCAATGGGAAACCTCTTGGCTTCTTTGGGAAAGTTGGCCACCAAGCCAGGCAGACAGGTGGCTCTGGTGGGACTGGCAAGGAGCGGGGCGGCTCTTGAGGGCTTGAGGTGGGTGGGAAGCAGCAGGGGAGAGCAGGGAAGGGCCAGGGTGCTGCTCCCTCCATCCCGCCTGCCTTTTCCCGGCGCTAAGCCAGCTGCAGCATATGGAATGCAAATGGAGAAAATGCAGTTTGTAGTAAGTGTCCGCTAATAAATAACCTCCGAGTCTTCTCCCTATCAGGCAGTGACATCCTGCATTTCTCTTCCCCGCCGCACCAGCCCAAGACATTTAATGATGTGGTGCTCCTTACGGGATGTGCCGCCCATGCTAAATACCTCCAGCCTTCACAAAATGGTGGGCAGAGAGCCCAGCGTGGCCCCGCGCCGCTCCCCCGCAGCCCTGGGCACAAAGGTCAGCGGTGGCAGCCCAGCAGGCCCCTCCTGTCCCCGGCACCAGTGCGGACCCCTCCGCCGTGCTCGCCCGCGGTCGCTGGAGGATTTCATTAACTGCACGAAGTAAAAAATAATCAATTTCAGATGTTCCCAGTGTTTGTGGTAATGGTCTCTCTAACCATTCTGATTAGCCGAGTGAAATGGAATTTTTCTTCTAAATTACAGCGCGTTGACATTAAATATAGGGAAACTTTGTGTGTGCAGGGGGAGGGGACAGGCTTTCTACATTCATCCCTGTCCTTCTCCCCCCTCTTCCATCACTCCCCTTATCTTTCCATCACCCCCTCCCCAATCACACCAAAATCTCCAGCGACTTCTTTCTGCTGCCCACCAGACTGGATTGTTTTTCTGTGCTGGGCTTTGTGAAATGTTTTCTGGTATTTCAGACTGGTGGGGGTGCATTTTCCCCTTTTTTAGACATTTATTTTTTAATTTTTTTAATATTTTCCACAGTGCTTTTGGGCTGGGGCCGGTGCCACCACCAGGCTGGGCTTCTTCCCTCCGTCCTCTGGGCTGCACACGCGGTGTTGCCACTCTCCCTTTTCACTTTCCAGTTTCCTTTTGGATCCTGAGCAGTGCAGTCCAACAGAGTGAAATAGGGAGAGCCCTGGCCGTGTGCCTTGGGGATGATGCTGGGCTCCTTCCTCCTCACCTCCCCTCCCTGCACCCCTTCTCTTAGCCCAGGCTGAATTTTTCAGACTCTGACCAAGACTGCAGCAGCCTTTCCATTATTAATTCTATTTTTAAAATTTATTCTTCATGCCTTTTGCCCCCACCTCCCTCTACTGGCCCTGTGGCTGGCACGTGGTGGAGGCGGTGGGCGGACGCTGGTGTGGCGGGGCTTTGGACTTCTCCTTTTGATAAGCTGTCATCCCCCAGCCTCGCACAGGGATTTGATCAGAGCGCTCTCTCGACCCCGTGGAAGACATTAAACACCCTCCCAGACCCTTTTCTCTGTCTCCATCTCTGAACCTTTCACTCTCCTTTAATGAGAATTTCTCCTAATTATTTCAGTGGCTGCAGCACAGGGACCGCAGTGTAGTTAGATCTTGATACTGGGACGTGACTGTTATGCTGATAAAGGCAAAAGATCAATAATTTAGGCCCTAGCGTTAATGGCAGAGCTGAGAGCTTTAAGTGTCTGTATTCAGGTTTAGTCCTGAAGGTTCCTGGAGTATTAATGATTTCCAGAGGAATTCCTCCCCCTTCCCCTTTCCCTGTGCTGCCGTTGCTTTTTTCCTTGTCCTGTCTGTCTTTAAACCCCCTTTCTCCTCATATTTTTATTTTATTTTTGGTTTTTTTTCCCCTCATTGTTTCCCTGCTCTGCAGCCATTCTGCTTTACTTTTGGGTTGCCCCTTTCACAGTTTATCTTGGGACATGGCAGTGTGTTAGGAAAACAAGGGAGGGAGGGGAACCTGGGTCAGGGGGAAGCATTGGAGGGGGGTAAAATAATTATCCATTCCCTTCTGTTTTGCTCTGGAGACTGCAGGATGGGTTGGATTGCCTGCTGGAGGTCTCTGTGATGGAGATGGTGGTGCAGGTGGGGTTACCTGCAGCCCTCTCTGGGGCCATGCCCTGCTTGCCCACACCGTGCCCATGGATGCAGGTGGAGGGGGAAGACTCCCCTGAGTGTGAAACCTTGCTGTACTCTCTTTTCTTCTCCATTTCCGTACACACCTGCCCAAGCCCTCAGCACAGCTCATCTCCCTTTCCTCTGCATCCTCACAGACCCATTTTTGCTGCAGAAACTGAGGTGGGCTTGAAGGGGGCTGCTGGCAGAGGGGGGGGCCGTGTGCTGTGTGTCCTCTGCAGAGCTGCTTTCCTGCCCTTGTCCTTTGGAAAAGGTCCTAGCATTGCTTGGTGCAGGGATGCTGGGCTGATTTGGGGTGGGGTAAGGGTGCAGATGTATCTGCTGGAGGGTCTCAGTGTTCTGTGCTTCTTTCTCCCAGCATTGCAATCCATCTGCCTTCTTGCTTGCTGGATTTTCTCCCCCAGGCTGGCATGTCTGAGCAGATCCAGGGCTGACTGGAAGTGTTTGGAGGCCCAGGGTGGAAAGGGGGAAGTTTGAGAGAAGAGAGAGGGGTAAGAAACATTAACCAGTTTTCTAGTGGTTCATGAGCACTTTCCTCATAGTTTCTTTTTTTTTTTCCCAGCCTGTTAGTACTTGAGAATTCAGGAAATACTGAGTTGATTTGAAGAAAGATGACAAATGATGAAGGGAAATTGGGGGATAAAGACTGTAACTTAGCCATGAGGAGCCCTGGCTGGGAAACACTGCTACATGCATTAGCTGGTTAATAGAAATTTTGCCTGGGTTATCTCCATCCTGATTAGAGAAGTAAGGCTAGGGGTGTGTCGATGTTGTGGCTTTTTGGTGTGTTTGGCACCCTGGGGTGTCCTTTGCTGCAAAGGAAGTGGGAAGGATTTATTGAGAGTTGCAGAGCATCCCTCTTCTGCAGTTCTCCAGGTCTCTCCTGAGGACCCCTGCCCCTTGCCAGTCCTCTACCACCATTCCTGGTCCAAGATCTGGGCAGGAAGCTCGAGGCAGAGCTTCCTCTGTCCTAGCAGTGTCAAGAAGCATCTTGTATGTCCTGAGTGCCACAAACCAGGCTCCACAGAGGCGTTGGAAATACTGGTTTGTGTTTTCTAAGGCTGTCTCTCACTGCTGAGGCCTGCTCTTCCCTGAGGATCAGCACTGCTCTTTGCTGTGCTTTCTTTTCTGGTACTGTATACTGTGGTTCTCATGGAGCTTTGAGGGGAAAAAAAGTCCAGAAATGCAAGTACTGCACTGAAGTGGAAGCTGGCAGCACTACCAGTGCCAGTGAGCTCTTCCTTCCAGCTGCAGAGCTGGTATCTGCTCTGGTTTGTTCCCTTTCTCTCTGCTGGCAGCTGAAGGGTCACACTGGCATCCTGGGCACGCAGTGCTCCTTTGCATACCCACGGACAGGCAGAGCAGGCTGGGCCTTGGTAAACACTCCTGGAGCTCCACAGTCCAGCTGGCTCCTCCTTGTCGGCTCGCCTTGGCAGGGCAAGCCAGAGTATAAATTAGTTTCAACTTATTGTGGTCACTGAAGTATAGAAATATAGCTGGGGACATGCGGGGAAGACATCTGGGCAGTGCGAAAGGGCTTGTTGGCTTTTATGGGATGGCATTAGTTTGGGCTGGGAGTGAGCAACCTCAACAGCAGATTTTTTTCAAAGAACGAAAAGGTGTTTGAGTGCTGCCTAGTTCCATGTGGTTTACAAAAACACATGGTTATGTATGCATCTATCTGTCTATGCACACTCGTAATTGCATGTATAAGAATACTAAAGTGAAATGATGGGAGTATGAGCTGTTGGGCTCGTGTATAAGAGGCTGTGCTGTAGAGGTGTTCCAGGGAATAAAGGAACCTCGTGCAGGGTAGGGGAGCATGTGTTACATTTCCTCATGGAGGGTAAGGGACGATGTGTCCTCATCCCAAATACTTCCCTTTGATTACTGAAAAAATGGAGATTGACCTCGTTGGGCATGTGGCCACAGGGGACCCAGGGCCAGTTCCGTGGTGTTTCAGGTGATCACCTCCTTATTGATGATGACCTGTTATCCAGGCAAGAAATTTGGGCACCGTCTTCAGTGTCACTTTGTATTTCCTCCTTGCTTTTCCTAGGAGGTCTCCATTCTCCTGGTAAGGAGGTTCAGCAGCCACCTGATGTTCCTGCTTGAGTGTTTCCTGGTTGAGTTATGTGTTTACACCTGGATGTTTGGTAGCCAAATTCAGTTGACTTCAGTAGGACCTTCCTTGTCTCAGGCTGCCCAAGGTGTGTGTTGGATTTGCCAGGCTTGGTTGGAAGGTTGATTTCTGGATGCTCTGGCCTTAGGTTGGGTATTTGCAGAGCTTGTCTCTTCGGCAAGCTTTGGAGAGGACAGTACTTTCAGGGACAAATCTGAGTAGCTGTAGGTTTTTCAAGCCACCAAACTGGTGGTGAAGTAGGGGAGGATTCCCTAAAGCTCTGCTGATATTTGTGGTGGGTAGCCTTGGGGAGCAGGTATTTGTATCAGAAACTTTAATAGAGAGGCTGAATTGAATAGTGCATGCTGTCGGGGGAGCAGTAAAAACCATTTACAAAAGAAGCCAAGAGAAGATCAGTAGAAATGCACACAAACCCTAAAAATCCCAATGTGATGCCTGAATAATTGCCCATTTGTCTGGGGAAAGAGATTAATCCAGCCAGGGTTCAGTTTAACAGGATTATTGAATGGGGTGGGAGGGAAGCAGAGGGAAAAAGGCTCTGGGATTTTTCCATATTACTTCAGACCATGGATCTTCATGTCAGGTACCCCCCAGCACGATGGGGAAGTGTCAGGAGCTGGGATGGCTTTGCAAGCTGTCAGTGGGTGAGCTGTGGTGGGACAGTTGGGATCACGGAGGTCTGACCTGGTCGTTCCCTCCGTGCTGCCTCACTGGGCACTTTGGAGCTCTTTGGGGTGCCTGATGGAATGTGCTCCTTGCGAGGAGCTGAAATTGGCAATTCAGCAGGTTTTAACCCTGCCATGAAAAAAAATACATTTTACCCAGCCAACAGCATGAAGTCCAGCTGTGTCTCCATGGGAGCTGCCATCAGGTCGTTTGTGTCCATTGCAATGCTACTGAAAATGGCTGTCTTTGGAGAAGTCAGGACAGAGAAATGGGGGGAATTTTTGGGTGGGACATAGACCTTCAGCAGCCTCTGATGAAGGATATGGAAGGGACTTCTGATGGGGCTGTATTAGCCATTCAGTCACCAAGGGACCATCCTGCCTCCTGAACCACCTGGTGCTGGTGAAAACCCTTTCACTGGGATTAGGTTCAGGAAGGTGTTTGGGAACAGGATGTTTTCTGTCTGTCGGTGCTTGGCTGCCTTGTGACCCTGATAATGGCAACTCTCCTGTCATAGGCTCATTTCTAGGCATTGATGTGTTTACTTCTTAAAGCAGCTTTTTACCCTTAAAAACAGAAAGGTGCGTGGATGAGAAGGGGGACAGTGCTGTTGCCTCTACAATGTCCCCACAAAGCAGATCACACAAAATAAAGCAAAAGGAGAAATGTTCTCGTGTCATTGCCTGCATTTATGTGCATGTGTGTCTGTGTCTCCTTGTGCATGCTTCGTATTAAACTACTGCAATTGCTCTACAGTGTTCCCAGAGAGCTCTTGATGTGTGTCAGGTACTGAAACTTCTTTTAAGCCTACCTTATGTGTAGGATATCTGGCATATGTGGTGATCAGAAAAAGAAGCAGGAGGATAAAAGTGGAAGGAAAAACAAGGGGGCAGCTCTGGCTGTCCAGTGTGCAGTATCTTCCTCCCTGCCCTCCCCTGTCTTGCCTCTTCAGGTGCCTGTCTATTTGTTAGTCTTTTGATGGGATAGCTCTTTTTTGGAAGAGGGAGAACTGTGCTGGAGCTCCCATCTTCCTTTTGGGTGGTGGTGGATGTGTTCAGGATGGGGTGGGATAAGCAAGTTCCATGGCACTCATGTAAACAACACCTCACTGTTTCATAAAGGCATTGTTCTCCTATTTTCCTGTTTCCATGCATCTTAACCCACATCTTATTTTTAAAAAGCCTTTCTGCAAGCAGCATTGCCTCTTACAGTCATGTGAGAGTGTTGCCTTCCAACCACTCTTTCTTCAGCCTGTTCTGCTCTCCTGTGAGGTGCAGCAAAGCCCTGTATCCTTCTCCAGGCTGTACTTGCTTCTCATTTTCCCGCTCCCAGATGTTCCCACTCCCCATGCCCACCTTGCTCCTTGCTCCCTCCACTGCTCAGTTTCTGCCAGCTCCATTTATTCAGCCATGCCTGCAAGGAAGGCTGGGGATGGAGAGAAGACACAGCCATCTGCATCCATACCTGAATTTCCCTGGGGAATACTGTGAGCATTTTCTCACAGTATAGCCTGTGTATCTCCAGAACCCCAATGAGGGCTGCAGACAGCAAATCTGCTCAAATGCTTGAAGCTGTGAGCTGGCTGATCTGTTCCCCCAGACAAGTGGTTGTTTCGGAAGGAGGTACGTGTGGCAGAGCCTCACCAGCACATCTGGTCCCGTCCCTGCAAGGCAAGCCCTGTGGACTGGGTGGAATGTTTGTGTTCTGGCTTTTGGTACCTCACTGAGGATCCTCTGCCTTTAAGATGGGGATGCAGAGGTGGAAGGCTGAGGAGTCCCGGAAGATCTAGGAGTCTTCCAGCTCAAATATTGTCCTTCCATCTCTGGCACATCCCATGGCTCAGTGTAGCTGCCTTTACTCCTCAGAGCCTGTTCCTGAGGAACGGTGTTCACCTGCATAGGCTGGGTGCTTTTCCTTACATGATTCTGTGGGGTGGCTGAAGGCTGCACCCCACGGAAAGCAGCCAGGTAGAGCTGCCTCTTTCCTAATGTCTGGTCCTTCTTAAGTCTTTTAAATAGCAAATGAACTCCAGCAGGCTCTGCAGAAGGGTGAGGTTGAGGCTCTGCTTGTCCGGTTTTTTTCCCCATGCCAGGGATGTGCTGAGCCAGGGATGAATGATTGGGAATCAACAAGGTGTTTAAACACCAGAATTGAAATTAATGTCCCCTCATTGCTGGTGAGGTTGCCAATACATTACAAGCAAGCACCTTCCCAAAGTGATATGAATGTTTGTTTATCCTCATGAAATATACATCAAAACATGTTGGTGGGAGAGGCTGCTAACGAGAACCGGACGGCTCTCCCTTAACTCCCATCTGGGAGCAGGCACTGCTCCTGTCCTTTCCTTTCCTCTCTGGGCCTTAGTTTTGAAGCCTAACCCATCTGCAGCTGTGTATCCAAAAGCATTAATATGGCTGTAATGAAAACTCCGGTTGATCTGTCCAAAGATATTGATGAGTGGTCCTCAATCGTATTAATCTTCTCATTGCGGGAGGAAATGAAGGCAGCGAGCGGGGCCGTCAGGTGCTGCTGGAAGAGGAAGGTGAGCTGGGAGCAGGAATGACTACGGCCAGCCTGGCCCTGCCTCCAGGGCTGCACCTTCTCCTGGTTCTGCCTGGTTTTTTTGTGTTTTTTGGTTCTCTTAGAAACTGGAAATGAAGCGACCGCCCCTCGGCTGGACTGCGCGACACAATTCCAGGCCGGTATTTAACATTCAAATCATTACATTTCTGCCAATAAATCCATTACTGTTAATTATATTGGAGGGGCTAACGATCCGTCGACAATATTCCACCATTGATTCCCATTTGTGTCGAATGGCCACCTCACCTCCAGTCCCTGCCAAGGCGCTTTTTGGGGGTTCCCCCCCTCCTTTGCAGCTTTCTCTGCGGTGCGGTGCTCCTGCCATCCCCTTCTCCCCGAGCGCAGGCTGCTCCTCGGTACGAACACGCTACACTTCTTTATGGCTTATGGCAAACTGCCTTGATTACTTCTACTGTTGTACCCATTATGTGAATTAAATATGTATTCAGTTGCATGCTGCTTGCGTTGTTATTGCAGGGTGACATATGGTAGTGACTCAATTAGAATGAAACTAGCATTAGATAACCCTTCTGATTACATGCATCCCAGCCTGCTCGGCAGCCTGGCTGCTGCTGCTGCCGCCGCTGCCTCGCCTGATCTCCCGTTAGCGCCGGGCTGCAAGGTCCCATTAGCCATTATCAGATCCAGTGGTGGGCTTTAGGCAGGAGCACAGGAGGAGCAGGCCCTGCGGGATGAGGCCGTGGCCCGTGGGTGCTGTTGTGTTGCCTGCAGCAGGAGGGATGCTGGCACCGACGCTCACAGTGATGCTCACAACAGTGCAGTGATGCATTGTTTGCACGCTGGGCTTTCCCTGTCGCTTTCCATCCCAACTCTCTTTACCTTTCCTTGGCTGTAGTGCCTGGGTGTTTCAGAACCCAGAAATTCCCAAGCACGGGCACCATTTGCTGAGTCCCAGCCAGGCATGCTTTGATGGGAAGCAGTGCCACCCCTTGTAAGCACCCGTTGGCACCAGGATGAAGCTCCCAGTGTTTGAAGTTGTCCTCAAAGCAGCAGCAAAAAGCACTTGAGTTTGGTTTGGTACGCAGCTGCTCATGGCTGCTAAATGGCACCAAGCTTTCTGTAAAGGAAAGGGATCAGATGGTCAGTGGTGGTGTTTTCCTGCATCCTCTCTCTCTGTGAGAGTGCCTAGTGAGAATGTCTTGACGGGAGCTGGGTGTCTGGGGCTTTCAGCAGGGCAGCAGTGGGTGGCTTTGGCACTGCTGCCCTCTGGTGCCACACTGGCTGCTCCCCGGGGAGCCCTGCTGGGCCTGGAGGGCTGCCTTCGTTGGAACTAGAGCATTTTCTGCTTCTTCAGATCCTTCTGCCCTGCAAAAAACAGCCTAGATCTTACATTTCTTGAAGCTAGGAAGGCTGGGGTTTCCCTGCACACTGCTTCCATCATTTCTGTCCATTGGAGGGCTCTGCTGCAGGCACAGCAGAAGATGCTGTTGGTCCTGCAGGCAAGTCTCCAGCCTTGAATGTTGGTAACCAAAACCTGGAAGATTTGGCTATTCCACACAACAGCCAAAATTGCTGTGTCTATCCGCAGGGTGTTGGGTCTCCCTAGAGCTTGAGGAGTGAATAAAGCAAGTTGTGAGGCCTCCCCCCCAGCTCCAACCCCAGTGATTTTGCTTTATAGCTCTGTGAATTGTTTGTCAGCAAATCCTGATGCAAAAGTAAATAGGAAATGGATTAATTATATAAGCATGTGTGGGTTTCAGAAACAAATCTCAGCCTGTGGGCTGTTTGCAAACGTTTCTCTCCAGGGGTTGCTCTCTGGTTAGTCCCAGCGCCCAGTTCCCCCTCTCATGTTGGGCAAGGGAAGGACCTTTTTTTCTTTATAAAGCGAATAATGGCAGCAATCAACAAGCAAATAACATACTTCCCGGTGACAGGACTGAGCTAAATACAAATTTTATCTGGGTACACATATAGCTATTGAGAGGGATGTTTATGAATGGGAAATAATACAGCTCGACAAAAAAACCCAAACATTTGTGCATTTTTCCACATCACAGCTCCGAGTTTGGTTTGCACCTTTCATTGCGCCTTCATTCTTTGCATTCCTCGTGCATGTTCCCTGTGAGCCTGTGTGGGGGTGTGTGTACACAGGGGCTGCCGCGCACATTATGCTGTCAGACCACTGCGGGAAGCCTCATTCTTGCTTTTGCCAAGTGGGAAGTTTCTTTTCACAGCAGAATAAAGGCCTTTCCCAGCGGAGAACCAGGAGTCTGTGGTAAGGTGGTTGCTCCTGGAGCCCTAATCCTTTAGCTCGTTCTAGGTAGTAGCCCAAATCCCAATAGCATCCTTCCAGGCTCTGGATTTTCAGAGCAGCTCTGGCTTTGCAGCATAGCACAGCTCGTGGTGCAGAGGACAGGCAGGGTCTGGCCACTGAACCTGAACTGTGGTGGGTGCTGCATGAGCCCCCCTGGCTCTGGGGGAATCGTGGAGAGGATGCTCATGTGCAAACATTGTTTGAGCTCTTCAAATTTTGGTTGCTTGGCAGAGCGTGGTGCTGGTGTTGTTCTGGGGTCCTGAGGTGATGCTCTCCCTTACCAGGAGTTAGAGCACAGGGTTCAGTTTCCAAACCCGAAGCTTTTCTGGTGGATGGGTGTGTTTTTCGTCTCCAAGCAGAGTTGGCAGGGTGAGCTGGGGGTGGTGTGGGGCTCTCGGAGCAGGATCCATCTCTTTATTGCTTGCCTTGCTATTGCATGGGTTGCTTTGGGCTAGAAAACCGCCAGCTCATACAAATGACTGACAGCAGCCAGCGTCAGCCCTTGGCAGGTATGTAAACAAAAGAGGGAACCGTTTTCTGCTTGCTCTTTTTTTTGCCTTTTCTTTTTTTTTTGGTTTGTTTTTTTTCCTTTTTTCTTTTTTTTTTGTTTACTTGAAAGCAATGTGGGGTGATGTCACTCTGTGCACATCTCCATTTGGGGCTGGTGAGGGCCTTGCTTGGTGTCAAGCTGCAGGATGTCATCTTGATTTTAAAGCTGCTTTACACAAAGGAGTTGGACAAGCAGATAAGTGGGGGGCTGCAGGGACAAGTACCTGCTCCCCATGTTTTCTGAGCCCTCCAAACCTCCCTCTGCTCTGAGCATCCCCTCCAGCCTCATCCTTTGACTGCTGGCGGGTGCATCCCTGCTGGTTTCTGTAAGCTGCCTGGTGAGCACTGCTCCCAGGTCTGCAGGCTGTCAAGGGCTGTGTCTCTCTCCAATTGATTGGAAAAGTTCTTGTGCATATAATTATTTTAAAATTCTTTTTTCCCAGTGAAGAACACCACCTGAGCAGGTCTCTGTTTGTCAGGCCTGCACGGCTCATGCAGAAGACAGGTGAGCTTGCAAATAGGGACTTTAAATGAACACCATTGCAGTCCTATCAAGGAAAAGCAAAAATAGTGGGAAAAGTGCCTTTATTTTTCTGCTGGACTTTTGCTTTCAAAGTGCTAGGCAGTTTGTTAAGGTGGTGTTTATTATTTTTGGTTTTGTTATTATAAGCTGGCAATACTTAGTTGGTTGGGTTCTCCCTTGCCCTCCCTACTGCTGGATGCTGGGGCCACCTGTGAAGCTGCAGAAGGGAGCCGGCAAACCCCGACGTGGCAGCTGTGTGCCTGATTTCAGCTCCAGGGATGTCACAGGAGTGAAAGGAGATAAAAAACACCGTGAGGCCACTAAGCCACGAGCTGGAGTGGATTATCTAAGTGGATTAGGGACTCCTGACCAAGGGCTGGTGTGGAGCAGATGGGGTTTTGCCTGCCGCTGCTATGGGGTTATGGTGGCCCATGGTAGGTTGAATCCTCCATCTCTGATATCTGCAACCCCTCTTGCCCTCGCTGCCCAGCCTCCACTCCCCCAAATAGCTTCTGTGAGTGCTGCCCAGCCCATTCTTGCCCTTGGGTGTGGGTAGCTGCCTGCACTCACTCACCAACAGCTGGCATTGAAGGGAAGCTGGGGTATGGTCCCCTGTCCCCCATTTCTGAAGCTATTGTGTCCCCATGGAATATGGGCACAGGGTGGGGGCAGTGGACTCCCCATTCCTTTGCATCAGAAGCACTGTGCTCATCTCTGAGGGTCTCCCAACCCTTCATTTAGGTGGGAAGAAAACTCAGGCCTGTCTCTCTCCACATGTAACACGCCTGCACTTTTTTCCCCTTTTTCTCTCCCTCTCCTATTTTTTCGCTTCCTCAAAAAAAAAAAATAAACTAAACCCCCAGCAGAAAGCAAGCTGTGATACTGTCGGGCCTGGCGTTGATGTTATTTATTTTCCTCAGTTGCTGCTCTGGAAGCCTGGAGTTGACAGAGCGGTTTTGTAGAATAGAAACATTATAGACTGTTACTGTCAGAGTGTTAAATGTGATGGATAGAGAAATACAGGGGAGGGAGGGGACTTTACACTAGCCATGTCTGCCAGCGAGGGTGCTCATGGGAGAATAAACCATCCGCATATAAGAAATGAATGAGGTAATGTGGCGGGAGGTAATGGACTCTTGCAACAGAGATGCGCCTTGCCGGCTGGACTTAACCCTTGCCACGCCACTGGTGGCATGGCTTGGCATGGGGAGTGCCTGCCCTGCTCACCTGTGGCTCTGAGATCCAGCCAGTTTGAGGCCACCTTGCTGAGGTGTGATGGAAGGAGCTGGGCTGTCCCTGTGGAGCAAGGGGAGCACTGCCTAAATCCATGCAGACCCCACTCCCGCACAGCAGCACTTGCTGGGCTTGTCACAAGTCTGGGATGGAGCATCTTCGGGTGACCAACAAGAGATGTATTTATCAGCTGTTAGCAAAGGAACCTGTGCTGCTCGGGAGATGCAGTGGATGCAGCCATCGGTCAGCAGCAGCCCAGTGGCTCACCTGGGGTGTATCTGGGCTTGGGGTCCTCCTGAGGGTGGGTTTGGAGGTCTTGGAGTTCATTCAGCAAGGTGAAGAGCACCTTGGAGGTAGGTAGGAGAACATGTAGCCCTTGACTATTGTGTCAGTGGAGAGGTGCTGGGAAGCTGAGGGGCTTCACCTGCATTCATGGCTGGTTGTGCAGAGTGGTAAGTGGGGATCCAGAACTGAAACCCCATGGTCATGGGGCTTGTTTGTGCTTCAAATGTCATTTCTTGTGTTTGGAGGGATGGGCTGGGTGAGGAGAAGCTGTGGCGAGTGATCGGTGTCCCTCCAGCTCTGTGGTTACGTCATGGGAGGGTAGGCTGTGTGCATCTCTGGCCTTCTTCTGGTTCACGTTGATGGTTTTTCCAGTCATCCAGCTAACTATCAGATTGTGTTTTGAAGGCTGATGAGTGCTTGGTGCTTGTTTTCATCCTTCCTTCTCACAGAGTCTTTCCATAGTTCTCCCCATGAGGAGATCCCATGGATGCTGTCACCTCCTGCCTCAGGACCACAGACAGGTTTGGGTTGGAGAAGGGACCTTGAAGATCATCTCGTTCTAAGCCCCCTGCCATGGGCAGGGACACCTTTCAGGAGATCAGTCTGCTCAAAGCCCCATCTAACCTGGCTTTGAACATCTCCAGGGATGGAGCATCCACAGCTCCTCTGGGCAACCTGTGCCAGGGCCTCACCACCCTCACAGGGAAAAATTTCTTCCCAGTACTTAATCTAAACCTACCCTCTGTCAGTTTGAAGCCACTCCCTCTTGTCCCAGCACTACAGGCCCTAGAATAAAGTCTCTGTCTTTCTTACAAGGCTGATGGGCTTGCAGGGGGTGAGGAGCCTCAGGGCGGGGGGCAGCCCTGGCAGCTCTCACTGCCCCTTCCCTTCACGCTTCACTGGACGTCCGGCCTGACTGTGCAAAGTTTGTCATAGTCAGTGTGTGTGAGTAATCGAATTACTTCCTTGTGCATTTTACCCTTGCTAACACCATCATATCTCCAGCTCATGGAGCTTCATTCAGGTCCTTAGAGGAGTCCCTCAGCCTTCACAAGTCCTTGCTAACCCCCGTTGCTCATGTTCTCATCAAATCCAGTGCTGCTCATGCTCTGCTCCTGGAAATAAACTTATTAAGCAGCAGTGGGCAAACCTTCTGCATCCCTGGTCTTGTTGAAAAAAACATTTATTTCTACTCTCTGCCTCCTCTTAACCAACCTCTAGTCCTTGCTTTTTCTGAGAGGAGAGTTAAATTTGTTAACTGATGAAACTTTGGGGAACTCCAAACTGTGCCAGTGGTGCTTTGTGCCTCCTGTTGGTGGGTGCTCAGCAACTGAAATAGATTAGCCAGGTATGTTTCTTCTTCCTTACAGGTGCTGCTAGTTAATCTCGGTGGTAACATGTCCATCTCAAGGCTTTATCCTATCTATTTATCATCTTAGCCTGTACTGAAGTGAGACTCACAAGTCAGTGAATCTGTGGCTCATCTCACTCCATTTTTTAAAAATAGGGTATGACATTTTGTGTCCTCTAGTGTAATGAGAGATTGAGCTGCTAATGAAAATATGCAATCATTTTATTTCTGAGTCCCTGCAGAACTCTAAGGCAGGTATTATCTGGTCCTGGTGACTCCTCATTTTTCATTTTCCAAATGTGCTTTAACATCGCTTCTTCTGACATCTCAATCTCTGATTGAGCCTCATCGTTGCCACCTGAAAGATGGCCCATGGTTGGCGATCACGTGATGTTGGGTTGCTGAAGGCTGAGGACTGGGTTCTTCTGCATCCTCGTACCCAGTGGCCGCTGCCACACCCACTCCTGCAGCAATAGGCCCTACACAGATGATGCCAAGGTCCAGCCTTGCTGTTGGTTTTATGGCAAAATTAATCCTCATCTTCATTTGTGAGCTCCTAGCTAGTTAAAGAGTACAACTGATTAGAGCATAATCTGTTTGTGAAATGAGTGAGTTTGAGGAATTCCCTTGTATTTGCCTGCTACTTCTTTGGGGTCTGGATCAGATTTCTTAGGGAATCCCCAAAACATTTCTGTCCAGGAGGTGTCTGTATACTCTGCCTCCAACTGTTTGAACCTGGCGATGCTGGACCTGTGCTTGCCTTCAGATGGTGGCTGAGAGGCAGGAGGAGTTGATCTCAACCCAAAACCTCTTTCTTTTGAAAGAGCAGTGGGAGCTGCCTGCCCTGGGGGTGCAGCCACAGTGCCCTGGAGAGCCGTGGGGACATCACCATCCCTATTGGATAGCAGCTGCTCTTAATGTCTTGACACCTGGTCCACAAATCCCTTCTCTTTTTTTTTGAGCTTCACTCTCCAAATCAGCTTGATTTGGCAAAAGGCTTCCATTGCAGCACGTCACAGGTAATTTATTCCCGGGTGCTGTAGTCTGAAGGAAAGCAGAGCGAGGGACCTCCAGTCACAGCCGTGCGCGCACGCAAAAAGTTAAGTATTCTTGCTTTCGCTGACAGTACAAAGGTGTCATATACGAGAAGGATTGACACAGACCAAAGGGTCTTGTGGGAAATATGATAATAACTATAAAGAAGACAGATTATTCCCCAGTTGCCAACATTCAAACCTTTTTACAGTCAGTTCAAACATATAAAACTTTATTGCTGTAGCAGAAAGGGGAACAATTTCTGGTTGCACAGCTTTCCCAGGGCTGGGTTTATACTGTCTGTGTTATTGCTCTATAGTGGCATTTTAAAGTTTATTGAACAAGACTTTTACAATTGAAGGAAGTATATAAAACTGTAAATTTATTAGATTTTTCAGGATAAGTGCCCTTTCTAGTTGTGCTCAAGAATTCGGAGCTACAAGAAACTGCTAGTTACAAGACTTATTAATATTAAAGACTGAGAGAGCACAAATTTTATACCTTAACTGATCTAAAAAATAATATTATGATATTACTGAAAATCTGAGCTGTCACTGAGCAGAGTGCGTGGAGCATTTGTATGGTTTGTGTATGTATAAATAGTTGCTACCTACATGCAGACAGAGGTGTGTGTGTGTGTGTCTGGATCCACCTCCGGGGGTGTCCGTGCTCCACGAGAGTGTGTGCACACACCATGTGGAAGCACATAAGTGCCTGTGTGTGTTTGAGCATATATGTATATATAAATCTGTGTATTTCTTTGCAGTATTTTATTTTTATATGGGGTTATTTCCCGTATCGTGCAGTGCTTTCCAGCAGGGAGTCTTGGTGTGCACGTAAGGCGTTAGGTGATGCATAAATACAATTAATGAGGTGCCTGGGTGGGTTTGATGGTTTTATCATGCTTGGTTGATGTGGTGTTCACAGGCATCTCTGTGTAACTCAGGGATGAAGATCTCTAGTATGTAAAACTCCAGAATTTATAGCATGTTCAACCATTCACCTGGTTTTTTGTGCCTAAAATCAGTGAGTATGCGACTGACAGTGGGATAGTGTTTTCCTAAAGGAACGCCTGCCCCCATCCCTTCTCCTTTGGGCTGTGGCTGAGTAACACTGATCATAAATTTGCAGGGACTGGATTCTCTGGTCGGCACATTTGCTTGGGATTGCTTATGCAGCAAATCTGGGCTGCAGTCCTGCCAGAGACAGCCCTCAGAGATCTCACCCATGTGCAGTCTGAGGGGAAGCCTGCTCTTGAGGGGTTCCTGCTGTAAGCTTGCTTTTTTCAGCTTGGAGATTATTTCACCTAAATGTGTGACTCGAATTAAAATAAGTCATAAATCTGCTCTTCTGTCTGTGGAACATCCCCTGCGCACTGTGGCGGCCAGTGCTGCCAGAGGGACCATGAGGACATCTGGGAGGAGTTTGTTGTGGGCTGGGGTTGCCTCCTGGGGCAGAGGCTCTCTTTAGATGCTTCTCTCCAAGGCTTGGGGCTGGGAATACATCCCGCAGCTCAGGAGGAGAGCTTTCCTCCACCAGTCTGCTCTGCCAGTCCAGCACAGCCACAGAAGTAGGTGTCTTCAACTTTGGCATCTGCGATGGCAACTTGCAAGGGGTGGCGGGTGCTCTGGAGGCTGAGCAGGAGCAGGAGCACCATGAACTGGCAGCAAAGGCAAGGAAGTCAATAAGTCCTGAATCTTTTATGAGACCTTGGATATTCTGATCACAGCTCTGCTGGCACTGAGATAGGAATACAGATTATCTGAGAAAGCATCCGTGACTTGAAGCTCAGTCCTGGGTCTTCCTAAGGTTTTTAGCTTGTCTCCACGTATTAACATTTTGCTGTCAAGTTTTTTTGGGGGGGTTTCCCCTTTTATCCTGCTTTTTCCTGCAGGAGGAATGGAGCTCAGGTGTGATTTCTGAAGCTGGGTCTGGTTGGAGAAGAAAGTGGGAAGAAGGCTAGTGTGGCTAATGGGGCTAAGAGCGTTATCTCTGTGTATTGTTAATAACAAAACGGAGCAGCAGCACCGCACGCCGGGAACTGGAAGAAAAGGAAAGCCCTCGGATCCCGTGTAATCCTGTGTTGCACAGCGCGACAGTGCTGGAATTGCAAGGGTTCTCACTGAATTCATTTCAGGTTTGGAGAGAAAAGAAGGGAGGAGAAGCAGGAGGATTGGGGGGGGGGAAAAAAGGCCCCTGCACTGAGATGAATTTATGCCTAAGCTTGTCTTGGGAATGCAAATGTGTTTAAGACTCTCTGAGCTAAACCACCCCTTTTGGGAAGAGGGAGGGGAGAAAAGAGGGGAAAAAAAAAAGAAGTATGACACAGAAGGGACACCGGGAGAATGTGAAATGAGGGTATGCTGCCCCTCCTCCCACGCCCTGCCTGCTGCCGAGCTGGCACACGAGCAGGCAGTGGGAAACGCCAGCATGTGGCACCCAGAGGGGATCCAGGCCTGTGGGTGCTGTGCTCTGACCTCCATCCCTGCAGAGAGGTGGGCAGAGTGGTGTCACCCCACCATCACAGTGGCCTCATGCCCACTGGCCTCTTGCTCCCTGCTCACATCAGCCTGGCTGTGAGGTGTGACATGGCCACGCTGGTGCTACCGCCACCGCATGCCCGTGTTCCACCTGCAGAGGTGAGGGTGCTGCCCGCTCGCTGTCCCATGGGAACTGGGCAGGGCTCTGCCATGCTTGCAGGGCTGCTCACCCGGGCTCTGCACAGGCCAGGGAAGGAGGAGCAGGGAGAGGAGCAAACCAGCAGTGAGCGGGAGGGAGGAGGGCTGCAGGAGGAGATGGAACCCACTGCCAACTGGGCAGTTGTGTGTGTTGTCTGGAGGCTGCTGCTAACCACTCGTTACAATTAAAATGAAGTGTCCGTCAGCGGCTATCTTCGCTGTGTGGCCCATATGTTTCTGAGCTGATACTGTCCGGATTATTCTGTTTGGGAGAACGATAACGGCTGTTTATAACCTTGGCAAAGACTGAGCCCTAATCAGGCTGGAGCACATTTTCACCGACTGGCTGATAACGGGCTGTTAGCTGCCTTATCGCTGGGGAGAGATAGGCCAAAATAAGCAGATCTGTGAGCACAGGAGCCCAACCAAGAGGCACATACCCTGGCCTGGCCTTTATTTTTAGATGCTCTTTTCTTTTTTTTCCTTTTTTTCCCCCGCTTCTTTTCCTGGCTGATTTCAGAGAGAAGAGGAGATTATTTCAGCAGAAGGGGAGGGAGGTGAAGGGTTTTGTTCACTTCAGTAAATGAGGTGGCAAGAAAGGCATGCAAAAATAACACAGGGGTGTTGTACGGCTTTCCATGCGCCCCTCAATTACCCTATGGTGCCCCCAAGCCCCTGAGGGAATCTCCTTCTTTGGGAATGAGAGTGGAGTACATTCTTCCTCACAGTATCCCTCCTTCCCTTGCTTTCTGATTGGTTGGTCCTCTTTTCTCTGGGGCTGCCTCTCCCAAACAGAGCAATGGGCTGATTTTGGGGTGGAATTGGTTTTGTGTGGAGGAAAGGCAATTTGAAAGAGGGCAGTTCTGCTGAGCTTTTTCCTCAAAACAGGCTTATGCATAAATGATTTATAGCAGCAAGACCTGGGCATTCCTGCTGCAGACACCACATTGGGCCAGAGCATCTTGAAATCATGGGTGGTTGGATACCTAAAGAGCCCAGTTTCCCTGAAGGAAGCCTCATGTTGAGGCTGGCTGGAACATCTTCCCAGTCTGCACTGGCTATTCCCAGCAGCTCGATTAACCCAGTGCTGTTTGTGGGGCAGGTGCTTTATCCTGGCTATGCCATCCTCTTCCTTGGCATAGTCCGAGTCTTGCTCCATCGCACCCGTGTCACTGCTCTCGAATCTTCCAGGGAAAATGGTCCAGATCTCCCAGTGCCACTCCTCCCTCCCTGCCTCCACTGCTTAGGCTCCGTTCTCTGCCTTGAAGTCTCAGGCAGGTGTTCAAATAAATAATGCAGCTAAAAATACCTTTTGGCAGCAGCTGGGAGTTGTTGCGAGTGGCACTGCTGGAGTGGTGGGAATACAGCATCCTGGCTCCACAGGCAGGTGTGTCTGTGTGCTCCGGAAAAATGAGAGCAAGCACTGCAGGGATGAGGGTCCGCCTGCCTCCTGGGCCCACCGTGGCCCCACTGACAAGGAGGTGACATCACCTTTGCCAGGGTTGGTTTTCAGTGGAAGGAGGGGACTCACCAGCTCCATCCCAGCTCCTGGAGGAGTGTCACACCGGCCCCACGCTACGGCTATGTCAGGAAAGGATAATTTGCACTGTGGTAGCATCTCAAACCATTTCCTCTTTGGGGAGCACTTAGCAGGCTGGATCATGCAGCTGCCTCCAGGGAAGGGTGCTGAGCACTTCCCAGTCACCTGCAGGTACTGAGAGAGAACCCAGCACCTCGGCCTTTCAGTCTGGTTTGCTGAAATTGGCTGTTTTAAAACCTCCCGCAAAACCCCTTTGCTGGCTGCATTTTGCTGGGGAGTCATCCCAGCTGAGTGTAGCTCCTGGCAGCTTTTCCTCCACTCTTCACCTGCCTGGACCTTGATCTGGCAACTCAGGGGGTGCAGAGGACTCCATGTCCGCTAGCGTTCATCTCCTGGCACTGCTTGGAGACCTTTTGAGAACTGCCCTGGCAGCAAATTGTTGTACGACAGATTTCATTATTGCAGCAGAAATGTTGCTGGGGGCAGTTGGCCACAAACAAAATTGACCTTGGTTTTTGCTCTTGCCCAACTGATAACAAACCCTTTGCTGCTCCCAAAGGTCAGAGCTCCTCTCGCTCCGCTGCACAGAGGAGGAAGGATGCTAGGCTGTGATGTTCCTGTGTCCATGCATTTTTGGGGAGGGCTGGCTACTTTCTGCACCACTTGTGGGCCTTTTGGTGGGTTGTCGTTGTGCTTCTCATTTTGTAAAGCAAAGTGGTGTGTTAATGAATCCCAAAACAGTCGTGCAGGAGGTGCAAGGATGGGGTCTGCGGAGGCTGGGGTGTTCCTGAGTTTCATGCTGCTCAGTGAAGGCTGAGACCTGGTCCTGATCGCCTTTCAGAACTTGGAAGTGCCCTTGCTTTTCTAGAAGCAGGGGAGCTGCTGGTGGGATTGACTGAGGGTCACTGGTGGTCTGGGCAGTTCTGGAGTGATGCTTGAATCCTGCAGTGCTGCTGCCTCTTTGTGGCTTTGGCCGCAGCTCCTTTTGAGATCTGAAAAGATTAAGCCAAATGGTGTGTTGGAAAACCTTCCCAACTCTGAGGGAGATGCTGTCTAGGAATTGCTGGCTGCTTTTCCTTGCTTCTCCATGCTTTTTGAGTATATTTGCCCTGTTTCGACAGCAGAAACGCAATCCCAGTTCAAAATCAGCTCAAGGTTGGACAACTTTTGGAGGGAAAACATGGTCCAGCTGTGCCATGGTGATCCAGCTGTGGTGTGGTGGTCCAGTGCGTGTCCCCCAAACCTGTCTGCTGTGACTTATCTTGGTCCCCAGGGCTGGGGGGTTTGCTGTGGCTCTCCAGCCTGCTGCTGGCCCATGAAATGCAGTCAGAGCTACGCAGATGCCATGAGCCAGGGCAAGCTGACTCTTCCCATCTCATCCTGCAGAGAACAAACAGAGCTCAAGGTAAAGCGTTGAAATTTCACCATGACCTTTTCTTAAAGCATTATAATCAAGTTGAACGTTTCCAGTTGTCCCACTAATGTTTGCCCCATGGGAGAAGGCGTCCTGCTTTGAGGGAGGATGTTTGTGGCGATGAGCGTGCCGGCCCCGGGAGCTCATGGCGCTCGATGCCAAGTGCCTGCTGGGGCTGGGGAGGCGGGGGGCAGAGGCCGGGGCTGCTCCCTGCCTCCCACTGTAATGCAGCCAGGGGAGGGAATCTGCTGAGCGCTCTGCATCTGCTACAGCCTTTGCTCAGGGCTCTCCGACACATGGATTGTAAAACACACAGCGCCTGGCGTGTCGCCGGGCACCCGCCAGGCCTCCTGCGTGTGATTCCTGGGCGTCGCACTTGGCTCTCGGGCTGGGGCTTGGCAGCTCCTGCCTGGGGGGCGGGTTGGGATTGGCTTGAGGGAACCTGGGGCTGGACCTGATCTGGCTTGGTCCAAGGATGTGAGGGCAGAGAGAGCCTTCGAAGTCCAGTTGGGACAACAGAGGAAGTGTTTCTGGGGAGAAAGGATGAGCTGTGTTTATGCAGCAGTGTCTGCTAGACCTGTCTTTCTCGTGCAGTCACGGGCTCTTTCTGCTGGTGTCTTGTAGTGCTGGGTCTGGGGACACAGTGTTCAACCTTCAACTTGAGCAGGCAACTGCCCCTCCTGTGTCCTCCGTGGCTTGTGTGGCGCAGACACTGGGGTTTCCATGTCCCTCAGCCAGAAGTGGAGAAGGTGATACTGTCTTTCTCAGTGATGGAGTCTCCCTGAGTGACATGAGGGGTGACACGAGGGGTGACCCAAGTGTTCCATGAAGGTTACCCTCCCAAACACAGCAGTATGTTTCCTGTAGGATTGGGAAGGGAATCCAGCTCAGGCTGTGGAGGGAAGATGTTTTTGCAGACCCTTCCCCCAGGATTCTCTCAATGAGTTTGGCTCAAAATGACCCATGACCACCTGGAATGTTTTTCAGATCCCCACCTAATTTTTGAAAGATACTGCGGGGATGAAGGATAGAGACAGTCATCCCAAGTGCGTGGGAGTGCTGGTGGTTGGAGCAGGGGAGTGGCACAGGGGCTTCCAGACCCATCCAGGCACCTATGGGGCTGCAGACTGCCCTTCAGTGGCACTGTGCTTCGGCCTCATCAGCCTCTGCAGCTTACAGCTGCCTCCCGAAGAAGCTGGGTGCCCCACAGCCACATCGCTGTGCGCGGTGAGCCCTTCCCTCCCCTGCGCCCGGCCGGTCTGTGCCTGCTGTATCCCAAAGCGCCTGCCTTTGTCCTGGGAAGCGAGGGTCCCCTCCGGCTGCGCGCTGGCTCCGCTGACATTTAGCTTGCAACCATGCATATGGATGAGGAGCAGGCGGGAGGGTGATGGGGGGCTGGCCCCGTGACCCTGCAGACACGAAGCTGCTGCTGCTGCATGTGGCTCCAGGGGCTTTGGTTTTATTTCTGAATTTTCTCTTTGAAATGTTCCAACAATCCCAGTTCAGATTTGGCCGGGAAGGCAGGCTGGCTGGGTGGGGTGCTGCTGCTTCCCAGGGGCTTCCTCCAGGCAGAAGCTCTGTTCACACAAGGCATTGGATGCAGCTGTAGTGTTCCCAGCAAAGCTCTGTTTTAAGCATGGAAAATCGAGTTCACCACACTGCTGAAGTCTTGTCTGAACCAGCTGCCATGCAGCATTGTGGGATTTTGTGGTCTGGGCAATGTTTGGGACCTCTGGAGCAGCATTATCCTGTCTCACTGGTCCCAAATGGTGTCTCACGAGGTGCTTGTGTTGGGGGCTGCATGCTGGGCACTTCCTTGGTGATCGTGCTTTATTCCCCTCCCATGCATACCCAGAGTGTCTGAAGACATGATCATGCCCTACTTGTTTCCTTCCTGAGGGTGGATGGTGCTCCTGAACACAGCATTCCCTGCTGCTGCTCACAGCTGCCTTTGGAGGAGAGTCCAGCCTGGCTTTCGGGAGCAGGTAGCTTTGCATCCTGGAGCTGGGCTGTGGGCACAGCAACTTGGGAAGCTGCTGCCATGGCTGGGATGCATTCATCCATGGGAGATGGGATGGTTGGGAAGCTAAAGCATGGGACTGCTGAGTGGGGTAAGGTTGAAGGCAGTGGTCTCCATGAGAACCCACAGCAGGGCAGGGAGGTGAAGCGTGCCCTGGAGTGCCCTGTGACAGGCAGGCAGGTCTGCTCTGTGTGTGTGTGCCTGCTTGAGTTGTTTGTCACTCCCAGACATGAATTGCAGATGGAGTGGCCTCTCAGGCCAGCACACCAGTGCTCCCTCCCCACATCCCTGCCCACCCCCATGTCCCCGATCTCGCCCCAGCTCTCGGTGCCTTCCTCCCCAAGGTGACACCGCTCCCTCCTCCTGGGCAGGTCTCCCTTGCACAAAATGGCTCCCTCCAAGCTCCCCCCGCTTCCCCTTCCTCCCCTTCCCCAAAACTTTCTTGCTCTGGGGTTCGCCGCGGAGCTGTCCTCCGTCTCAGTTGTTCCCGGCTGTCAGAGGTTATATATATCCGCTCTGCTCATGCTCATCCTCTGTAACCATTTTCTGCTACAGAATCTTCTGGCTGCTCGTTGAAGCCTTAATCCGTAATGCAGCGATCAATGGGTGTGCGCCTTTACCACTCGGATGCTCATTTTTTAATCCCCACTGCCTCCTTCAATGTCATCCCTTCCCATTTTTCTTTATAGAATTTCAGGTCTACTGTACCTGCTGATTACTTAGCGGAGACCGCTGGACATCTCCCTTAATTAATTCCATCGATTTCTCAAATCCCACAAGGTTTGGGGTCCTTAGATTTCTGAAGCAGCTAAATGGAATGTCTAAATTCCGACATTTTCCCTCTATAAATTGTTTTGCCAGGGAGACGCTGGGAGGCAGCGCTCTGGCTTTATTTATTTGGAGGCGATGTTAGCCCCGGAGCCCTCCCTGTCCTTGCTGCGGGCGCCGAGGAGGGCATTGGGAGGGGGATACCGCTCACCCTCATCACTGGCTGTGCCCCCCATCCCCGGGGTGCTTTGCAGAAGCCCAGTCCTCTGCTGCCATGCATCCCAGCAGTAGCATCCTTCTGGCGAAGGCGCAGGGTGGGACCAGCCTTGGGAAGGGAATAAAGCTCCTGGAAAGGGCCTATTAACCAGTTGGGCCCTTGCTGCGTGCGGCTGGGGAAGACTCTGTTGCTATGCACAGGGAGCTTAATTTTATTATTACTCTCTGCTATTTAATGTCTGTCTCTCAGGCAGCTGGTGATGTTTTAATGAAGCTGGAATTGCGTAGTCTGTAGCGCTGGATAATCGTAAGCTGCCGAGTCAGAATCAAATTAATAATTCATGAAATTAAAGTGTGTAATTAATTCGAACCGTGCAGATGAGGAGGGACCCAAGTCTCCTGAAAGGAGCGCACACATGTCTGTGAAATGTGCATGTGTTGGTCTGCAATGAGGGGCAGATCTGCCACCTCTCACCTTCCCAGCCCAGGTCCTTGGGCCATGCTACCCTCCTGGCCTGTGAGGCATTGGTTTAGTTTTAGTTGGTTTTATTTGGGAGCTTCTCCACACACACATTTTATTTTCAGGCTAAAATTTCTACACTAACATTTGGTCCAAAAAGGGTGGTTACTGATGTCTGGGGAATGTCACTGGGTATGGCTACATCTCCCATCCCCTGGAGAGGAGGAGCAAGATGTGCCTCTCCCCTTCATTAGTATTCTGTGGTTGTATTTGTTTTCTCATCTGAACTGGGGTGAAACTACTGGAAATGGAGCAACCACTGGGTTGCTTTTTGACAGGCTCCTGCAGCGAAAAGTCCTGAGGGACTATTGGGCTTGAAAAGGTGGAGAGGGTCAACTTGGTGGTGCTCACAGTTACCCCACCAACACGGCCAGGCTGTCTCCCTTCGTGGTTTCCCAGTAGTTCGTAGTGCAAAGAGCAGCGATGTGTGTTCCCAGCATCTTGAGTAAAAGCCAGAGGGACTCACAGGGCCACCACGAAGGATGTAGGCTTGGAATTTTGGAATGTACCAGTTGCAAGCAGGTGGGGTGACTGGGCTGAGCAGCACTGGAGGCTTTGGGAGCCTTTGGCTCTGTGTCTAGTTGGATCCAGTGGCAATACTGTTGATCTATCTTGCAGGAGGTACTGACCTCACATTCCTGCAGGTCTTTGCTGGCACTGAGGAGAGGTTTCACAACTTCACCCCTGCTGTCTGCTGGGGAGAGTGGTCTCATTGCATCCTGATCCAAGATAGGACAGTTTGTAATTGTCTTGGGAGCCATTTCTCTTGAGCCTCTCAGTGCACGGGGAAGGGGTTTCCTTGTGTGTGCAGGGCACCAAGTGAGATTGGAGGAAATTTGGATGTAAGATGCACAAGCTGAAATGGAACATCCACTTGGGTCTGAAATGCCAGTCTTCCCATGAATGTTGAGTTGTCCATGCACTGAAAACTTGATTATTCACCCAAGCTGAGATGTTAAATATTTTGCAGCTTTGAAGGCTGCACCTTTAGCATCCATGGTCTGAGGAGAAACAGGCCCAGCCAGGCTCTCCTGCCTCTACCATTAAATCGTACCAGGTCATCACTGCTTCTGTAGCAGAGCAATGTACTGCTCTCTTTCTGCCTGGCCAGAGCGGGCTTTGCCCATTCAGTTACAGCTTTCCAATTTATGTTATTTTTGTGCAAGGCAAAATGTTGGCATTGTGGATTTGGGGCATGAATTTCTTGAAGACATTTGTGAGGTAATCTTTTATTCATACGAATTTAAATTTTTTTTTTTTAAGCCAAAAATCTGGCTGCAGCAAGATAATGTGATTTGCTGTAAATGCCATGGCTGTGAAGGATCTCAAGCACAAAGCTGATAGAATATCTACTTGGAAAACTATTGAACGAAAGCAAAATTGCACCGAGAGGACAGTGTGAGTTCATTTTGGAGGTGTGAATCAGGACCCCTCCCCAGTTTTTTAAGTTGGCTGCAAAATCCTTTCCCCCCGGTAGGCACACTTTGTTCTTGCTCCAGGCACAGCCATCTCGAGCAGCATCCATGTCTAGGGACCTGCCTGGGTTGGGAAGGGGAGATTTGGTGCGGCATCACTTCAGTTTGCTTAATCTTTCCTGCTCTGTTTGGCAGCTGGTGGCCCTGATGGCTGAGGAGCACCACATTTCTTCTTGAAAGGGAAGGAAGGCTGTGAATTCCCCTTTCTCAAACCCAGACAGGGACAGCAAAGTATATTTCTGTCTGGACAGTTGATAGACACTGACTGGTTCTTGGCTGTTCAGCACTCGCTGGGTTTCAGTGGTAACAGGGCAATCCTGCCCCGTGCAGAGTCAAAGCAGAGGTGGAGAAACCACTTCTTTTTTTTTTTTTTTGTTCTAGGCTCTTGTGCAGGCAGGAAATCCAAAAGGTTGCTTTTATTTTGCAGTCAGAGGCAAGTGTAACTCTTTCGTGTTTCATTAAATGAGGTTCTTCTGATCATTTCCAGGGCCTGTTGCAGCTGTTGGCTTTGGCAATCCTGAACGGTTTTCGTTCCAGAGGAGAGACAGTATTTCAGTATTGAAGGGGTTTTTAACACTCCCTGTCTAGGTTTCAGGAGCCTGGATACACCAGCCATCCACCCTGTACTGAATGATGAAAAGGCAAGATACACAGGACCTTCATGCTCATTAATTGCATGCAATTAAACCCTGAAGCTTTTGCAATACCTACTGAAATCAGGCAATTGCTTTTGGACCGTCACGGTTGTAATTCTGCTTTTGAAATCCCATTGGCATCTCCCTGCCTTAATGGAAATCCCAGGGTTTGGGGTGCTGGTGAGTGGTGCAGTTTGAGGACCAGGAGAGTATAAGATATTTTTATGAATTTTCTCCAGTATTTTTCTAATAGCTCAGAGTCAACCATGCATCCTGGCCATGTGGGAGGAAGGCATGAAACCAAGTCAGGCCACAACAACTTGCTCCCCGAGCTTTTGTTTCAGTGTTCAAACACAACAAGCTGTAGCCTGTTTCACCTCTCTGTCTTGTGCTTTCTCCATTGTA
Organism: Oriolus oriolus; assembly: GCA_013400235.1. Classification (NCBI taxonomy): domain Eukaryota; kingdom Metazoa; phylum Chordata; class Aves; order Passeriformes; family Corvidae; genus Oriolus; species Oriolus oriolus. The sequence continues at coordinate 199,128 of VXBT01000309.1, read as the reverse complement.
GGAAGAAAGGGAAGGGCAGGATTTCCCCCTCCCTGTGAGCATGGCTAAACATCAGCAAAGGGCTCCGAGGTTGCATGGCACTGGGTAAATGCTGAGTGGTATTAATAATAACCTGCCCCTTTTTGCTAATGTGCTCCCCTTTGGAGTTCTGGTCTTTTATTATTATTATTATTATTACTGTAGCTGTTACAACACAGGATGCAGGGAAGCTGAGGAGTGGAGCTGGCTGCCTCCATCTCTCTGCCTCCATCCTGCTTCGTCATCCCCTGCCTGTGGAGTGGGTGGTTTATGTACCAAGCCCTGAGCAGCTCCTGCTCCCTGGAGGGTGTGGGGGAGCCCGGCGGCTCCCTGGCCTCGTGCCGGCTCATCCCCACCAGGTGGGGATGGTGGGAGACCCTCGGCTCTTGGCTTAGAGCTCTGCCTCCTCCTCGTAGATCCAGGCAGCTCTGCGGGGGCAGGTGGGGAGGTAGAAGGGGGCAGGGGGAGTGGGTGTGGGAGAGGTGCCCGGCAGAAAGGGTTACTGCCAAACACAAACAAAAACATGATGTAAATGAGCTGCTTGCAACAGGTAGCCTTAATCAGATGCTGTCAGATGAATTCAGCATCTCTCCGATTGTCGCCTGCACTAGCCTCCCGTTCGGAAGCCCTCATCTGCTCCAGATGTGGTTTAATTTACTGCGACTTGGCTAATTACTGTAATTAAGGATTAATTACTGTTAATTACTTTCACATAAACTCAACGCCAGTCAAAGAGCGGAGCCTTATGAAGCCTGCCACAGCAGCGAACACAAGCATGGCAGCTTGGGTGGGCCCCGCTGGGTCCTTGGGGCCATCCCGAGCTGGTGCCCACCGCCTGGCCGGCCCCTGGCCCTGGCTCTGGCCCTCACCCCATGGATCACCCCCTACCCGGCCCTCCCGAGGCTGGCGGGCAGGCATGGCAGGGCTCCAGATGGCATCCAGCAAGCCAGCCACCGTTATTATCGTTAATAATTAGATAGAGCAGGGATTTGCTGTGCAAACCCTGGTTAGGAAGAGGAGGCCAGCAGCGTCTCTGGCGGGCTCTGGAAAGATGCAACAGATTAATACTTTTCACATCCTCAGCCCTTCCCAATGCTCCCACCTGCCGTGTCCTCCACCGCCTTGTCTCCAGCCGGGGCCTTGCTGAAGTCCCTTAGTATGTGAGAGATGCAAAACTGTTGTGCTTCCCCCAGCGCCATGCAAGCAAAAGGTGCTTTAGCAAACAAGGGAAGAAATCAACCCTGTATCTAAGGGAACAGGAGCCGGGAAAACCTGTGGTGGCTGCAGGAAGGAGCGCCAAAATGATTCATGGACAGTGCAGTGAGTAGCGTTCCCATGGGAAACAGGTGTCTGCTGGTGGCGCAGGGCCTGCCCTGCTTCCCTGGCTCCCTTAGACTTGTTAGGCTCCGTATCTATCGGCCTTATTAGTTTTAAAAGTCCTGGGGCTTTTTCCATCACAGCAGAGGGAGGAAAAGCCTTGGAAGGGGGGGACATAAGGTGTGATGGTGGCAGCAAAGCCAGGAGTGGGCTGTCCCCCATCTTCACCCATTGCCTGCAGCCCCGGCCTGGTCTCATGGCCACGCGTGTAATATGAAGGCAGGGAGAGAAAAATCGGCATGATTAGATGGGTATTGTTCTATTAGATCTCTGCCTGCTTGCTCTTGTGTCTCAGCATTTGAAGATGAAACATATTCATTTAGCTCCCAGGATGAATGGTTTTAATAAGGGGAGCAAGATGAGGTGGGGTAGTCCTGATGACTTCAGAGACCCATCAACTCTCCCCCTAAGGCCATTTCGGTGATGACATGGGCCACACGACCATTAACGCCGCAATCAGGACAAGTTTTCCGTGTCCATGCGAATCCTTCAGCTGGGAAGAGCGTGTTTTGGAGCCCTGGAGGAGATGTGTATCAGCAGTAATCAGATTGAGCCTGCAGGGAGGGCAGGCAGGGGGTTGAAGCAGGGGCTCCCTGGATGCAATTCCTGGGGGGCAGGCAAGGGGAAGCAGAGATGCAGGCAATGGGACCATCCACGAGTTGCATTGCCAGCTAGTGTCTGCTGGACTTCCACCTTCCCAGCATCCCAGCACTCTACTGATGTCATACTGATTAAGGGCTGAGACCTTGCAGTGCTCATTAGTTATTTCAGCAGGACCCAGCGCCTCCCTGTGCCATCACACCCGTCCCCAACTGCTCCGCTGCCATGCGCCTCCAGGCTGGCTGTGGCCTGCTTAAGCCCCAAATCAAGATAATTCTCATTATCGGGAGCATCTCTGGGGGCAGGGCAAGGGACACCACGCCGCTGCCGGTGTCCGCGTGGCCCGGCCTCGCCGGCTGGGAGCCGGGGGTGCGCGGGGGAAGCACGCTCCGGTGAGCGAGACGGGGAAGCCAGCCGGCGCTCCGGCTGTCAGCTCCGCTCAGCCCGGCTGTCAGGCACGGGGATGCGGAGGCCCTCATTGCTTTAATTGACACTTTCCTCTGGCATCCCACTCTCGGCCGTCCCAGCCCCATCCTTGCTTTCATCTTCCTTCTCCTCTCCTGGAGGAAGCTGGGCTGTGGTCCAGCCCTCTTCCTTGCCCCCATGCCCCTGGAGCCAAGGTTGGAGGAGAAGTAAGGAGACCAAGGGCTGGACCAGGATGGGTTCAGGAGCATGGCCAGCATCCCTAGTGTGACAGTTTTGTGCATGCTGATTTTCCCAAACATTGGAACATATTGAGGATTTCCTTGCCCCTTTCCTTTACCAAGGCACTGCAGAAATGTCGTGTGGCAGCACTCTTGGGTAATTGCTGCCCATGGAAGGACCGGAGCCTGATGAAGACCCATAGGATTTCTGATGATGCTTTGCTGTTTTGGAGATATCTCTGTGCGCTCATCAGCAAGGAGGAGCAAGGTCTGGTTGCTCTGTGGAGCATATTCTGGCTGTGCTGCAAGGCCCTGTGAAGCCCAAAGGAGGGGGGGAAAAATGGGGGTGGAGGAGCTGGTAGAATGGCTTCATCTTCCCCCCTGTCACCTCTGATGCAGATTGTGCCCGACAAATCAGAGTGTCCTGCTGAAGGCCAGGAGAGTTGGCCACTGTCTGGGCCAGGAGCAGGGCAGATGGCCATGAGGTGCTGGTGGTTTGAGCCTGGTGTTCCTTTCTTGGAGGGGACAGCAAAGGCATCTTCTCTCTCCCAAATGAACTGGAAACAGCAAAGCTCATGTTTCTTTTCAATCAGGAGCTGCAGGCACAGCTTGTGACTCTGCTTGAATAGGACAGAGGCTTCCTCTAGAAACCTGCTCTTTAGGGGGAAGTACCTGTTTGGAAAATGCCATCTCAGAAGCTCCAGGTGCAATGGGTGCATTAGTTCTGGGAAAAATGAGGTGTGCAATGCCTGAAACTGGTGCTTGGACCGGCTGTGATGGCAGCCACTACTGTCAGGTGTGTGGCAATGAATCCTGTCCCATCCTTTTCCACACCTTGACCTTAGTCTCTTCATCCAGTGCCCCACAACTTGCCTACCCCAGGCAGCAGACAAACTCCACAGCTGGTCCTTCTGTCATATAGAGGCTTCAGAAAGCTTTGCTGGGACCATGGTTGGTCCTGCAAGGACCTGCCCCTGCTCTTGGCCTGGGTCTGCTGGGAGCCTGCCACGCAAATAAAACCTGTCCCACTCTTCCCCGTTTGTCCTTGCTGGGCGGTCTTGTGAACTGAGATACCTCCAACGTTCCTCCCAGGCGGCCAGTGCAGGCAACAGGGAGAAGTCTCCCGTGGACTGCTCCGTCTTTGCTCTCTATACTAGTTGGGAGCCCTTTGATGTCTGCCTTTGCAGCTTGGATTCTGCCAGGAGGCTCAGAGCAGCCTGTGTAATTAGCCCAGAAAAATGCTGCTTTCATGTGGGTCGGGGGACCCAAGCAGAGAAGAGATTTCCAAGGGCTTTGTTCTTCTGCAGGGAAATGTTCAGGCTTTGGTGGGTTTCGACAGAGCTCTTCTCGCCCTTCCCTTTTTCTCATATTGTGGGGTGGAGGTCGGGGTTTTGGCAGGGAAAGCACACGTGGCAGGCTGCTGCTCTGAGGGAGACAGGCCCTTTGGTGCTGGGCTGGGGTTTGGGTACGTGCAGAAGCATCTTGTGCTTGAGCAAGGGATCAGCCAGAGCCGTGCTCCAGCTGGCCGAGGGGAGGAGAAAAAACAAGCCGGATATTGCAGGATTGCTTCCCACAGCTTTGGTTTTCTTCCTTCTTTGCCCTAAGAAGCATTCGAGGCAGGCGCTGTGCTTCCAAGCCCTGGTGGTCCATGCCTGCAGGCATTGCTGCCACACCAGTGCAGGGGTGTAAATCAGAGGAGTGTAAATCAGAGCAAGTTGATCCCTTGCTGACAGTGGGTTCCTGCTCTCGGTCAGCTCTAGAGATGGTTTTTGCCAGGGCTGGGTAGTGGTCGAGGATGGCAGCTCCATGTTTGCTCTCCTTCCGGGGTGGGGAGAGCCACCGCAGCTGTGCTGTGACTCTGGACATCCTTTCTTGCACCAGGAGTTTGCTAAAACACAGGAGACCCTTTATGGTTGCCTTGGCACCACAAGTTGCCGTTTTCAGCCTCATCTTTTACCTGCCTTTCCCTCTGCCGTTAAATCAGCGTCAGCAGATCCATGGCAAACAGGCCATGGGCTTTCCTCTTGCTTTTGGTGCAAATGGGGCACCTCACTGCCTCCACCAAACCTTTTAGCCTCATGCATCGTCCTGGGTTGTCATGGATCAGACTAAGAAGCACCTTCAGCTGCTGCTGCCTTGGATGTGCCTTTGCCCCTTTCCTGCCTTTTTTTTGAGGGAGGCAAATACGATGCTTTTCACATCATTTATAGGATTCATCCAGGTTGTGGCAGGACCAGCAAAGAGGGGCCAGAGATGCTAGTAGCAAGAGTGGTGTCCTCCTGCCCTAGGAAGAGGATGCATTGGCAAAGTAGTTTTCAGGAACCTGAGGACTTGGCTTGGGATCTGTATTAAGGTGATAGTGAGGGTGTGCTCTAATCTTCCCCATGTGACAGGATCTCTCCCCTCTTAAAGCAGCAAAAGGCACAGGCATACTGAACACTGAGCAGTGAATGGATTTTACTGTCCCCCTGCATTTTCTCCCCTAGACTTAAAGCAGCCCCAGCCCACCCCATCCAACAAACCCAGCACCAACAGGTAATTGCATTTCTCCTCAAACCAGGGCTGTGCCATCTGCTGTGGCCATGGACAGAGGTCTTACCTTCTCCCGGTTATTTCTTGTGTATCTCTTGCCTAAAGACCTTGTGCCATGTTCCTGCCTAGAAGGGAGCCATGGGGCCTCCCTAGGGATCCCCCTCCTCCTCTTGGGTCTGATTTCTTTCAGCTTTTACTTGGGGATGAATGGATGCAATGGATCCCCCTGCATGTGGGGTCCCGGCACCGTGCGTATGAACGTATAGGGTGAGGGTTATAGATGGGATTATGATATTTAGATCACGTTAATGAGCATACAGGAGGGCAAGGAAAATGGATCATTTATGGTTACGATCTGGCTACTGTCAAAATGGGGTATTATTTTGATGGTTGCTTTGTCTTTGCTCTCTGAGCAGTATGAAGGTAGTTTCTTAGCAACAAAACTGTGTTCGCAAACAACACCGGTGAAAAACAAGCCCCCCAGAAAAAAAGGAGGCAGCCTCAAAAGCACTGCTCCTGTGTGTGTCCCCTGGGCACACGGCATCCATTAATTGAGTGCAGGATGCCCTGCTGGACAGCAGGGGCTTGTCCATGGTCATGGTGTCATGCCAGCACTGCCCTGGTCCCTGCTGGCGTGGGTTGCTTGGAGTATGATCACTGTTCCTTTTGCAGAAAGGTAAACTGAGGCAGCTTGGAAAGCTTGTTACAGGGTGGTCTTTAGGTGACATGGGAGGGTTTGAGCTTCTGCTGAGTGCTGCTTGCCACGTGGTTGCTGGCAGGCGCTGCCTTGGACCTTTCTTGGTCAAGGTCTTCTCCAGGGTCTCGTCCCTGCATCTCAGATGGATTCCAGAAGGAGGGCGGGAGGGAGCTGCCTGCAAGCTATTTTGGCAGCGGTTCTCCCATGCAATTTGGAGTGTCTCTCCTTTGAAGGAGGCGCTGGGCCTGGTGTCTGTGCTGACGTTGGAGTCCATGAGAGCAAGCGGTTCCTCCAGCCAAGTATCTGCCAGGCTGTGTCGGGAGAACTTTTATCATTTCTGTCACAGACATCACAACTCGCTTGTCTTACCATACATCTTCCTAAATGTGACAGAATATTCAGCTGTTATTAATTGAATACTCTCTAATTTAACTGCTTAGCAGGACAGAGAGCGACTGGTTTGTCTCAGCACCGAGAGCTGCTGTCGGGCACGCAGGAGGTTTTGGGGTGTGGAGAAGTTACTTGGGGAGTGGAATGGGGCTTTTTTTAGTCTCTCCCCCCGCACTACCACCTTGCATGGGACTGATCCTCATCTTGCCAAGGAGGGGCTCCAACTTCTGCCATGGCTCCTGGTCCTGGGGCATGTGGCCAAGCACAGGATGGAGATGCTGAGGACATTGCTGCTTCTCCATCCCATCCTGGCATTAGCGTATGGGGTTAGAGAGGAAGGGACATCCTGGGAGCATGGCCAGGAGCTGGTGATGCTCCCTGGGTGCTCGGGGCTCGGGATAGAAGAGTGATTTGCACTGGCTTGTCCCAGTCTCCATTCAGGTGGGTAAATCCCTTCTTTGTGGAGCTGCTGAAAGCAAAGCTCAGTCCTTCAGTGTTCTCCTTGATGGAGTCACATGCCCATCGTGGCCTGGCCATCCCCTCGGTCCCTGGCAGATCCCAGTTACAACTCCCTGTCTTCCTCCTCCTCCTCCTCCTCCTTTACATCCATATCCAGAAGTGCCAGAGATGTCCCATATGCAGACTGGATGTCATGTTAGGGTTGCTGAGCAGCTGGGATCCTTTGGAGGACACAGGAGGCATCTGTCCTGGCTGTCACCGGGGCAGCAGGCCGGTGGGGGACCGTTCCCTCCAGCCTCCCCAGGCCCATGCCTGCGTGCACACATACGTGTTCACATCTCTCTGCTGCCTTCCCAGAAAGTTCAAACCCAGAGTCAAGTTTATTGTTTCTATCTCGTTTATTTTAAGTATAGTTTTACACTTTATTATATGCTGTGACATCTTAAATGGAGCCTGTCACTCTATCTTGACTACTGCTAGGGGCTACAGCCACTTACTGTGTCAGGCTTTTCGGCAGCCCTGATTAACGATATCAAAACGAATGGATCCCAGCACAGGCACAAGCACGAAAATCAAGGGGTGATTTGCATACTCAAATTTTGCAACACATCAAAAGGCTGCAGCCCGTGCAGGTATTGCACTGGCACAGCCCAGGGATGCACATTCCTGCTGTCCCCTCGTCCCTGTGTACGGGACCTGCATGTGCTGGTAAGTGCTGTGCACACCTATGTCTATTTGTTCAGTGTCTTCAGCCGAACGGAAAAGCCTTGTCTTTTTTTTCTGGGAGTTCTTTCATCTTCCTGGACAATGTATCAGTTGGGATAGCTAAATGGTATAATATTTTTTTTTTCTTGTTTGTTTGTTGGGATATGTTGCAGAATTACCCATGCAAATGCTTTTTTTTTCCTGAAAGTAACATTTTGTTAGGTTAATTCATGCACCAGAGAAACAAACTTTCTGTTCTTCCAGTCCAATCTCCACTTACAAGTCAGGTTTTTGTAACCCTGTCATTGAAATGCGAGGTAGCCTACAGTAATTTGAATATTTCATTCTGCCGGCTGCTAATGCACTCTGCATTACAGATGGTACTTGCTCCATCCTTCTGGACTGGGTTCAATTATAAATGAAAGTAGGGAGCTGAGATTTGTCTTTTTGTCTGTGCTTAGTTGGAATAACACAATAAAGCTTGATGGGTAAGGATTCCTCAAGCTGCCTCTTCTTTGCCTGCGACGTCTCCGGTGTAGCTTTCTTCTCTCGATAGCAGACCCCGCTTGCCTTTCAAGTCGAGCTTGGAGTATTTGGGTTGGCAGTGGTGGGGATTTTTACAAGGAATTTTTGGCTCGGATGTCCCCCTTTTGGAAGTGCTTAGTTCAAGTCCTCTTTCTAGCTGTTTACCGAGCTCTGCATCCCCCTTTGCATCCCAGGCCAGGAGTGGTGGTAGGAGAAGCCTGCTTAGGCTGTGTAAGAAGGGGTCGTGCATGGCTTCTCTGGTGGTGGGGACACTGCTGGGGTGGTGGGGTCATCTTCCCTCCCAGTGTGTCCCTGTTGACAAGGTCAGCAACCTGGACTGCAGCCACAGAGAAGCAATGGGGATGCAGAGCAGCCCTCCTCCATCCCAGGGTTGCTGCCATGGACTCTTCCCAAAGGCCCTAGGAATAAAAGGGCCCCTAGAGATCCAAAGAAAACATTTACCTCTGCTTGATGATTAACAAAAAGGGGGGTTGGAAGCCTCCAGCCCAGCTGCACGGGGGCTCTCTATTACATACAGATGCCTTTTGCGAGCTCCTTGGCCATCCCGGCCGGTAAAAGCAATATTGCTGAGGGAGTCGGAGGAGGTGAGGGCAGGGCTTTCAGTTCGGTTTTACATTTACAAGGACCAGATGGCCTCGCTGGAGATGATCTTTGATCTGGGACGCAGCCGGAGTTGGGCAAAGATTTTTTTTTTTTTTTTTGCTCCCTTTTTAATTTCCTTGCTGGTTCTGGTGGGGCCTCTCTCGCAGGATCAGGGGAAGCTGTGTGTCTGTCTGTCTGGCCCATGGGGCTGGGTGTGAGCCCCCTGTGACCGTGGGAATGGGTGAGCTCACTGATGAAGCGCTGAGCGGGGTTGTCCGAAGTGGAAGGCAGAGCTGGATCCCATTACACCACTGCCCCACAGCACGGAAATCTGCGCCAACAGCCTCTTCCATGGAATATAATTAAATGCACACAGGCGCCTTGAAACAGAAATGCCACTAATTGATTATTTTACATTTTTTCCCCCCATTTTTTCTGGTGTCTTGCACCCTCCCAGCAGCATGGAGATGTGGGGGTTGTCTCTTCCTGTCTTGCCTTGCCAGTTTTGGGTTTCTTTCTTCCCCCTACATGTTTTGAATGGAGCGGGAGCGAAGGCAGCCGATCCTATTTCACAAGCGCTTGGACTTGCAGCACTCTCCCTCCTGTCCAAACAGATCATTTACAGAAGGGGCCTCTATTTAGAGAAGGAACTGAACGTTCAGAGCTGTTTTCTGGCCTTAAAACACTGCCGACCGGCTGTTGCCTCTCAAAGAGTCGGGCTTTGTCTGGCGCGCTCAGGGACCGGGTTTGACGCCAGGCTCAGCAGGTCGGTGCGATGAGTGTGAGGGACTGAGCATCGTGCAAAAAATGTGCTTCTTTGTTTGCTGCCATCACTGGATCACAGCAGAGCTGGGTTCAGGATAGCATCTTATCCATGGGAACTTGGTGGAGTGTCTAGGCTTAGGCAAACCTCACCTCTCTGTGGTGTTGTGGGGGGGACAAGCTTGGAAACAAGTAAATGGAAAAGGAGCATTCAGGTAGGTTTTGGTGGGATCTATGTATGCCATGGAGAGAAAGACCCAGCATCACAGAACCATTTAGGCTGGAAAAGACCTTTAAGGTCATCGAGTCCATCTGTTAACCCAGCACTGTCAACTCCGCCACTAAACACAGCCCCTAAGAGCCACATCCACCATCTTCTAAATACCTCCAGGGATACCATCCACCACTGACCTTGTATGTAAGGGAAGTCTGCAAGGAGTTAAAAGGAACATGCAGTTCTGGAGAGTTGTGGTACTTCAAAACCACACAGGGGTGACATGGATAGAGGCTCCAGAGAGGCTGGGTCTGGTCCTGTCATCTTGGTGTCACCTGTAACACTGAAAGTAGGTGCCTGAAATTGTCCAGCGGTGAATATGTTGCATTTAAACAGATGCAACAGGAGTTGGGGTGGGATTTCTGATACCTGTGGTTGTGGTTGCCTGTTGTGCTTTGCACTTGACCTATCCTCATAGGTGTATAACTTATTTTCAGATTTTTTGTGGAGAAGGCTTCGAATTGCCTGCTACCATGGCTGGGAAGAGGTGTGTGGAGGGATGGTTTTTAATGCTTCTGGAACAGGAGACTCTGTCTGTCAGGAATCAGCCATGTCCAGCCTCCACAAGGCAGAGACTCTGCACCATGGCTGAACCTCAGAGACTATGACCCATGGTGGCACTTCTGATCCGGTCGTACTCAGCAATGGTTGCCATCTCCCCTTGGCCAGGGCAGTAGGTTTCCTACTGCAAAACCCATCCCTGAAGTTTTACCCTGGGTGGAGAATCCTTGCTTAATAGTTGCTTCTCCCTTCTCCTTTGTTTCCCTCTTGTTTTCATGCACCAAAAAATAAGAGGATATTCTGCTCCTGCAGCCACTTCCTTTGAGCACCGGGAATGAGGCTGCCTTCAAGTGAGCAGAAGAGTGACAAGGGCCACACTCAGCTCTTGGGATGCATCAGAAGGTTGCTGCTGGAAATGGGAAGGTGGTTCTGGGCAGAGAGCATGCCTGTAGGTGGGAGGTGGGGAGGTCCCTTGGCAGTGGAGGGACAGGACACGGTCACAGGGCACTCTGCAGTGGGAGCAGTTCCCTGTCTGTCCCCAGCTTTTCTAAAGATGTCCGTTGTGGTTCTGTGCTGCCCACTTTGGGAGAGAGAAGGGGAGGAAAGAGTGTATTCCCTGCAACAGCTTGGCTCAAAGACCTGGAAAATCTCTCCTATATTGCACAAAATCCTGAATCTAGCCCATGGCAAGGCCATCAACTTGGCGGCAGAGTGGCAGCACTCTCGGAAGTGTAGTGGGCAGCGGGTACCTTCAGAGTATTTAGCAAACCTGAGATTTGAGTGGGACGTTGCCATCTGATGAGCTCCAAGCCAGCTTTCCTTGGATGGAGTCTCATGGGTCATCTTTTTTGAAGGATGGCAGGAGAAGGGAATCTGAAATGCAGCTTTTCAACCTGGGCTTCTGCCAGTCTTCACTTACGACTGTCATGCCCTGGCCACTATGTGCATCGAGCAGCCTTTTGCAGACAGTGTGTCCAGGGGAGATGACCTTTGGAGAGGGGAGCAGGCTGGAAAGGCAGCTTCCTTCTGGGGGAAAACCTCTCTTTGTTTGTTCTTCGGTTTCAGGGCTTGGCCTGGGGCAATTGAAGTGGGGACCCTTGTCCTCAGAGGAGCTCTGGAGGCCCCAGCTTCTCATTAACAGATTCAGCTCATTCAAAGAACCCACTTCTTTTCAGCGAGGAGAATTCATATGCAAAGCACTGAGCCGATCCCATCCTAACTCCCTGTTCAGAGGAGGGGGTTTATGGCTGGACCTGACCTGGGAGCAATCCCGTTCTTTGTTTGCTGATTTGTTCCTGCAGGGCTTAGGCAGCCCCAAGTCCAAGCCATGCTCCAGGCAGGAATGTGGCTCCAGGCGTGAGGAGCGCCAGGTCCACCTCATTTCCTGGAGAGAGGACGACGGCTTACTCTGTCCCTCAGTGATCATTTGTTCTCCTGGGGCTGCAGTGGGGACTCGGGTCCATCTCCCAAACTCCACCAGGAAACGGTGAAGGCCTGGCACAGGCTATCTTGGAGGGACTGAAGCTTTTCTCCATGGTTTGTGCTCCTGGCTGCTCCCCTGAGCTAGGCCAGCCTGTGGTCAGTCAGCTGGGTCATGTCTTCTGCTCAAATCTGGCCCAGCAGCAGTGCAGTGCTGAATCTCAATCTGCTTTCCTTTAACTCCTGCCACTGCTGCTCTGAGTAGCTCGAGGTTGGTCCTGGCTGTGGTGGGGTGGAGGAGGCTGGGTGCCATGCATCATCTCTCCCTTTTGGTGTGGTCAGTGCAGCTGGAGAATTTGAGATGTGCTGGGTTTGCCCACACAGGTAAGGGATTGATTATGGTTCAAGGCTGTGACTGGAGCCTACTAATCCTGCCCTGCTTAGGAAAGGGAAAACTTCTTTGTGAGGTAAGAGGGTGGGATTCCTCCAGCCACCTTCAGCATCACTCCTCAACATCAGCCTGCCTCCTGGCCAGACCATGAGCCTAGCCTGGGGATTTGTGAGGTGCTCAGTGGGATGGGCAGGGGACCTCTGTATGGCCAGAATTCATCTGTGCTCTTCCAAGGACAGTGTGTGCCAGTAAGACAGTGTTGAGCTCCCTGAGCCCAGAGTTTGGCTCTGGGGTGATGGGTTATTTGCAGTGTGTTACTGGGAAAAGGCTGATGTGCTTATTTAGGTGGAGCTGTGAGGGTTTTGTGCTTTGTGGGACATGGCAGAGGCAGGCTTGAAGCTTCTGTGAGTGGAGGGGAGGAGGTGGTTTGTCCACTGGTGGGGTGTTAGGCTTGATTGCCTTGTCTTTAATGTGTGGAAGCTCTTCCAGCCTGCTTTGTGCTGCTAAATGCTCTGCTCAACAATATGCGTGTGGTGAAAGAGGTTCTATCTGTCCCCAAGTATCAGCTTTGAAAATTCCAGCTGAGAGTCTTGCTGCCAAAGCCCACCAGCCTGCAGCAAAGCATCCACGAGGAAACATGGATTTTGGCATCAGGACTGTGAAGAGAAAAACAGAAAATACTTAAATTTGAACCGCAGTGTTTCAGTCGACCATAGCAATAACTGGGCATGTGTGGCCAGTGCCAGAAGTTTCCATACCAGGCTCAGTTACCAGCCATGAGCTAAACTGGTCAGCAGGAGCGGGGTACAGGGAAGGACTGGAGAGACGAGCTCATCTGTGTTCATTCAGCTTCCCCATGGAGTCACATTTCACGGAGAATCTGGTTTTCAGTAATCACAGCAATATTGTGCTCTATTTTTTCAGCAGTTTGAGATCATTGTCCAGTTTTGGGGGGGTGGGGGCGGATACTTTTTCCACCGAATATGTTAGTAATAATTTTCCAGATCTTTTGATAGTTTTGCTGCCAGATCCTCACTCACTATGGCACCTCATTTGGCATTTGGGATGGGGTTAGGAGAAAACTGGTGCAGACTCTTTGCCAGCACTATGAAATAAGTGTCTCTCTTCTGCAGCTTCCGTGGCGTATCTAAGCTGCATCCTCCTGAAGTGATGGAGAGCTGCTGCTGGGAGCTGAGAAACTTTTTGGCATGTGATAAATTCCCTTCTCCTCTTTTCTACACCCCAAAGTTAATGTTCGAGGGAAATGCAGCCTTTTTTTTTAAATTGTGTTGGATTCAGCAAATAATTTGGACACTTCCACCCCAGAAAATGGGAAGTTACTGTTTTTCAAAGTTACGTTTTTAAAGCAGTTTAATTGGTTTGAAATTGACCCAAATTTTTATTTAAACGAGAGAGAGGGAGGGAGAGAGGAAATTGATAAAATAAACTGGGAGGAGATTTCGGTTTTGATTCAGGAAGCATTTTTGATTGATCTGAATTTGAGTTGTGATGCAAGTTTCCAAACTGGTGATGGGTAGGAGGAATCTGGGGGAAGTGCTGCTGCCCTGAGCATCTGATGCTTCTGTTGTTGGTCACAGCCTTGGTTGGGTCTCCAGTTGGGCTCGTTGGCCATGGCTGGAGCTGACTTCTAGGGCTACATGGACCATTACTCTGAACTGATGTGACTTGTTGCTCCTGTCTCTGTGGGAGTATCTTATCATGATTTTATGGACTACAGGAATATTTCTCCACCTTTAAAAGCATCTCTCTGCTTTGTTTCCGAAGAGCCCTGAAGGACACTCCTGTGTTGGGGGAAGAGGTGGATTTACAATGATCCAGGGTGGCTTTGCAGTGCTTATGGGTACAAGCCTCTCTTGATTTGTTGCTGGGATTTTTGGTTTGTTTTATGGCTTTAGACAGTGAAAATTGGTGGCAGAAATGGCCCGTTGATTTCACAGAGTTCCTCCTTTTGCTGGGAAATAAATAAATAAGTAGATGCACAAAAAGCCATTTTGCCAGCTGAATTTTTCCATGCCTCATCTCATGGCAGCCTGTTTTGGAAAATGTGAGCAAAAATCTGTTCATGCATTTGTAAGTTTTGGAAAGGTTGAAGTGAGGAGGGGAACTTTAATGTCAATTGTAAGAAAAAAACATGAACTTCTCTTTAATTCCTGCTCCCTGGAAGGGCGTGTGTCAGTGTATTTAGAAATTCCAGCTTCTGTTTATGTTGGAAATAGGTAATTGCATTTTGATGTTGATTTTCTCAGTGGCTTTACATAAACATGGTGAATATATTTAACCAAGGTTTAAAACTCCTGTGATTACGTGACACTGAAGTGCTCCACCTTTGTTATGAAGACTGTGGTTCCCATTTAAGGTGGACACTGTGTGCTTTGCCAAGAAGGCATTTCTGTTGTGTCATGTGGACCTGTGACCTGGCAGTGTGAAGATCCAGCTAGGGGTGCTTTAGTAACGTCCTCAAAGCTCAGAGAGTTTATTTCTTCTGAGCATTGGATATTGAAGGCAACTTTGTGTTTAAAGAGAGCACTGTGAGGGTGGTGAGGCCCTGGCACGGGTTACCCAGAGAAGCTGTGGATGCCCCATCCCTGGAAGCGTTCAAGGCCGGGTTGGACAGAGCCAGTAGTGGATAGTGGAATGTGTCCCTGCCCATAGCAGGGGGTTGGAACGAGATATCTTTAAGATCTCTTCTGACCTAAACCATTCCAGGATTCTGAGGTAAGATCCAAGACACTGGATTTTCCTTGGTGTGGGGGATTTGCTGTTTCAGAAGAAAGTAGGCTGCAAATACACTTGGATAGGAGAAAAACCCAAGAGTTAACGTAGGTACATGTAGTCTGGGGACTTAGCTGCACAAAGAAAATTTGGGAAGAGCAACTCAAGCCTATGGCATCATGGATCAGCCAAGGAAGCAAAACGCAGTTCTCCTGACTTGGTTTGCAGCTACACATACGAGTATGAGGAAGATGCAGTCCCTGAATGTGTAATTGTCCTCAAACATGAGGCAGGTGGGAGTATTCCTGTCCCAAGCTCAGTACTTTTGATCCTCAGCCTTCACAAATGTAGTCTCAGGCTCCAGGGAATATTGAGATAGGCTTAAAATAAGGTGATTAGTCACTGGTTTTGTTAGGAGGGGCATTTGCTGGCATCGCAGCTGTCCCTGTGTTTGCTAGCTGTTGTTTAGACTTCGAGCTGTAAAAAAATACGTTCAAAGAAAACAACGTTTTCCAGTGAGCCTGTGTGACTCCTGAAGCTTGGTCTCCCCAAGCAAATGTTGCCAATCCTAAATCACAAAGGCTGGAAGAGAGCTGATGTCCCAGGTGTGTTTCAAAGCCAGGCTGTGCGCTGCGTGGGTGTGTGCAGGAGTTTTGGGGTTCCCAGGGAGAAACTGCCGTGTCTTGTCCGTACCACCCTTGTGGGCAGCCGCCGTTCCAGGAAAGGATTTAAGCTACACCTTGGTGTTTGGGTTGGGTGTTGTGTCGCACGTGGACACGAAGGAACACACGCAGGCCAGTTTCAGGATGAGGATCAAAGAGCCGGGCCGAAGGGCCCACTTCTTTATTTTATACACTTTTAGAAAACCCCATGGATTGGAGGGTGAAATCACCACCCCTCAACCACATAGGTCAAAGGAGAAATCCATCAAACTTCTCCGCCTTAGGAGAAAGAATGAAAACATCTCAGGTCGGTTAGCATAACGTGGCTTATGTTTACAGAAAGTGCGAGAGAACTCTATCTACAGAATTAAAAACATTGAAGAACTGTGAAAATCAAGGCAACAGTATTGTTGGGGCAGATGAGTGTCTTGGTGGGGAAGGAGGCATCTCACCCGCTTGAGGCCGTGCGAGAGGACAGAGAGAGCAGCCAGAAGTGCTCCACCAGCAGTGGACATCTCTGGTTTCTCCATGAGAAAGTCACACCAAAGGCCCGCTCACAGCCTGACAGAGGAATTGTCTGTCCGCCTCTCCTGAAACTCCGTTGTTGGGTGGGTTGGTCCCCCCTCCCAGTACATCTTAGGCACAGTGGAGGCAGGAAAGAAAACCCTTCTAAAAATCACAGCGTAATTACTCCCATCTGCTCTAGCGCTGCTTCCCATTTCTGCCTGCCAGGATGCTTGTCTCCAATGCTAAGTAGCACATTATTTTCGATAAGTTGCAATCATTTACTTGAAATCTCCTTCTCCTTTAAAATGTCCCCCTGGAAAGGCAATTCAGCAAGTTGGGAATGGGCAGAAACAACCATGAAAAAACCCATCCAGAAGCAGCCGAGCTCGGGCGGGAGGGCGAGTGCTCCTCCCAAACTCATTAAAACCACCCAGCAGGTTTCTTTGTAGGGTGGGTTTGTTTAAATGCCCAGCCACTGGGTCCAGCCCTTGGCTGGTAGTGTCAGCAAATGGAACTGTAGAGGAACTGCCAGCTCATGTCGTCAGAGGGGATCTTAACCAGGCAGTCACAGAAATTCCACAGGACCGTGCTTTTGACTGCTGTCAGCAGAGAAAGAGCCGCGCTGGCTCTGGGCGACCCATTCCTTCATTGGCACAACCTGGGTTGGCATCATGTCTTACCACCACACCCTGTATCCTCTTGTGAGGGGGTATATCCCATGCTGGGAGTCTGGCTCGGACAGCTCCCTGCTTCCCACATCTCCTCAGCTTGAGGACACTGACCATGGTAGGATAAATTGCCCTTTCTAGAAGAAAGATGGAGCTTGAAGGTCCTTTGCTGTTGTCACTGCTGAGCCACAGTCTCCTGCTAAGCTTCTGCCATCACCCCCAGCAGGTCTGGTTGCCTTCATGATGTAGTTCTGTCTGTGTTGCCTGCACACCTCTAGTGTGGAGGAAAGAGTTGCTAAGTGGAAGTATTGTGGCATGGCTTTGGAGAAGAGAGATGACTGTGTGCTCAGCCCCTGCGCTTTTCAGATTCCTTTGGAAAAGTGCTTGCAGGAAAATGGAGTAAATAAGGTAGGGGATGGTGGCATGGAGTACCAGAGGAGTCTGGTACCCTCCTTTGTGGATTTCTTAGGAGTCTTCACTGCCCCAGGCCATCCCTAGAGTGGTGTCTGTTCCAAAGGTGTCTGGCAAGGGCTCTTTCTCCCGCGCTATGCCCCCCACCCTGGCTGTCCCTCAGATTTCGTGACCTGAGGAGACACCAGGCACAGGTGCCAAGGTGTGGGGACATGTGGGGTGCTGGTTGCACATCTCATGTGAGCATGGAGCTGGCTGCTTTGCAGATGCTCCTTGGAGATGTTGGTGGGAAGCATCTTGGAGCACCTGGAAGCTTTGGTGGCTCAAGGCACTTTTCGTCCCGTGTCCCTGAATTGCAGGGCAGTCAAGGAGCTGAGGAGCTCCTTTTTGGCTTTGTCTTCTCACCTGCTTCTCTGAGGTCAGTACTGCCACCACTTCCCATGTCCTGCACTGCAGCCACACCATGGAGCCAGCCCAGGCCTGGGATATGTCAGTGTCTGCTGAACCCTGTGGTTGTGATCCCTTCCTCAAGAGAGGGAGAAGGAGCAAGTGTGTGAGCTGGGAGCCATTTTCCAGCTGCTAGAATGGGTCCCTGGTGGTAACCATGACTGGGCTGCAGGCTGGTGGCTCCATGGTCATCAGCTGCTGCTGCTGCTGCCATCAGAGATGGTGACCCCGTGACAGCTGCACTCCTCAGATCCGCTCCATGACCAGCCAGGCAGTGCAGGCGGGGACAGGGCACGTGCCTTGGGTTTGCATTTAAAATGAACCCGTATGTATATAACTTTCTTTTTTTATTATTTTTTTAATTTTTTTTTTGGTCATATGTATGTATTTACATATAAAAACGCATTTTGATCAGCAGGGGACCAAGGCGAGGGCTGAGCACCATCTAGTGGCAAGCGCCGCGGTTTCGAAGGCTGCCGAGCCAGCAGGAAAGCAGCCAAGGACAGAAAGTCTTGCAGGAATTTTCCTCCCCCCAGCTGCCAGTCACTATCTTTCTTTTTCTTCTTCCTTCTCCCCCCCCCCCCCCTCCTTTCT
>VXBT01000309.1:151866-181194 GCA_013400235.1 Oriolus oriolus | reverse complement strand
ATCAGGATCAGCAAATCCTGGGGGTGCCTAGATTCCTACATGCCTGTAGCCCTTTGGACCACTGAGGATCATTCTGCTTCATTTATTCTGTTTTAATTTGGTGGGAGAGCAGGGTTCTTTTGCCATCAGCTTACCAGGCACTACAGGTTGAGTGCTGCCTGTTCGAGCTCATCCGAAACCCCCCAGCCAGCAGAGCTTCATCCCATCACAGGGGGCAGTTTGGAGAGTCAGAGCTGCCAAGGAGCCCAACAACCCAGGCATGTTGGCAGGAGGTGTGTCGGAGCTGGGTCCAGCCCTGGGAAGATAAAAAAGGAGCTTTGAAATAATCATTTTGTCTTCTCCTTGGCTGAGCACAGCCTTTCAGGGATAAATAAGCAGCATCAGTCCTGCTTAGGCACATCGGCCTTTCCATTTATTTACTCCCATGCCTTATTCTGAGTGAACAGCCAAGCCCAGGCTGGCTCTGCACAGTCCCTGGCTGGGTTCAGGTCTCTGCAGTGGGAGACACATTCCTCCATCAGATGCTGGGAATGCACCCACCCAGCGGGTGCTGGTCTGTGCATGTGGCACAGGAATAAAGCTCCCAGGAATATACAGCACCTTTCATCAGGAAGCAGCTCTCTAAACATAAACTAATTAATCAGTCGTGCCTACCTGTCAGGTCAATGATTCCTGAGATTTTTAATCTAAAAATATTTCCCTTTTGAAATCCAGATGCGCCTGTTTTGGCAACTCCGCTTTTGATTTGTTTATTTGAGGTGGGTTTTAATATTTTTTCATTTTTAACCTGTGTTGCTTTCCTTTTGTATTTGGGCTTTTGATCTGCTTTAATTGACTGATTTTTTTTTTTCTTTTTTTTTTTTTTTTTTTTTTTACTGGAAGAATAGAAATTTATGCTCTTTATTTTCATGGCAAGTCTCTCTCCCTCCTGCAGCCTATCAACTTTCCTCTTCTCTTTTTAAGGAATTTGGCTACTTTTGCCTCATATTTCAGTTTATGGACCGTAGACTCCAAACCATTTTCTTGATGAAATCTGTCCTCTCCCCTTGGATCTATTTATCGTGGCTGGGTGCCACGGGAAGCCTCCCGTGGTGGGGGAAGATGCTGGTCCTGTTTCCTGAGGGCTCATCTTCAAATTTGGCACTCTGCCCTCATTCCTCCGTATAGAAATGATCCTCCCTAGCGTGGAATTATTTATTATTAGTTCCAGTTTTCCTGTTCTTGGGCTTTTTTCTGCCCACCTTTCCACCTTTGTTGATGGTGCATATTTTAATCACAAAATTGCCAATAAATGCATGAATGAATAAATGATTCAAATGTATGAATAAAATAAAATTAAATGAATGAATGAAATGTCCTGAAAATAGTAATTTCAGTAGGCTTTGAGGCTTTTTTAAAAAGCTCTTTTCAGTCTTAACCAGACCTCTCAACAGGCTCTTTTACTTAAATTTTATACTGATAATAGCTGTATCTTTAACTTACTGCAGAGTGGGGAAGACCATACTTGGTGGTTGCTGGGGTTTTTTAGCTGCTCTGATTTTATTTCTTGTTGCCAGCTGATCTTACACTGCTTTTTGATTTTAAATGACAGGAATCATCACTTGCTCTTCTTTGTGCCATGGATTGGAGTGGGGGTCAAATTCATCTCAGGTGTCAGTGGGCATGGCTTTATCAAAATCCACGCAACATTTCCCAGCTCTGGATGTGCAAAGCGTGTATGCTTGTGGGGAGTGTGTGCTCAGAGCTCCTGTGCGAGATGAGATGGGGAAATTACAATTGTTTTCCCTTAGGAAATGTCTTTTTTATTTGCTCATCAAGGATTTATTTTATTTATGTCATTTATTATGCAACTGCGCGTGTGTGCATGTGGAAATCTCATGTTATTGTTCCGTGTTTGAACACAGACCATGGAGGCGGGGGGGACATGGGGGGAGCACATAGGGCACCTCCGTTTTTCAGACATGGGACATCCCAAGCAGCTGGGATGTTCCCATGTTGTTTTTCCAGGAAAGCCCTTACCGGAGAACTTCTGCTTGGGTCAGTAATTTAGGCAGGGAGCACAAAGATGGGAGGAAGATTATCTTTTTGAAAAATCACTCTGGGAGGATTAATTTATTGTTGCTCCTTTTCCACTGATGGTTTAGACATCAGTGGAATGACTGGATTCTTAAAGAAAAGGCATTTTTCAAAGAATGAAATTTATTTCATGCGGTTTTTTTGCATGTGTTCCCAGTGCGTGTCTAAAAGCATGGACTTCAAGCCCTCTCCAATAGTCCATATTTCAAGATGTGGAAACCAAGGCACAGTTGCCCTGGGCTCTGTGCGTCTTTCTCTGCCATCTGGGGTTGATGTAAATGACATGTTGGGTGACGTGAGAGGACCCCTGAGCAAGATGAGATCAGGGCTAGAGACTTCCAACTTCCCACCTCATGCTTGAGTCGGGATATGGTCCCTATCGCTTCTGGCAGCAAGAATGGATATATTTATTGGGTTTTTTGGTTGGTGTTTTGCTGCTTGTTTAACCCGCAAGTGTGGGTTAGCTCTGTGGTGAGCTCGGTGCCAGTTCTGCCCTACTTCTGTCCTGTGGGAAGGAGGGGAAGAGGTAGGGAGAGGAGCAGGGAGCTGGAGTGCCCTGGAAGCCAAGTAACTGCGCTTGGTGATGAGTAGAGCATCAGGATGCAGACTGCCTGCTGGGGTGCCTCTTGGGAAGGAAGAAAACCCCTGCTGATGGGATCAGTCCAGCCTGGGATGAGCTTCCCTAAATTAAGCCCTGGGTGTGACTCAGGCTTTCCTCTGCCCGTTGTGTCTCCTGCAGTGCTGAGCATCCGGGGCGCGCAGGAGGAGGAGCCCACGGACCCCCAGCTGATGAGGTTAGACAACATGCTCCTGGCCGAGGGGGTGGCGGGCCCCGAAAAAGGAGGGGGCTCGGCCGCTGCTGCCGCCGCCGCTGCCGCGTCCGGAGGAGCTGGCTCCGACAACTCGGTGGAGCACTCTGACTACAGAGCCAAACTCTCCCAGATCCGACAGATCTACCACACGGAGCTGGAGAAGTACGAGCAGGTAACAGGCTCCTTCGTGGCGGAGGGGCGGTGCTCGTGGTGTGGTGGGAGCAGCAGCCAGAGGGGGAGAGCTGCCGCTCGGTGCCGGCATGGTGGCGTGGATCTGCACAGCCTGGATCGCTACTGACATCTGTTGTTAGGAGTGTATGGGCAGATGCAACTGGGTATTGGAGCGAGAACATGCTCTTTCAGGGCTGGGAGGGTTGGGGGTTTATGCTGGGATGTGGCGTGAGAATAGGCTCAGCACGAGTTGCCCCTTGGATTTTCACTTTCCACTCCTTCCTTGATATCTTGCCCAAAATTGGCCCTATGAAGGAGGAGGCCTCTCTGATGTGCTGGTCTCAGTGATGACAGCTTTCCAAGCAACACTTGAATTGAGATCTTCCTTGAATATATTTTCTGCTTGAAAAGCTCTTTTTCCAGGAAAAAAAAATCTTTTTCCTTGCAGTGAATTACTCTTAAAAAAGAAAAACTATTTGGGTCATGAACATGGCTATTGGTAACTGACAATTCCATGAAGAGCTTTGCAGGTTGACACTCAAAACCAGTTCCTTTCAAGTGCTTCCAGATGTTTTGCAGACCTCTCTTGGCCACTGTGCACCTTGTACTTGTGGTTTCTACCCCAAGGTTATGGTTTATGGATGTGAGCAAGAAGGCATCACCTCCTTGGGTGCAGGACAGGCTCCACTGCCAGGGGCCAGGCATGCTTTCAGCTCTCTGGTTTAGAGCCAGTAGAAGCGTCCATTTCACCTGGCTAACTGCATGTATGGTGGGGCTGGGGGATGTCTCACCTCCATGGCCACATTGGCCAAGCTGAGGGAAGGGTACCCCTGGGTTCAAGCTGGAGTCAGGGTGGCCAGGCAGAGCTCTGGAGTTGCAAATTGAGGAGCAGCCAAGCACAGTCGTGCCATGAAAGGCATTTTGGCAGAGCCTTAGAGGAGGCAGGGAACAGGCAGAGGGCTGGTTGGAAGGATGACCTTTGGTGGCTGTCCTCAGCCCTTGCTGTCACTCCCTTAAGGCAGGGAGCCAGGGAGGCAGGGAGGAGCCTCAGCCATCTCACATGGGTGTGAGTGGAGAGCAGGTCAGGGCTCTTTCAGGCTCCAGGCTGAATAGGGGTAGAGAGACCTCATGTCCTTTGCTACCCAAGTCCAAGGAGAGACCCTTGGCACAGACGGGGACAGGCTTCAGGGAAGGACCTTCCACTTCTTCTTCCCCTAGGGCAGGAATTTTGTTTGTTCAGTGTTCTGATTGTGTTTTTGCTTTGCTTTTGCTCCCCAAAGAGACACCAGGTGAGAGAAGCCCTTAACCAGGCCCAGAGTGTGGGACAGGCCACATCTTTCCTTCTCACGACCCACTGACAGAGCTTGGTTTTGCCACTGAGTTGCTTTGCAAGTGGCTGTGTTCTTCCACATCTCTGGTACCATCACCCAGAGTCCTGCAAGACCAAGGCTCAAGGTTTTTCCACCTCCATCCCACTCTCTCCTATCCTATTGTTGGGAGCTCAGCCCCTGGCTTCTCAGTCTGGCTGCTGCTGGGTCAGCACAGCACTCCGTGGTGATTTTGCCTTTAATAGCCTTTATTTCATGCCAAGAGGAGATGATCTGAAATTTCTGGGGTGTCTGGGAGCAAAGAGATGCCCAGTTGAGGGCTCTCATGGCCGATACTCGCCCCAGGAAATGGGAGTCAGCAGCTGGAGCTGGTGATGGGCAGTTGGACGGGCTCTGCTGGCCTTGGGTTGTCTCCTTGTTGGATCTGAGCCGTGGTGGGAAATCAGCTTGGAAGGGTGGGGTAAGACATAGCAAGTCAAGCCCATGTCATCAGTCCACAAATCCAGTGTTTCTTTCCCCTGCCAGCCCCTTTTCCCCATCCTGGGGGTGGAACTGGGGACACTGTCCCCAGAGCAGCCACCCACATCCCAGGAGCACCAAAGGCTTCTCCAGCCATCACCGTCCAGGTGCTGCTCTCAACTTGGTTTTTGGGGCTTGCTTCTGGGAGTCAGAGGATCCCATCATGCCGGTGAGGTGCTCATGGGGATGAAGGAGAGGGCAGTGAAGTGGCCTTCATCTGGCCTCAAAATCCCTCCCTTGTTCCCTGGCTCCTCTTGCTGCCCTGTCCTCACAGCACAGCATGGGGACAGCAGGAGCAGCCAGACAGTGCTGTGCCAGCAGCAAACTAATTGGGATTGTTACCTGCTTGCCCTTACTTGTCAGGGCTCCTGCCTCATTCAGGCTTTAATTATTATCGTTATTTGCTTCTTACCTGGTGTGCCAAGAGCACGGAGCAGGGCTGTGTGTCTCTCTGAGAGCTGCTCCTGTGAAGCACAAGGGGCTCAGCAGGACACGTGGTGGGGCTGTAAGGGGAGGGGTGGTGGGTCAAAAGGTTTGTGGTCCTCCTCAGATAAATCTATAGCTCCTCCAGTTCCAATCAGAAAAACAGTGGCTGGGACTTCTTCATGCTTTACATGAATCCTAGGGCTTCATCTGCCCCAGCTCCATCCATGATCCCCCTGGGAGCAAAGAAATCGGCTCCTGCCTTTCCTAGCATATTTGTTGGGAGTCTCTCATGCCCTGTGCTTGGCAGATCAGAGAAATTTCTCTCTCCCCTGAGCACCAGCACGTTCTTGCTCTGAGCCTGCTCTGAAAAGCCCCAGCCAGTGAGGCCTCCACTCACATCTCCTTCCATAGCCACCCTGCCTCTGTCCTGTCCTTGACACCATCGAATGACCTTCCCATCCTGGGGTTTCTTTTGCTTTTCTTGCCATCCCAGGCGTGCAACGAGTTCACCACCCACGTGATGAACCTGCTGCGCGAGCAGAGCCGGACCCGGCCCATCTCGCCCAAGGAGATCGAGCGGATGGTGAGCATCATCCACCGCAAGTTCAGCTCCATCCAGATGCAGCTGAAGCAGAGCACGTGTGAAGCCGTCATGATCCTGCGCTCGCGATTTCTGGACGCACGGTGAGTCCGTCCCACCAAGCCTTTCTGCCCTCCCACCGTGCAGTATTGTTTAGGTCTGGGAGGTTTGTTGGTCAGGTTTGTTGGTCCTGGAGTAAACTGAGGGCCAGCTGAAGGGCCATGTCTCTCAGTCTTGATCCAGAGGGGGTTTTTTGCCTTCCTTATCCCTTAGCTGTCTGTGGCTCAGCAGGGGAGGGGACTGCAATTCAAGCCATCCAGCCTCTGTCTCAGGAAGGCTCCTAACTGTACCTTGGGAATTGCACGTCCTGGTTTTGCTGTGGCAGAAGGAAATTCTGTGGCATATTGCAACAAACTTCTGTGGTGAAAACCTGTACTTCAGTTAGGGATGAAGGTTTATCCTCCAGGCCATCCTGTCCCCCCTAGATTGCCATTCTTTTCCCACTGTTTTTATTGTCCCAGATTTTCAATTTGCTATAAAATGATTTCATTTCCCAAGCTGGTTAGGTGCAGACTGCGACTTGGGCTGTAGCTTGCGATGGGGAGGAGAGGCAGGTACACCAGGGGTGCAAGGAAAGAGATGGCAGACAGGTAATAATGCCTAGGTGTAAATGGAACAGACTTCCCCAAGGATATATCCAGCTCTGCTTCCTCAGCACAGAGCTTTGCAGAGTAGCACTGATGTCTTTGGCCATGACAGCCAGGTGTCAGGAGTCACCTTCCCAGGTGGAGGAGCTGGATGCCAGTTTTCAGACTCTTCTGTGAACTGGAAGATACAGTGATAAATTTGAGATGGAGACTTGCTTGCTTTGGAAGGTGCTGAAAGAGCAGTCATCAGCAAGGGCCAGATAAGAAGCTTCCTGGCTATGAGTCTTGCACTCCATGCTCAGAGAAGCAGATGGGGGAGGGAGGAAAATGGGAAATTTCATTATATCTAAAATTGCATTCTATTTCTGGATCCCTGGTGCTCATTCCCTTTCCTTTTCCTTCTATTTCCCATTCTTCCTTCACGTGAAGGCGGAAGAGACGAAACTTCAACAAGCAAGCCACAGAAATCCTGAATGAGTATTTCTATTCCCATCTCAGCAACCCTTACCCCAGTGAGGAAGCCAAAGAAGAGCTAGCCAAGAAATGTGGCATCACAGTCTCACAGGTGAGAGAGCTCAAAGCCTGGACTAGTGGGGAGCTTCAGCATGGTGAAGGGTATTCCAGACCTCAGACAAGTCAGCCATGTCAAGTGTTGAGCGTTTAAATCAGTTTAGTGCAAGTTAGTGAGAGTGGATGGGAGTGCAGATGGCGCTTGCAGATTGAAGTCAGGGGTGGAAAAAGAAAGTCTGAGAGAGGATTTAGGAGGTATGAAGACTCCATGGAGCGATG
This sequence comes from Oriolus oriolus, assembly GCA_013400235.1. Taxonomy (NCBI): domain Eukaryota; kingdom Metazoa; phylum Chordata; class Aves; order Passeriformes; family Corvidae; genus Oriolus; species Oriolus oriolus. The sequence goes on along the minus strand of VXBT01000309.1, from coordinate 173,846 downwards.
GCTGTGTGTGCAGCCAAGGTGTTGACAACATGGAAATGATGTGGCAGCACCCAGAGAGGCAAAGTCTCTTCAAGGAATTAGTGCTGGCCTGGCCTGCAAGAAGACCTTGTTTGATCTGAAAGTCCATTTTTCAAGGGATTGAAAGCAGTAGGAAGAGTTGTGCAGGTTTTGCTTGATAAGATAGAATGGACAAGTCCTGGTGGGAAGGATCTGGGTGTAGTAACTGTTACAGTTTGTGCTCAATGAGGGTGGGATTTCTCAGGGTCATTTCTCTCAGTTATTACCCTTGTGGTGCAGAACTGGACATCTCCCTGACTTGCATATCCCTCAAAACGTGGTGGTCAGTAACGACAAAAATAATTATTTCCATATGTTCAAGGAAGCCACATAGTTCCTGGAGTCAGTAGCTTTGACCTGGGAGCTGCTGTGTTTTGTGAGGAGCGCAGTCAGCCCTTGAAGTGTTCAGCCATACATTACTCAGGCCTGCCCTTCTTTATTTCCTTTCTTTTTGGAGCAAGCTGTGTGACTGAGAGCCAATCCATGTGGCCTGTGGTAGGCTTGTCCTCACATGAGCTTAGTGGTCCCTCTAGGCTTCCATGGCATTCCCTGTCTTGGGCTGCTTCCCAGCCCCAGGCACATGCCTGCTCGTCACTTGAGTAAACTGCAGACAGGAGCAGCATCTGGTGTCCTTGTGGGAGCGTGTCTGCCTTCAGCAGGAGCAGCAGCATCCAAGGGTAGGTGTCGTCACCGTGTTGAGTGCCTGCTGAGTGACTCTGATTGCCTCCCCTGGGCTGGAAGACCCAAACGTTGCTTCTTCCCAGAGTTACCTACAAGAGACAGCACATATTGGTTTAAGTAAAGCTCCAGCTGTCCTGATGCTTCCCCTCTCACTTCTAATTCATCTGTTCACACTTACAACTTCTCCCTTGCAAAGACAAAATGCCCAGGAGAAATGCTGCACCTAGGATGTGTTTTTGACCGTGCTGTATCAAGGCTGCTTTGTGCCTGTCTCCAAGATCTGCCTCCCTTCTTCATCCAAATAAGGTAGAAACAAACACACGCAGGTGTGGTTTTGCTGAGAGTAAGTGGGACCATGGGTCATGTGAATATGTGCAAATCATGAGCAGATTTGATCTGAACTCAGAGTCTGACCAGATTAGGCAGGTTATTCACAAATTTTAAAATGCAGATAGGTTGTGGTGGCTGTATATTCCATCCTCCTGCCCTACGGTTCCCAGATCTCACCCAGGATTTGAAGCCAGAAAAGCAGTCATAGGGAGATGTCCATGTGGAAAGATCATGAAGAAGCACATCGTCACTAGTGAGAAAGCTGGACCAAGAGGTGGAATGGAGCTCCTTGCCAGCAGTACCAGCTCGTGGTGCAATCAAAATGTTTGCTCCCAGATCTGGGTTGGGTGCTGATCTGAGTCTCTGCAGGTTATATTTTCTTTTTCCTGCTCTGCAGGGTTGGATACCTGCAGCTCAGTAGCCGTTAAATTGGTGGATTCCACTTCTGTGTGGAAGCTGCTGAATACTCTAATAGCACTGCAGATAGAAAGCATCCCAGTAATAAAAGCTTATGGGTTTCAGTTGTCAACACCCAGGCCCAAGCAATTTCTCTAAGATAAGGAAAAAATCATGGGCTTCAAAGGATGAACACCCATTATTGTCTTCTGTGTCTTTGGTGCTTGCTCAGTTTATTTGAAAGAGGGTACACTGATGTACTTGCTCACCAGCAAGCAAAGGGAGAATGTCCTTGGAATCTCACCAAAGGGCTTGGTCTTGCTAGCTCAAGATTGCATCTCCAAGCAATTCTAGGAGTGTTGGAGCTTTTCTGGAGAGTTGCAGCATCCTCCTCATTTGCCTCATTGTCCCTTTATTCTGATAAGCTCTCTCAAACAAAGTCCATAGTGGCTGGAAGTTGTCTTCTGCTTAGAGACCTGCACATAGGAAGACATTACCCTGATTCTCTGTGTTCAGTGTGGATGAAGCTGAGAGCATCTTCCCAAGCTGTAGGGTTGAATCTTTCCCATGTCTTCTCTGAAAGAGTTCAGTGTGAGACAGTGCCCACAAGTGAGCAGGAATATCATCGGCATGTCTCTGGGCAAACACAGTGGAAACATCTCCCACCCCTTCCCAAGGCACACACTTCTTTCCTAGGACCAAAGTTATGTTTTAGATCAAGTCCTGTGGTCCCTCTCCATCCTCCCCGTGAAGTTCCTGGTTCATGCAGTGGCTCATACTAAACCTTGCAAAGCCAAGCTCAGCTGGATGAAGAGCATCTACTTCTGGCTTTGTGCCCTGATTCCCCTCAGATGGATCAAAAGAGAGCTTCAGTGATACTGAGGCAATTTTGTGTGTACTTGTCAGCCAGGCCCCAGTCAGTTCTCTGATGTTCTGCCTCAAAACCATGCTGATAATCAGGGCCTCTGTCCCATCAAAGGGCTACTGAGGAGGAGGCAAATAAAAGTGACACACACCTGTTCTCAAATTGTGCCATTTCAGGGCCATTTGACTTTGTCATGTTTTTTTGAATCCATCTTAGATTTTTGTGGGGTGTGTCTAGTGGTTCTTGTAGAGCATCCCATCTATCGCAGAACCGGATACATCCGCACAAACCCAGTGCTCCCTTTCCTGGGCTTGGTGTGGCACACATGGGTGGAAGGTGCTTCCTTCCATGGCTAGGAAAACTGGGAGTGGAATAAGAATCTGCACTGCTTAACCTGAACTAATCTGCCTTCCTCACCCAGGTGTACTTGGCAGAGCTGAAACCTTAACATCTTTGTCTTCTCTTGAACTCACTCTAGGTATCAAACTGGTTTGGAAATAAGAGAATCCGGTACAAGAAGAACATAGGTAAATTTCAAGAGGAAGCCAATATTTATGCTGCCAAAACGGCTGTCACGGCTACCAATGTGTCAGCCCATGGAAGCCAGGCTAACTCACCCTCAACTCCCAATTCAGCTGGTTAGTTTTTATTTTTCTTTTATTTTGGGTTGTTAGTGTTCGGTTTTTGTTCGTTCTCCCCTCTCCCTCTAGTCTCTCTCTTGTTTTCTCCCTTTGGTTATTTCAGCTTTTATTCTCTGGGTCTGGTTTGCTCACTTTTGTGGTCTTAAAAAAATAAAAAAGGGAAATGGGTTTGGTTTGGGGGGTTGTTTTGTGGGGGTTACTTTATTTTCTTGCTTTTCCCCCCTCTGTTTTCTCTTTTTTTTTTCTCTTCCCCTTCCCTGTTCTGTTTTTGTTGGAAAAAAGGATGTGATCAGACGTTGTGACTGGTGGTGCTGTGCTGGGGGTTATATGCATGGATGGTGAACACAAAACCAGAAAAATGATCCAAAAACCTTTGTTGGGATTGCTTGCACTTTGCGGGGAGAAAAAAAGTAATAGAAAAGTTGTTGTGTAATGATTTTATTTCACTGGGGCTGAAAGCATGAGTAATCCTAATGGATAAACCCTAGCATTTCTGAGATGTCCTAGCTCATGCCATTTTGGGGGTTGTTTTGGGTAAATTTTTATCCTTTGATTTTCTTTCTGTTGTGGTTATCTCTTTGATTGCTTACATGACAGTGTCTGGATCACTTGCAAGAGTGTGCTCTGTGTGAATTTTATTTTCTCTTTGTGTCAATGCAATCCAGAGAAATTCATGGGTCGTTCCCTTCCCTTTCCCCCTTTCCTTCCCATTTGCTGTGGTTTCCATTTGTTTGTTTTGTGAGTCAAAGGCACAGAGCACTTTGCCCAGGTTTCAACTCCTCTGCTAGAGAATGATGCTTAGTTCATGCGCGGTGCCCGCCGCAAGGTTGGCCAACGCAAAAACGATGAGGGGCCGTGGATCCAAGAGCAATGGAAATTTGGGATTTGTTTACAAGGAGGGGAATAAAATTAACTTAATGGCTGCCATGTACTTCATTATCCATGCAAATATCTGTGTGCCTGTTTTCTTTTTAGGGGTGGGATGGAGAGTGGGAATGTGCCACTCTTGAGCCTTTGAGCTGGGTGTCTGCTCACGGTGCCCTTTCCTGGGGATGTGATGCTTGGTGGTATCAGATAGACTGCTAAGAGGCAGGAGAGGAGCAAAGAGGATGGGAGGCAGCAGCATGTTAAGCAGACCATGCAGATGCTGGTTGCTATCAGGACGTGCTTCTGTAGTGAGCACAACCCTGCCTCTGCGAGTATCAGAGGAATCACACTCCAGAAACACCCCTGGCTCTGGAGGATTTGAGTGGAAGTTGGGAGAGCCAGGGGTCAGACAAAGGGAGGAAGCAGTGACATGTCTCTGGCTGGTGTCCCAAACCAGTCCCCCACCAGCAAGGCAAATGCAGTCCATTACCCACAAGCTAATGTGTAAGTGGGAGTTGATCACTCTGTGCTGGGGAGCTCTTCCACACCTCGCATTCCCATGGATGGCTTGGACATTTCAAGTGGTAGAAGGCTTATTCAGTTGGGCAGTGAAGTCCCCACACACAACCCCTCAATTTCCATGGGACATGGTCTAATGGTCTGCCCCTAGAGCCAGTGAGCACAGAGATGTTGCAGGTCAGAAGGACTGCTGGGACAATCTCTCACCTCCATCTTGCCCAGGGCTGCCTGCTCTGGCTCAGGTGCTCTGAGGGCTTAGGTGGATGCAGCACAGCTCTGCAGAGATGGTTTGCTGGAGTTTTGTTTGATTCTTTTTGGTTTGGGGGATTTTTGTTCCCCTTCCATTCTCGCAGCTGCTGAAGATTTAATTGCAGTTTCAAAAATGTCATTCTTTCCAAAGAGTTCACACAAAATACCTGGTCACATGAGGCCTCCTGATGTTAGCACCCCCTGTAGAAATGGCTGGAGGGAATTCTGCTGGAGAGGGCAGAATTGTGTGTGTTGAGGGAGAGGCCTGTGATGCTGTCCTGCAGCCCACATCAGCTTGGACCGGAGATACAGCTTTCCTTCTTTTCATCTTTCTTCAACTGGAGGCAGATCCAAAGGTCTGGAATAGCAAGGGAACAGCTTCAAATTGCCTGAGTGGGTTTAGATCTGGGCTGCGCATAGGAGAATAAGCATTTCCTCAGTGCCTGACTGGTTAAATTGTACTCCAGAGCAAGGCTGTTTCCTCGCCTTCCCCACAGGCAGTAACACGGTTGTTTCAGAGATAAATTGGCCAGTGCCCTGCAGTAAACAGCTGAGATAATCCCTAGATAACACTACGCTTTCAAGAAAGGACAAACAGTCCTGTTATTAACAGGGAAAACTTGAGCTCCTGGGTCCTCTTTGTGGCTCACTTGTCTGCAGTCTGGAGTCATTGACCTCTTTTCACGTGCCTGAAGTGTCAGCGGTGCTAAAGCAGTGTGAGGGGAGCTCGCAGGCCACGGAGATCTTTCCTCTGCTTAGAAATAAAGTGTTCCTAACCTGGCCCACATCCCACACCCTTCCTGTAATGCTGCAACAGTGGCAGAGCAGTGGGGAGGCCCTGGTTGCTCTGGGTCAGCTTGCAGAGATAGTGGGTTTGGATGTCTTTGTAGGTCCTCTCCTGAGAAGACAGCTGGAATTGCGTGAAATTTTTGTCTCCTGACAGTTGAGATCCCCCCAGCTGAACCACGCAGATGTAACAGCTCAGTCAAGCATCCCTGCATTGTCACATATGGGGACAAAGACACGTCCTGAGGAAATCTGGAGTCATATGATCTCCCCTGCTTTAGGTTGTCCTGTAGGTCCTAGCAGCAAGAAGCACACCTGTACTTGCTAGGTCTGAAAAACCTGTCTGAGAAAGATTTGGACAGCGGTGTCCAGGACCATGAGCCACCAGATGTGCTGAATTCCCCAGGGAGGAGCATGGAAGTGGATGAAGAGGTGAAGAACTAAGATGGCCGATGCCTCTGTTTTTACACCATGGACTTCTTTCTGTTCCCAGATTGTTGGCTGAGACTTTGGTGAGGAAGTAGCCTGAACAAAGACAGGATTTTCTGGGAATTTGTAGGACCTTCTGGTTTAAATACATTATAGGGCATGTTGAAAGAAAGTAAGCAGAGGACAGGTCATGAGAAAGAAATGACCAGCAGTGTAGTCCCTGGAGGGCCGTGATGTTGGAAGAGGAGGTGGAACTGGATGCAGTGGGACCTGGGACAGGAGCTAAATTCATTTCTGCTGTGGCTGTGCAGGCCCATCTGTTCTCTCATTGATGCCCATGTTACTGGAGATTGGTGAATGGCTACAGTCAGTCAAAGAGATTGGCCACACATTGACAAGGGCAAGGATTGCATCTGTCTGGCCATCTGGCACGTTCAGAGCAGGGTCCCCCATCCTCAGTCACCCAGGCCTGAATGTCAAACACCTTTTCATCCGGAATACGTGCAGTTGGGCTTTATCAGCCAGATGTTCAAATAAGCTGAGATGTCTGGTTCATTTGGGCTAACAACTCCCCATCCTCACTTTGATTGTCTGGACAATCTCAGCACAAAAACCACATGGCAAATGAAAGCTATTTTATGTGGGCAGACCCTTTTGCCCACCAGAGTCCTCAAGGGCCACACACAGGTGATGGCATCTACTGAAATCTTAAATTCCTGAGCTGTTTTCTTTTTCCTGCTCACCCTTTTGTTTTGTAAAAATCTTTTTGTGAAGCTGCTGTCTGGAAATGTACTTCATCAGGCCCAGGTATCTTGTCTGCCTTCCTCCATTTGTGTCCAGAACACATTACTGGAGAGGATTCTGCTTCAGCAGAGACTGTTCTGGTTGTGGCTTCGCTGTCCTGAGTGTTGTTTGGCAAGTGAAAAAGAACCAGTCTTGCTGGATCATCCCTGGCTTTTAGATCTGCTTTGTGGCTTTGTCCAGCTAAGGAGCAGCATGGTCCATCATCACATTCTTCCCTCATTTTTGGCCTTTTTGTAGAGACACCAGAAAAAGGCACAGGAGGCGTAAATCCTGTACTCTCAAGGCATGTATGTCATTGCCTTTGACTTCAACTAGGAATCTTGCAGACATGACCAAAGTTACTTTAGAGGTTCAGTGTGCTGGATCTCTCTTGGTGGTGGTAGGTGGTATGAGGCAGCAGATGAGGATGGCTTCACTTCAGCTCCAATGAACACCATTGCCCTGTTTGTTTATTCTTGGTACCATTTGAATTGGCAGATAGACAGTTCAATTTAGAGAAAAGTACTTATTAGAGGTCCTGGAAAATTGGAGGTGGAAGAACTGTCAGAACACAGAAGACATCAGAGAAACTTCTGGAGAAGCAGCTCTCTGAAGAGCTGGAAAAGTGGTGCAAGAAATACCAGGAGTCAAGTTTGTGAAGATTTTTGAATTGGAGGCAAAATTGAAATGGGCTTTGCTCATTAGAGGTGTTAGGGGTGGAAGAAATCTTTTAGCAGGCATTGTTTTGATGTAGGCTTTTACCCAGGGCAGGATTTGACATAGCCTGCTCAGACATTTCCAGCACTCTTTCTGAAGCTAGAAACTCAGCACCAAGGAGCAGGGGGGATAGGTCTTGGGTTTTAAAAGATGTCTGGATGCTGAAGATGAACCACTCTTCCACGCTGCTACAAGTCATGAGTTTTCTGGTAGGTTTTTTTGTCTACACACAAAATTCCTGGCACTTCCATGACAAGATCAGAGCCCTTTCCTCCTGGATTCACATGCTTAAAAAATGAGCTTCTCTCATTCATAACCTCTCAATTCCTGAGGAGCCCCAGACCAAATTACAACCACCAAAGGCCTGTGATGCATTCAGGAAAAGAGCGTTTCAGAGGGACAGATTAGATTTATGATGGAGCCTCCTCTAGTGGAAGGATTTGACTTGTATTCCTGGATCTTATCCCTGTGGAGGATATCTGAGTCTTAATTTTCAGGGCTCTTCACATTGCTGCCCCCTCTCTCAGCTGGGTACACCAGCCCCTCTTAGCTGTGTCTCTGAGACTTGGGGCCATCGTAATTTTCAGGCGTGGTGAGTGCGCAGACGGCCGAGTGCTGAAGCAGCAGCGTGGCGGCGCAGGAGGCTCTGCAGTTACGGCTCTGATCCAAATGCATCCATACATGCGGGGCCATTGGTATGCGCATATTTACCTCTGCATCCACATCAGCACCAAGACATATTTACTGTTTAGATATGCACATATATTGTAAAAATACCCCTTGCCAATAGCAGTGTATATCTTGTAAGTGACATTTCCAGTGCTCCTCATGATTTCCAAGACACCGTCGCTCTTCAGAACTAGAGTTTGTGGCTGTTTGTTTATTTTTATTTCCTCCCTCCCAGTCTCAATTTTATGGCTAGGTTTGTTAAGTTTCAATAAAATATCAGTTAAGTTTATGGTATTTTTATTTGTTATTGTTGTTATAATTTTCTTTTGGTAGGGGAATGTGGGATGAAATGTTGCTCAGCTGGCAGCAGAGCAATAGCAGTGCCATGCCAGGTGCTTAGAGATTCCAGAGTCCTCTTTCCAGCTCTGCCACTTGATCTCAAAGATTTCTGCTCACCTCAAAAGAAGAGGAGAATATTCTCTACTTCTTATGAGCGGTAGCTGCAGAGTCTTTTGGTTCTCAGCCGCTGTGGGAGTACAAAGCTGTGTTACTACCCTGTGCTTTTATTAAGGTGGTCAAGGCAATCACTCAGAAAATGGGTCGGAAGCATCTTTGTGTGTGTGAAACGTGTGTATCTTCACACTTAAAGTTGAGCACTGTCAGGGTGGGCTGTCCCCAGTCTGCCAGCTCGTTTCTCTGTGTTTTTTGCCTTTAAAATAGCAAGTAACCTGAGAGGTCGGGAAGTGACAGGAGCCCTTTGCCAGCCGAGCAGAGGAGGTGATGGTTACAGCTGCCTCCTGACTAGTCCCAGTTATTTTACGCAGCGCTGTGGGATTGCTTTCTGGAACAGGTTGGGCAGGTTGACAGTGAGCACAGGCAATGAGCTATTCCTGGCTTCGTTCTTTTCAGGCACCAGTGGGAGGGTCCTGATCCAAGACTTACTGTGCTCAAGACAAGTCTTTCTCTTGACTGTCTTGGGTGTTGTATCTAGCAGCGATGTTTCTGCTTTCCTTTGATTCTGAGAATTTCCAGCACCTGACAGAAGAGCCAGTCACTAAGAGAGCAGCAGAGAATGTAGTGAACATGAAGTCTTCAGCACAGACCTCCCACCTGCTCCCTGACCTTTGTCAGAGGTGGCTTCCTTCAGAGGAACCTTCCTGGTCCACCTCCAGGGCACACCTAGGATCTGTCCAGTGTTTCTTCCCTCTCTGGCGAAGGGAGGGGGATTGCCAGGCATTTCTCAGAGTGCACGCATGAGCCATAGTTGGGCAATTCCACCAGGACTGTGGTTGCCAGTCTTCCAAGCTGGAAATGGCAGTGTAGATGATGAGAGTATATTTGGGACTGGAGCTGAAAGCATAGCTGACCTGGGCCCCTGAAGTCTCTCCTTTCCACGGCTAACGTCATGTATAACTAAACCTTGCACGTTGAGCTGTCTCACACTTAACGCGCTGATCTGCACGATAAATTCTGAAATAATCCCATAAAACCTTTTTGTTTATTTTTAACCCCCTTGCTGCCTTCCCTGCCTTCCAGTTACATTATGGGTTTGTTTCTTCCATTAAATGGTTGAGGTGCTCAGATATCTCAAAGCTGGAAGCATAAAACTATTTCTGCAAAGGCGAGATTTATTTTTTCTTTTCATTTTTTATCCTGATCCTAGCCAGTTGTCTTCACTGTTACAATTTTTTTAGTGTAACGTTGATGACTGGTGCATGCAGTGGGGAATTTGCTTACAGAACTTGTTCTTCTGGGGCAGCTGGCCCAGGAGGGCTGTGACACCCTTGTGTTCTCTCACGGGCCATCACAATGAAAGACTTTTGCCAGCATGATGGGCACTGGGAGTCTAACCCAGGTGCCTTCATGTTTTTGTGAGCCTTTGCTCCTGGTGCTCTGCAGTTCCCACCAGTGACGGGTTCCTGATGTCCTGAAGGCAAACCCCATGCACCGCTCCCTCGCAGAGCCCCCCCTGTGGCTCAGCCAAAGCTCCAGCCATGGGGCTGGATGGGGTCTGGAGGTCTCACCCTGCAGGGAGCAGCACAGGCTAGAATTACCCATCCTGTTCTGAGCTTCTCAGCATGGGCTTGGTTCGCCTGCTGCAAAGGCTTTTGCTCTCAATAGTGGGGCTTGTCTGGGTAATTCTGGTCTCCAGTGCAGTCTGCCGGGTGCACACCTCCAAACAACCGAGATCCTTCAGAGCAGTCTGAAGGATTCTGATGCTGTCCGAGTCCTCCAGGCTGTGTTTTGTTTGTCTCAGTCAAAAGCATGAAGAATCCTTCCTCCAGCTGAGGAGCTGTTGAAGAATGTTCTTGGCATTGAGCTGTAACATGTGGCTTTGAATAACCTCAAGAGTGCATCCTTTTTTTTTTGCTTGCTCTGTTCTTCATACTACTAACCTGACTTTGTGTTTTGTTTTTGTGGTTGCTTTGCATGTTGTTCCTTCCTCTTGGCTGAGAGTCATGGGGTGGATCTTTTTCCTTTCTGTGATTCAGGTGCCTCACTCTTTCCTTTCCAGGTTCTTCCAGTTCTTTTAACATGTCAAACTCTGGAGATTTGTTCATGAGCGTGCAGTCTCTCAATGGGGATTCTTACCAAGGGGCCCAGGTTGGAGCCAACGTGCAGTCACAGGTAGGGACCCATCCGATGTACTGCCAGTGAATGCATTAGTGTTGGAGGAGCCTTTGATTGTATTGGCACTTCTCCCTCCCGTCTGAAAAGAGCAAATCTCAACCAGCACAAATGAACCAACCAACACTTTAAAAAGGCAAACCAAACTGAAAAACCAACCAACCAAAAAAAGCAACAGGAACAACCACCAAAAAAAAAAAAACAACCAAAAAAACAATCCAAAAGAAAACCAAAACCAAACACCCAACCAAACCAACAACCATGGTCTTGAGGAGACTTGCCCACACTTTGTGAATGCATTTGGCTCTGGCTTGATAGTCGTACTAGGAGGAGAGAAGGCGTAGGAGAATAGGCACAAAGTCAAACAAAAGCAGCTCAGGTTTAGGTTCTGCTTGCTTTATTCTTCCAAGGGAAGGGGCCAGATGTTTGGACTGGTGTCTCGTTTTACAAGACTTCCACTTACTCCTTTGATGCCAAACCAGGTGTCTGCTGAAAGGCAATAAATGTTCAAATATGTAGACAAATTTTTTATTATTATTTTTTTATAATTAAAAGCCACCCTTCACCATCTCCCCACCTCTCCAAAGCACAGGCACTCACACCACCCCTGTACATACCAGGAGGAAAGAGCAAGGGAGCTTTGAGCAGCATTGCTGAAACATCAACCCATGTTCGGGGCAAAAAGAAAGAATTTAAAATAGCCAGGATCTCACTCAGATCTCCCACCTCCCATCCAATGTCCAGATATGCCATGAGTCCCCTCTCCGGCATCTAAGGCTCTGTTCTGTGCTGAGAGACGACAGCCACTCTGACACTTCTGCGTTGGGCAAGGAGAGCTCTCTAAAGCCGAGGCTGCTCCCCCGTGGGGCTGGACATGGAATACTCATCATCCGTGGGCAGTGAGATGTGCTCACCACGTGTGCCACTGCTGGGGCTGGGCTGGGGGAGTGAGGGAGAGGAACGGGGCACCCAGAGGAGAGCTGCTGATGCCTTTGCCATGGTAGGTATATTTCCTTTCTGGGCCCTCCATAGTGAAGGCGCTCAGCCGACTCCAGAGATCTCCTTACACTGCCGTGAGCAGTGTTTGGCGTCAAGGGTGGAGGCGGGTATGGGTAGGAAGGTGGGTGCTTGAGCATGATGGGTAGAGATGGCTGCAACGATGTGCTCCAGGAGATGCCACCCCACACCTGTCACGCTGTTCTCCCTCCCCACTCTTTTTGTCAAAGGACATGGGACCAAGGGGAGTGTGACAGGGCTGCTGGGGCAGGCAGGGGATGGTGAGGGAGGCAGGAGACGTCCTCTGGCTCTTATCTCTCCACAAGACCAACTGCAGCTCTCTTTTACCCCTCTTTAAATATCTACCTTTATCTTTATTATGGTGATGATCATGATTATTGTTACTACTGTTCATTTGCTTTTATCTTACCAAAGATGAACGGACGCGGCTTTGGCCGCTAACCTTTCGTTCCCTCTAATTTGTGTTTTTGTTGTTGTTGGTCTGTTTAGGTGGATACCCTTCGCCATGTTATCAGCCAGACAGGAGGATACAGTGACGGACTCGCGGCAAGTCAGATGTATAGTCCGCAGGGCATCAGTGTAAGAAAAAAAAATTGGCTTGGGTTCTGGTCTTTTGGGGTTTTTTTTTCATTTTTGTTCTCTCACTACCAATTATTTCAAAGCCATAGGGCTCAGAATGCCACTTAGTAGGACTTGTCTTTGCTTTTACGGTCACCTAGTTTATTGCTTCTGTATCGGTCACGCCAGCGGCGGAGCTTTGCCCACAAAAAAAGTGGCGCCGGGGCAGGCTGTGTGCAGGCAGCTGGCGTCTCGGACTGTCACAGCCCATCAGCGTTCGCCCGGCACCTGCGGCCACACACGCTCGGCCGAGAGGAGCTGCTAAACAGGTGACACCTCGTGTAACCACGGTGGGGAATGTCACCGCGAACGCCCCGGCCCAGAGATGGTTCCACGCAGAGGCCTGTGGCACCGTCCTGGAGCGACCAGTTAAAAATAACCCATCCCTGGCCGGTATCCGAGAGCACGGCAGCGATGGGGTTGGCGGCGATAGCAGTTACAAATAAAAGGAGGAAAAAACCCCACAAAGCCAACCAGTGTCAACCCAAGAAAACCTCGCCCAAGCAGGCTGGGGGAGGATGCGAGGGGGAGGGCGGTCTCTGGAGCATCTTCTCCTTGTTCTTGGGTGCGCTGGCGGGTTCTGACTAGCATGAAAATTCGTAGCGACAAGCTGTGTTGCACAGGGGGAAATCGATCAGACACACACAAGGAGAACCCAGTGTAGATTCGGGACAGCAATCCAACTTCATTTCTCAGATCAATCGTCCACCATCTCAGCAGCGGTGACAGCAAGCTGGGAGACGAGGGCAGCCTGGAAAAGGAGGCTGTGAGCGCTGAGTGGGTGGTGGCAGTGGTGTCCAGAGTGGCACAGAGGAGGAGGCAGCTGGCCCTGGACACAGCTAGCTGCTACAGGATGCTGATGGTTGAGATAGGGTGGTCTTGAACTGGTCAGGGAGGTGATGAGCCTCTGGGTGGGATGGTGGTCCTGCAGGTGAGACCCCAGCATGGTGCACCGTCCAGTCCCATCACCCTCCACTCCCCTGCACCATTTGTCACCTGGCGTGTGACCATCTTGCAGGATGGCCACCACCGGCATGTGGAGAGGGTGCAGGAAGAGGGGTACCCTGGGACAGGGGGCTCTGCTTCCCTCTCCTGCGGGTGCCGGGGCTTAGTGGGCGGCTTGACGTCAGGAGGCAGAGGCAGGGAGGATTTGTGAAGTAATGTAATTGAACATGTGCAGATAATTATGTCTCATTACATAAGCCCCTTGCAAAAACGGCACTTGGAAATGCCACATGAAAGAGCCTATCGTTCCGCATTAATTTCTCCATGCGCTGAATTTATTCCCTTTCTGGCTTTTTAATACTTGGAGAGTAAATGAATCGCAGGCTGATCATGATAAGAGATGATACTTTTGTATAAATTAAAATACCCCCAAGGAAAGAGGCTGAGCTGATTACAGTTGCGTTTGGCTTGGAAAATAACAGTGGGCTGGGTTCAGCCAAAATTTGGGGGGGAGGGTTGCTGCTGGGGATTATGAGGCAAGGAGGGGGTGATGGGGGAGAGGAGAAGGAAGAGAGAGTGAAGACTCAAAAGCTGAATAGGACGAGGAGAGCTGGGTTGGTGTTCCTGGCTGTGGTTCTCTGTGGGAGAACCAGTTATTCCCATGAGTAGCAATGAGAACTGGTGAGCTGAGAATGGCAAGGGCTCATCAGACACCTCTGTGCTTCCCAAACGGAGACCCAACATGTTTGTCATCTGATGTCTTCTCAGGCTGGTTTTCAGGGAGGGCAGGAGCCCAGACTGACCCATATTGGATGTTGTCAAGAGAGGGGCAGGTTGGCAAAGGGACTGCACTGTGTGAGTGACTCCTCAATTCCCCATAAAGCTGTGGTAGGCATGGGGAATGAGGCAGGGAGTCCAGAGCTGAGCAGATAGTTTAGGAAGCACCTTCTGGATTGCCCCTTTGTCCCCAAATACTTTGTTTCCCCTATATCCTGTCAGTGTGCTCCAGCCTGATTGTCACTTAATGTCTTCCATCCAGTGAGGTCCCTTGATGGATCCCAGTTTGTCCACCGTCAAGTGTGGCTGCCCTTTAGGAAGCACTGCTCCTGGGGAACTCCTCAGTGCAGGCAGGGTGGCTGTCTCCAGCAGCCAGGGCTTCCCTGCCTTTCCCTGAACCCTTTAATGCCAGGGAGGGGCAGTGGAATGTGGAGCAAAGCTGATTGTGACACAGAAAGCTGCCGTCCCTGCATCACCCGAGCATCCCCATGAGCTGCTGGAAGGAGATGAGCCGAAACCTAGTCAAGAGCCCTGTCACAATGATGTCTGCACGGGGCTGAGGTTAAGTCATCCCTGGAGCCCGTCAGCACCGGGAAGTCAGCAGCAGGTTGCCCGGCTCCACTGCTGGAAACCTTGGCAGGGGAGACAACGCTCGAGGTTTGCCTTCCTTGATGGAGGATGAATTTTTAAATGCATGTAAGTTGTGACAGCTGAGAAGAGGGATCTACCCAAAGCCCAGTTCCCTGCGTGGCTCTGCTGCTCTGGCTGACAGGCTGCTCTGCAGGGCGGGAAGGGCTGGAGTCGGTTCTGCATCGTTAGCAGGATAATGGGCAGTGTCCCAGCCATTGCCAGCCCTGTGACCCACGGCAGTGGCTGAGGCAGTGGCTGAGGTAGAGGGAGAACAGAGCCTTCTCCTCCACAGGTGGGGACAGCGCCGGTCCCAGCAAGGGATGGGGATGCTCTGACAGTGGAGGGGTGGTGGAGATAGGAGCTGTCTTGAGGATACCCAGCCTTGGGTCACACTGAGAAGAAGCAGGGACCTGCCCTCCTTTCAGGAGGTTTGGGGTCTGAGCCACCCCTTTTGGCAAACTGTGAGGCTGTAGGGTTTTGCACCATGAAGTGAGAGTTTTTAAGTGTCTGGACAGTGTTTGTTCATGGGGGTCCACATGTGTACCCAGGAGGTCTCATTTTCTCTTTGAAATGTTTCAAAGCATTTAGGAAAGCTCAGGTTCTGCTGGGTTCCAGTAGAAGCTGGATCTTTATTGCCGCAGTCCTCTGGAGGGTTCTACCCTAGAACGTCACCATTGCTGCCGCTGCCTATGGCTGTATATCCACAAAGTATTCCACTTCCCCCACATGCTAATGAATGAGTGAACTATAGTCATCTCAAAGCCCCTTCAAAAAATTGGTTTGGGACTTAATTTAATTTACAGATAATTTTAAAGTCTAAAATGAGGAGCTGTTCTTAAAATTTATCAGACAGTGAAGTTTTTGAATTAAAACCACTGCTGTGCAGACCTGTGCCTGTTCACAGAGCAGTGTGTTTGTGACCTGGATGGTAGCGGCCAGTGGCAGTGTGTGCCAGGGAGCTTTGGATCCACTCTTGCCAGCAAGGATTGGTACATGAAGAAGCTGAGAGCTCCTTACTTGACCTGAAATCTTTTGTTCTAAAAATTTGAGCCTTGCTCTGTTCCTCAGCCAGCTGCAGTTCACCATCACGGTCAAGCTTCGGTTCATGGTCGTGGCCACCAGCTGGGGTGTAAAAGCTGGTCTGGCAGGGCTTCAGTGCACAAGTTCCATCCATAAGGAATGCCTTGCTGTGTTCTGATGGCCAGGGATACCTGGCCATGACCGTTGGGAAGCGATGTCCAGACAAGGCTGGATTCTCTGGTGGGTGATAAGACCTTCAGTGGATATTGTAAGGAGGCCCTGATAGAATCTCTTAAAAGCTCAGAGGTCTGAAAAGGCTTTGAGGCTGCTTTGTCAGACTGGCCAGTAACTGGTGTGTTTGGAGGCTGACCTGACACCCTGTGCCATTGTTGGTGGGACAAGGATTTGGTCACAGGAGGTGGGATGCTGACACAGCCTCCGTGCTAAACAGAAGGCGCCTTTAAAAATTGGCAGAAAGTCGTCTCCCAGCCCCATGTAGGAGGCCCGGGCAGGGAGCCAGCCAGACTTGCTGGAGGTGACAAAAATGCTGAGACCTGTGGAAATGGGCTCCAAAACCAGTTGCTTCAGCAATCTTTCACTGGGGCTCCAGACTTGGACAGTCACCAAGGTTTTGCCTGTGCTTTGGCACCAGAAGGTGACATCTGAAGAGATGCCCTGGAGACCACTACTCTGTCTTTGGCATCTGCCCCTCCTGAAGAAGTCACAGCTGTGTGCAGGGGCACTGCAAGAAGCAGCAGCCTCCTTAAAAGACTCCCTTGTCTTTGAGGGAGATCCCGACTGATTTACTACAGTCAAATCCCAAGGGATCTCCTTGCTTGGAAGAGGTAGAGCCATCCTGGTAGAATTGGATGAATCTCGCATGTGGCTTGATCCATGCAGCAATGGAGTGAACTCCAGGATGAGTGGGGATGGTGCCTGCATGCCCTCTGCCTGGCGAAGCATCCGGCCTCCTTATGGAGGGCTTTTCCATACCAAAGGATGATGCTGAGATGTCACAGCCAGCCTTGGGTCCTACCTTCCATCACTTGACCCACAACTTATGGCCTTCCCAGGCCTGGGTTGGCCTCTCCCCAGTATTCTCTTGACTTCCCACTGGATGCCACCAAGGTTGTGTTCAGCCACACAAACTCCTGAAGCACAAGAAGGCTCATTGCCAGTCTGCAGTACCTTCCAAGGATTTTGGGGAGCAGGGTGCTGAATGTGGAGCCGCTGCTCGATTGCTCCTTCCAGCTGCGGCTGGCAGGCAACAGCCTCGCTAAAAATAGTTGAGCACAATAGGGCCGGAGCCCTGCTCCACGCGGCCCCCGCCGCTCTCCCCCCTCCTGCTCGCCGTAACGACCCTGCAAACACTAAATGGCATCTGAGTGCATTAAGCAGCAAACTCTCCAGTGACATAGCAATTACGGCTCTGAAATAGATTTGGTGCGTCACGGAAGATAAGGGTTTTGAAAGTTTCTGTTGTGATTATAGCTTGTAACTCCAACAAATAACAGGCTTGGTAATAAGAGGCTGCCAGCGCAGCTATTGTGGTTCTCTCTCACTGATGGCACGTAAATTGCTATTAATGTCCTAAGTGTACTTGAATATGCCAGTCTCAGGGCAGCGGAGTTGGCTCTGTGTCTCTCTTTACGCGGCCTGTCATTGTCGGGCTGATAATCTACAGTAATTGCTGCCTCTTGCAGCAGTCCAAGATGTGTAAGGGTGGATATTGCATCTCGGGGAGCACAGGGATGGTGGGTCAGGGCCTGGGTGTGGGTGGGAGCTGGTGGAGGCAGTGGGCATGGGGTAAACGGGGCCGGTAATGCTTGTGCGTAGTCTGGTTTCACACTTGCACGCAAGGTGGAGTGGAGTGGGGTTTGCTAACCTGTGAGCAACCTCAGGTCATGATTCCTGCTTTCCTGGCTGTTGCCTGAACCATGCACATGTGGGAGAGCACACAAACTCACGAAGGAGTGTGCACACCTCTTACCTTTTTTGCTTTGTGCATGCCTGCTGTGAGGTGGTCTGACTCCTCAAATGTGGGTTCTTGTGGCTCACCTGTGGTCAGCTCTTTGCTCCCGTCTCAGCAGCCTCTCAGGCAGGCAGGAGCTGGGCAGCAGCACCTCAGGGTGGGCAATTTTCCTACCCTCACCCCTCTGGGGTGTGCAGGGTCCCAGCTGGCAGGGCCAGTGTTGGATGATGCAGCAGGCAGGGGGACAGCCAGAGTGGGCAAAGCAGCCTGGGCATGTCTGAAGCGGGACAGCGACTGCTGCCAACTGGAGCTTGGGCAGTGGTTGGGAAGGATTAATTAGCCAAGCACTGAATCAATGTCAGAGCAAGCAGAGGAGGTTGGGTGCGACATCTGCTCCTCTCCAAAGGGGATGGCAGCTGCGGAGGAGCAGCTTCTGTGCGCTGCTGGCTTCTGCCTGCGGCAGCCAGGGCCCTCAGGTAGCTCAGCTCTCGAGCGCCTGAGAATTTGGCTCTGCATCTGTTTTTAGGAGAAACAAGTTGTCTGCTATGCTTTGCTGCATGAGCCCTCAGATGGGATATAATGGTGGCACCTCTGTTGTGCTGTGCCTTTCTGGGGGACACCGCACGGCTCAGCAGTCCCATGGGATCTGTTGCTTGTTCTGCATGTTCACAGCACTTGGGTTCAGATAACATTCAGGCTGGTGGTTCTGGAGTGAGGTGTTTGCTATTTTCTTTCTTCCGTGTGAGGAAGGGTCATAATCAGGGGTTAAAAACCCCCAAATGACCAGAGCTCAGGGTTCTGGAGAAATACGGTTTATTTAAGGGATGGACTTTCTGTGAGCACTTGCAGTTTATCAAAATCTGTTTTCAACAGAAGTGTTTCTGCCCTATCCCACTGATGGAGCCCTCTGGTCTGGGGTGGGATGGGGGAGTCAGAGGGGACATCTTTGCATCCTACACTGGTCCCAGCTGAGGGAGAAGTCAGGGGGGTGGGTCTGAGGTGGATGAGTGCTTTGGGTAGGGCTGTCTGTGCCTTGCCATTGGGTGACTGATGTCTCTGTGTGTCCCTTCCTGCAGGCTAATGGAGGTTGGCAAGACGCTACTACCCCATCGTCGGTGACCTCCCCCACAGAAGGCCCTGGCAGCGTTCACTCTGATACCTCCAACTGATCTCCCAGCAAATTGCATCCCTGGCTGAGCCGGCCCCGGCGGGGGCAGGAGGGGAGGGGGCCTCTCCTAACACCGCAGCAGTCAGACTGGAGGTGAACCCAATCAGCACACACAAGAAGACTCCTTCTCTTCTCTTCTCTTCGTCGGGATGCTTTTTTCAGCCAATCTGGACACTTCTTTATACTCTCTTCCCTTTCTTTTCTGGGTAGAAGCCGCTCTCCCCCTCCTCACCACCACCACAACACCACTCCCTTCCCCTCCCCCCTACCCTCCAAAGGTAGAAGGATTTTAAGGAGGAAAAGCAAAAATCCACCACCACCACGCAAACCAACCCCAGAGCAGTGTACAGCCTGATGCTGGGTGTCTTTCTGAGGAGCCACAAATGTACCTCAGTCACGTCTTGCTCCCTCACTAGCAGGCAGCCCCTCTGCCCCCCTTTCTTTCTTGCTACCTCTCAGTAGGGAATCGCCACCGTAGGGAATCTGCTCCCGCCTCATCTCCGCAGCCTCCTGCACTCAGCCCTGCCCTGGTGAGCTGTCCCTTGGGTGCTGCAGGGACAGGGCAGGTGGCACAGCCCCCATGCACACAGAAGGAGCCAGCGTGCTCCCCTTCACTTCCAAAAAGTACCATTCCCATTCCCAGCCCCAGGGAAACCGCCGGCACTTCCCAGTCCCAGTGCTACTCAGGCAAGCATCCCTCCCACTGGCTGCCGTGATCTGGGTGAGCCACGAAACCCTGCTGCCCTCCCTGCCGGTTGTTGGAGGGGAGAAGAGGAGGGAAAGACGGGAGGCAGCGGCAGGTGAGAAGCAGCCATTGCTGATAACGGAGGTGCTTACACCTTCACGGAGCTGTGTGGGATCAGGCATGGATGGCTGACGGGACACCAGCACTTCTCTCACAGCACCTAGAGAAGCTGGTGGTGGAGTTTTCCTGGTGAGGGCAGAGCCACGTGGTGTTGGCTCCTGTTTTCCGGGAGGTGCCGCGCTGCTGGAGAGGAGGAGCTGGGTTCCCCAGTTCAGGCAGGACCCACAGAGGTTTGTGCCACCCCCTGCATTCCCAAAGCCCTGCCGAGCCAGCAGCGAGGGATGGGCAGCAGAATGCCAGAGGCTGGAAGTGCTGGGGTGAGTGTCTCGGGTGCTTTTGGTAGTGCTTCATGCCACGAGTTTGCTCTGCAGGACAGGTTGGTGCCCCACTGGGGGATGTCTGTGTGCTGAAGCTGCTGCTTTTATCCCAGGAGTTACCCTGGGCAGTGGCCGTGGAAGAACTCATGGGATTTTCTGCCCAGCTTTTCTGGTCCACTGTTGGGACAAGCAGTGGTGGCTGGCAAGCGAGGCTTCATCGTGCCCCTTCAGGCTGACGCTGGGAGGACATTGCTTTCATGGAAGAGCAGGAAGAGGCAGCACCAGTTTCCCTGGGCAGCGGGCTGAGCTACGTGCCAGGGTGGGACTTCTGGCCATCGGTTCTTTCAGCGGGTGTGAGGAGGCTGAGCCAGCCTGCATCAAGACCCTGAGTGTGGTGGGGACTGGTGTGGGTGCAGCATGACTGACACCTCATAATGGATCCCAGTATCCCTTGGGATCAATACCTCACACTGTTGAATGTCCATGCCCACCCTGCTTGTGCTGGCCCCAGGGTGGGAACTGCCAGGAGGGAGCAGCATTAAGCAGAAACCATTTAAAATTAGAGCTCTGCCAAAAATACTTTCACCATTCTGCTGGAAAAAATAATGGTCCTTGCCTGCAGGGCACAGTGGAGGTGTGGCCACAGCTCTGACACACCTTGCAGCACAGGGGCTTTATGTGTCCAGCAGTGACAATTCCTGCTCCTTTTGTATCCATGCCAGGAGTGGGGACCCTGTGGCAGTGCAGGATGTGACATGAGTGGCCTAAGGCTGCCTCCAGCTGTGTGTTAAGAGCATGGAGAAGGTTGCTTTCCTGCAAGGACAGTCGGGAGGTGCTGCCCACCTTCCCCAGCTTTGCACCTTCCCACTCCCCTCTTCTTCCCGTGGCCTCCCTCAGTGCTCGCTTTTGTCCGCTTCCAGCTTATTTTACATGAACCTGTTCTGGCAAAGCGTTCCAGGGACATGGGACTGGGTCAGGCCTGTTCTCCCAAGCGGCAGCAGTGCCGTGCCTTCGGGAATGCCACTGTCCCTCTTGGAAACCAACCGGGAATGAGCTGAAACCACCACCTGCTGGAGCCAGCCCACACTGGGGCTGCCCTCCCCTGCCCTGCTGCCGCTCCTGCCTGTCCCCCTGCCCAGGCACCCCCTGCGTGGGCTGGGCCCTCACTCCTCCACGGTACTTTGCAAATCCCCTCCTGGGTTCCCCAGCTGGTCCCTCCAGTTTGTGTTGGCATAGCTGCTTGCTTGCCTTTTTATTTGCTTTGTTTTATTTTTGGGTTTTGTTTCTCCTCCCCATTCTCCTCTCCTGCTCCAGCCCCGAGTGTTGTGGGTTTTTTTCTTCTTCTTTTTTTATTATTATTTTTTTTCTGCCCAGAAAAACCTGACTTCGATACCAAAAAACAAAACAAAAGAAAACAAAAAAAAACCACAAAAAAAACACAAACAAAAAAACCCTGCAGAAACTCAAAAAAAATAAAAATGAAAAAAAAATCACAAAAAAAACTCGATGATTCTTTCAGCTTTATTAACATTTTCCATTGTTTCTTGCGATTTGTGTCTCGTTCTTTGTAGTATTGATGATAACGAACATTTGATAATGAATGTTCTTGTATATTCAGATAAAGGAGAAAAAAAAAACCAAAAACGCAGTCGGAATTTAATAGTGTTTATAATAAAAGAATAAAAAATGACCCTCTTAGCACGCAAAATTGAACAGGGGGAAGGTCCCATCCCTGTTCTTTCTGTGGCAACAGGCGCTTCATTCCTGTATAGTTTATAACATCAAACTACCTACATTCATCCTCCTTTTTTTTGTTTGTTTGTTTTTTCCCATGGTTTGGTTTTTTTTCCATTTTCTCGCATTTGTGAATTAGTTCAAGAATGCTAGAAAAGTGTAGAGTTGTGCACACTCATTTCTTCTTACACAATGTTTAAAAAGTGACGGTAATTCATTTTGTAAAACTTTAAAAAGAAAAAAAAAAGGGTTGGAATAGTGAGCATTAATAGGTACAGTCTAACACTTTATGTTTCTTAATGTTGAGACCCAGAAATGAACCTTTTTTTTTTTTTTTTGGACTTTTTTGGGGTGGGGGGG
>VXBT01000309.1:98534-150625 GCA_013400235.1 Oriolus oriolus | reverse complement strand
AAAAAAAAAAAAAAAAAAACAAACCCTGAAACCAAACCTGGTGTATTTTTCTGGGGAGGAAAAAGAAGAAAAGGAGATAGCCTGGGGGTTTCCCCTTGGGGTGCCAGGGGCAGGAAGGGTTTGGGGTGCAATGAGGGGGTGAACAAAGGTAATAAATACCCTGATGCTGGGTCCTGTGCCTGGTGGTGTGAGCGTGGGAGCCAGAGGGATGTGATTTGGGATTCTGCCTGAGGCACTGCATCCCTGGTGCCTCCCCCCATGCCTCAGTTTCCCTGTGCAAGAGGAGGCAAGTTCTCCAGGACATGTGGATTTGTCTATGCAAAAAAAACCTCAAACAAAATCCAAGCTTTTGTTGCTGGTTTACTGCTTTTTTGAACTTGTTAGTGTACTGATTTCCAAAAAAAGCTAGAAAGGGGATTTTCTTTATCACACCAAGGTCTGGGACGCGGCTTGGGGAGCAGGGGAACGCTTGATAGCCTCTCCTGTTTTCCTGGGGGGGTTTAGTTTTTTTAAAAAAGGGGGGAAAATCGTAAACGTTTCTGAGAAGAAAAAAAGTAATTTTAAAAATAATTTGCAATTGAAAAAAGAGCCTATGCATAGGACGAAAACCAGGACAGCTCTGCCTTGTTCCTAGAGACAGAGGTTTTACAAGGAACAGGGGGCGGCCGGAGGGGGTGGCTGTGATTCCCCAGCTCTCAAGCTGGAGAAAGGCGGGGCTGAATCTCTGCCCCAAACACCTCTGACACCCCACGGGGACCCGAGCGGATGGGAAGAATCCCCTTGGGAAGGCAGCACGGGGATGCTGCCGCTTGCCTGGAGCTGCCGCCCCGCTCCCCCATGGATTTCTTGTCAATGATTATTCAATCTCCAGCCTGACCTTTCTCTTCTAAATAACACGGCAATATCAGCGCGGGCCAGCCTCCAGCTCCGGCTGCAAATTAACTGTATCGCTCTCCGGCAGAGCCCCCCGGAGCTCCCCGGCGCCGCGCTCCGCGCCGCCCCAGGAATTATCTCCCTCCGCCGCTGCTCTCCTAATACCAGTTTAAATATCAGCCTGCTCCCAGCTGTTCCCTTCTAATAAACGCTCATCCCGGCTCCAAACAGAGAAATGCTAAGTCTCACCGGGCCCCGGTGAGGGAATCGCCCCAGCGAGGCGGGCGGCGGTGCTGGGAGGGGATGCGCAGCTGCTCTTGGGGCTGGGGGGTCCTGCCACACGTCCTTTGCGGGCCAGGGTGGGCTTGAGCACCTGGCTCCTCTCCCAGCTCGTGTCTTTGCCCCCCTCTGCCAAAACCAGGTGGTTTTAAGGTGCGAAAAGGACTCGTGCAGCCTCCTGGAGCGGTGGGGGTGGCTGAGGAGCCGGGCGGGGTGCAGCATGCTCCCTTTCCTCCCGCTACTCCGCCACGCTGGCTGCTTGTGCATGAAAGGGAAACCCACAAATACTAAAGTGGATTGTTTGCCTCTTCCTTGCTATTTCCCTCCCCCTCTCTGCATCCACACTTTTCCCTTCGCCCTCTGCCACTCACTTATCCGTAGGGGTTTTTTTCCCTCTGTTTCCCTGTTTTTGGGCAACCACGTTCAGCCCCGGGTGAGAGCAAACCCCGAGGTGCAAATCCTGCGCTTTTCCATCTCACACTGCAATATTTTAGACAAAAAATTACGGAGAAGAAGACACGGCGTGCACTCAGCCCCACGTAATTCCCACAGTAGAAGCTTCAAAAGGCTTCTGGCGAGCAGACACCCGTGGCTTGGTGACAAGCCCGTGTCCTGGGATGCTCCAGGTGCCTCCCCAGCTCCCCGGGGCATGTCCTGACGGGTGCAATGGCTCTGGCAGGATTTTCTCCCTATAGGGCGCTGCCGGCATCCCTGGGCTGGCATCCCACAATGTTCCCCGCCCGCTCCTACACGGGGAGCTGCAGCCAAGGGCCACCGCCGCCATCCCAAACAGCGCGGGCTGGCGACCCACACCCACGTTATTAATAATCCTTCCCTCCTAACCGAGGGGCTGGGAGGTGTTAAAGTTACAGTTTGCAGTAAAGCCCCGTCCGTTTGCAGGAGAATTTAATATACGGCAGAAGTTTCGCCTATAAAAGGCCAGGGTTATGTTTTCCTCCAGTTCACCGCGAGTCTATAACTTACGACCTCCATAAATGTGAGTGGGTCTCACAAGTCAGCCCATCAGTCTTTGGAGTAATTCTGCTTTGTAGTAAAATATTTTATTGTGCCTTGGATGCAGGCAGCCCCCCCACCCTCCTCGGGGTGGGTGGGAAGTGGTGGCTGTCCCCACGTCCCTCCTCTGCCAGCACTGTGGGGATGGGATGGAGGGGGGATGCTGCCCATCCTTTGGGCCTAAAAAATAAAATTACATTTTAAAAATTTAATAAAATAAAGTGAAAGAAAATAAAATTACAATGCAGTAAAAGACAAGAATAAAAGATAAGATAAAAAAAATACAGGTAAAATAAAATGAATATAGGATAAAATTAAATTAAATTAAATAAACCCAAACAAAAAAATAAAATAAAATGAAATAAATAAAGTAAAAATAAAATAAAATAAATAAATTATCCTGCCCCCGGGCATGAGCTATTGAGAATGTGTGCTGCACCTTTTAATTATTGCTAATGAGGCAGAGTTTTAATAGCTTTACAGGGGAATGGAATTGTGGCATCTTTCTCTGTGCTGGCAGTGCTGGGGGTTGTGTGGGAAGACGGAACCCAGGGATAGTGGTGTGGGGGGTGCTCGATGATGGGAGAGGAGGAGAATGGCGAAGAAGAAGCCCAGAGGAAGGGGCAGGTGGATGGCACAAAGGCAGGGCTGGACCAAACTGAAGCAGAAGGAAAATGTGTCAAAAAACAGGTGGGGAAAAAAAAAAAAAAAAAAAGAGGGATGTCATCACTGCCTCGCCAGCTCGCCCATCCTCTGGGCCACCAAAACCCTTCGTTCAGCCCCAGTCCCGTTGCCTGCAGCCATCGCTGGCCCCGGGCAGGGCAGCCGAGGGGCGCAGGGAGAGCCCAGCTAATTAAAAATGCAAATGAACGCTGGGGCCGCAGGGCTGCTGTCGCCTTCCGAAGGTGCAAATTACGAGAGGGGTTTATTGGCTCAGTCGGAGCGGAGTCGAGTCCTCGTCCTCCCGCCTGCACCGCTGGGACGGGCTTGGTCTTTCCTCTGCTTCCAGGAACCTCCAGAGCAGAGAAAAGGTGGCAGGAAGAAAGATGGGGAAAAAGAAAGATCATTTAAAAGAAAAGAAAGAAGTTTTCCTGATTTTTTTTGTTGGGCTTTTTTTCCCTTTGTTTTCTTCCCAGCATTTTTTGGGGAAGATGATTCTTTAGAATGCAAAGAGACATAATCAGAAGCAAATACTCCCTAAAACAAATTCCACAGGGGCTAAAGCAGCCCAGCCCCCGCTAGAGGCACCATGAGCCCAAACCACAAATACCTCAGTCCTGCCCCATCCCGGCTTGGTGGCACTGCCCCCAAATATTCAATGTATGTTTGGAAACACTGCAAAACCCCAGCTGCAATGCACCCAGCATGGAGAATAAAGTCAGGACGGTGGCTTTGGGGTGATCCACATGGGCCGTGTTCAGACAAGACCCCAAACTGAAGCTGATCTCCCCCAACCCCTCCGAAGGCATGTGGGTTTTGCCCAATTCTCCTGGTTTTGGGGGCAGTTTGGCAGCGGCAGGCAGTGACGGCAGGGACCGCGCCAGCGATTCTCGCACTCGCTGACTCAGCTCCAGCACAGCTCCCTTGTCCTGCTGCTAATTAGGCTCCAGCCTCTCGTCTCGTTAATAAGCTTCCAGTTCATCTGCATACAAAAAACCCAAACCAAAACAAAACAAAAAAACCAAAACAAAACAAAACCAAAAGGGAGTGAAAGCAAGCAGCTCGTTTTACCTTCAACATGTGGCTAATGCTTATTAAAATATTTAACCTTTTATTATGGCACAGAAGCATCTGCTCCAGCAGATCCCAGGGCTTTTCCTGCCTGCCAGCCTCTCCCAGCGAGACTGCCTCGCTGTAAGGGACACCTTATGGAGAGTCCCCACCCGTGCCCGCCGGCACATAGCCACTGCAAGGCCCCGGGGCGATGGGGAGATGCGGCAAAATGCTGTGAATTTCAGCTCCTGAGGTCGATGTCTGTGGTTTGCAGCATTTCCAGAGCCTGGTTGGGGCATTAAGTGAATAAATCCCATGGAGCAGCCCCAAAACTCGTTCTTTGCAGCCATTGCATGGAACACCCTTCCCAGCTAAACATGAAGGGCCCTGCTAGTGAGCCCCTGCTCCTGCCAAGACCCCTCTCCTATCAAGACTCTTCCCTTACTGAAAGCTGCTCCTGTTTCTTATTGAAACCCCTCTCCTATCAAGATCCCCTCTCCTATCGAGACCCTCTCTCCAGACCACCTCTCCTATCCAGAACCCCTCTCTGATTTAGATGCCCCCACTGAGACCGCTCCTCTCCTATTGAGACCCATCCTCTCCTACGGAGACCCTCACTCCTATCAAAACCCACCTCTGTCGAGACTCTTCCCCTCTTACCAAGACCCATCCTCTCCTATTGACCCCTCTTTCCTATTGAGACCCCCCCCCTTTCCTATTGAAACCTCCCCTTCTACCAAGATCTCCCTCTCTTATAAGGATCCCCTCCTTTCCTATCAAGACCCCTCCTCCGGGGCTGCATTTGGGAGCCTGGCACCTCAGGGATGAGCCATGGTGAAGGTGAAGCTGTTGTCCCACCTGTGGCCATGCAGGTTATTTGATGGCAATTAATTAACCCGGGACTGAGAGGCGTATGAGGGAAGCCGGGAGCACTGCCTGGGGCTGGTGTGGGCATGGAGGGCTTCCAGCTGCCCACTGCCAAGAGGGGGGCTCCGATAAATCACCCCCACTTCCAGCATGGCTGGGCTTGTGGAAAAAGTCTGCTGTGCTGAAGGGCTGGCAGCTGCACAGCTGTGACCCCTGAATCAAACAGGAGGCATAAATACAACCATCTCCACGATGTATTTGTACACACATCTGTATGGATTTGGGCAGAAGCGACCTGCACCTATGAGCCCATGGGATCTGTACTGGTGAGGCCAAGGGATGCGTTTCATGCTTGGAAATACAGGAGGGAAAACACTGGAGGAGCGGGCACCACGAAGCGGCTCTGGGTGCTGAGCGCTCCTGCAGCAGGGGCTGAGCGTGGCCAGGGCCAGCAGTGCTGGGGGGTCAGTGCCAGTGTCACCCTTGGGGGCCGGGGTCCTTCTTGTCCATGTCACAATAGCACCAGTGCTCTGCAGCGCTGCTGGCAGTGCAGGCTGGAGTGGGACAAGCCCTGCTGCAGCCTCCAGAGGAGGGATTTGATGGAAGGGACATAATGGACTTGGGAAGGCTGTGGCTGAGCATTTTTGGTCATGCACTGGGGGGAAAATGGGGAGGGAGAGATACAATCTGCAGCCACTTTCACCTCAGTCTGGTTCCTCCATCCCCCTGTGTACAGGCAGTGCTGGTGGCACTGAGAGGCGATGTCCCCGTGTGTCCCGGGGAGGCATCTGACATCTCCCTCTGGATGTCACAACGCTGTTCTGATGCTTCTGATGGAGCTTGGGCACACAAAGTGCTTCTGCAGCTCCCCCCCACCAGACCAGCTGTGTCGGACATTGCAGCCTCTGGGGTCACCCTCAGCTTTGTGGCACTTTCCTGCACAGGACAATCCAGCCATGCTATCCCTACCCACCCTCCTGCATTTGTACCTGTGTCTCAAGAAACATTTTCATCCCAGTTGGAGGAAAAGGCATTCAAGGGGCCACCCTGGCTCACTGAAAAACAAAATAATTAAGCTTTTTTTGCTTATTAGTGGAGACAGCCTTATTAGAGATATTTGGTGCTAATGGCACGCATGTACTCCACTCCCATGGAAAACTGCCTTGAAATAAATGAATATACAGCTCAGCTGCTGCCATGCCTCTAACCAGCACTTTCCTCACATTATACAAACTTAATTGGCTCTAAAGTCCTGCTTGTTTTTTGCTTTCTGACATTTACTGACACAAACACCCCCTCCCCTTCATTTAGTGCTGGCCACTTACTCCTCTCCATCACTCTGTGGGGAGCTGAACATGGGGATGATGAGACTTCCCCTGCCCTTGCTCACACGCCGCAACACCTCCCCAAGGTGAATTTGGGCCAGTTTAAACACAGAGAGCAGAAGTCAAGCTAGGAGGTCATTTCTGCTTGTCTGCAGGTGGTTTCTCACCACAGTATGAGGATTCCCTCAAAAAACTTCACTCCTGGGGCAAGGACATCACCCTTGGGTCCCAGTGTTCCAGAGCTGCTGCTGCTCATGTTGGTGGTTCAGGCTCCAGGGATAACTCTTACCCTTAGTCATAAAAGGTTTTAAACTGACAGAAAGTTTAGATTAGATATTAGGAAAAAATTCTTGACTGTGAGGGTGGGGAGGCCCTGGCACAGGTTGCCCAGAGAAGCTGTGGCTGCTCCATCCCTGGAAGTGTCCAAGGCTAAATTAGATGGGGCTTGGAGCAACCTGGGACAGTGGAAGGTGTCCCTGCCCATGGCAGGGGTATTGGAGCCAGATGATCTTTAAGGTCCCTTCCAGCCCAAGTCATTCCATGATTCTGTGATACAGCCAGCAGATCCTGAGCCATGGCCTCAGGGTGAGACCCCCAGCTCAGCCCCCTGTGTCTTTAGTGCCATCACCTCACTCTTCATCCCTAGTTATTACAAGCAGGTTCCTTGTTGTTCCAGGGCCTGGAAAAGGATGCTTAGCAGGGATGTATCCAAACTCCAACACTGGGTACTGGGTACTGGCACCTCACAGCAGCTCAGCGCCGGCAACAGCATCGCCTTTGTCTCCTTTCAGAGGCCTGAAAGCTTGACATGCGCTGGGAGGATAAAAAGCCCACCCGGGCCAGGGGCTGCTGAGGAGATTTTGAAGCTGATAGCGGCTGAAGGCTTGTGGGGAGCATCCTGGGAGGCTCCCGCTGCGCTGGGCCAGGTGGAGGGGCGCCCGCAGGCGTACCTGTCTGGGGAGATCAGGGCTCTGGCCTGTCTGCTGCACGTCCTGTGAAGGTCACCCGGGCTGTCCCTGTCCTCGGGCTCTCTCCTGGCTGTGCAGACGCTGCCTTTTGTTGGGAGGTAATAGCTGGTGTGTGACTGCAGCAATAACTCTTCCTCCCTCACCGCGCTTCCTGGCGGGATGGCTGCGGCCAGGTCTGCTGCTCCGTGTGCTCCAGCAGCCCGACAATCTCACTTGGCCTTCTCCACCATTCCTGGTGATGGAGGGCGGGGGATGATGCCCCATCCCACCGGAGCGGCAGCGTGGGGAGAGTTGCTGTGCCCAGCAGCAGCGCGGTGGGGAGCAGCTGGAAACTGGAGCACTGAGCCAAATGCAAACCAGAGCCGTGCTGGCACTGCTGCAAAGCCGAGGAACAGCCTGTGTCCTGCTGTGGCCCCTGGGGACAGGAGCATCAGGAAAGGGCACCTTGCACCGTGCCGCTCTTGGTGTGGCGCAGTCAGCAAAGGGGTGTGCTGGGGCCTGTGCTGTTGGCAGCACCCAAAAAGCAACCCCACCGTGCCAAACCACTTACCATCTTGGACTGGTGAGACTGGGGTCTCATCCAGGTCTTCCTGTCAGCACTTGGTAGGTGCATAGCAGCATCCTGGCCAGGGCACAGGAGGGTACAGACACACAAAGGGACAGGTTGGTACTCCCATGGCTGCACATCCAAGATCCACCCTCACATCCTGGTTTATTACAGCTGGGCTGCCTCCCTTTGGCACAGGGGACTGCAGAGAGCAGCTGACACTGGTCCGATGAGACCCTCAGCATGAGCCCTCCCAACCCACGCCAGAGTAAAGCATCAAAGCCAAAGGAAATCCTCTCCAGGAGTTCTGAGATGGACCAGCACCCTCAGCTCACACCCTGCCTGCACTGCCCCTGCTGTGGCAGGAAGATTATCTGGCCACAAAGTCCCACGAGTGCTGCCACCACCCCTGTGCCGGGCACCTGCCTCTCCAACCCTCGGCAGCGGGACGGCCGCTCCCCCTGCCCTTTGATCCTGCCCATCAGTGACAGCTTCCCCGAGGATGTTTTGTTGGTGGTGTCACCCTTGACCATTAGCTCTTCACGCATGACTATAACGTGACATCTCTGATGCGGTGCCGCCAGCAGCCCGCGACTTCAGGGAGCAATTAAAGCCGAATGAGTCACTGCGGGCGGGAGCAGCTTTGACCACACGTCTCCATCGCCCTCCCAGCCCCAGCCCACACTACCCCCTCTTCCCAAACATCCTCAGAATACTCTTTTCCCACCTCTTGGGTCGAGGTAGCCAGAGGGAAGGGCTGTAGGATGGGCAAGATGGATTCAGGACACAGGTCCAGCACCAGCAGAAGGTGACCCATCCCGGGTTATGGGATTTTTGGGGACATCCCGAATGCTCTGTCCTTGGGAACATCCCATCCTGGTGGGCTTCATCAAGATATTCCCTGCTCCTGTGCCGTTATTATTTTAAGACCAGGGAGGCCCAGGCAGTGGGGTTTTTATGCGATTAGCTGCTGAGATGAACGTTAATTAGTTTTCAATTTCCATAAAGTACCCCACTGACAGAAAGATTAGTTAAACCGGCTCACGACTGCGGAGGATCACTCAGAAGTTGGGAAGGGGTGGAGGAGGGGAGAGGGGGCAGGTAGAGGGGGGAGGATGGAAAAGAGGTGCATCGCTGAGCCTTGCAGGGGTCGAGAAGGCAACTGGACTCTGCTGGCTGCCCATGAGAAATATGAGTGATATAGATATGTGATAAGAGAAGTGGAAAAATAAAATCCAGTGATATTTCTGGGGCCATACCCCACAGAAAAGGTGTGTTCCTCTGCCAGCTCTCTGTTGACGCACTCCTTGTCCCCTGAGCTGAGAGGGTAGGCTGAGCCACCTCACCTGGCCATAGCACCCACGGCAAACACAGCCCCCGAGCTCTGGGGAAGGGGCAGTCATGTTGTGATGCTTTTGTGCATGTCCCCCCCTTCCCAAAACCCCCTCCAAAGTAACAACCCCCTGTGTGAGCCGGTGCAACCCGGGGGTGCTGCAGATCCTCCACGTGACAGCGATGGAAGTGAATTGCAAATGACATTTCATTAACGGCTTGAATAAAGCTGTTTTCCCTCTTTTCTGCTATGCCCAAAAGCAACCGTAGTCTTTCGCACAAAGTGCTCTTCAAACCCCAACCCAACCCAGCCAAGCCGGGGGGCTCTTAAGGGAGGGAGTTTGCCCCCCATGTTCCCTCCCCATCGGTTTCCAGTTTTTGGGATGGAGCGATGCTCCTTGCAAAAGGAGAGGAAAATAATGGGCGGAGAGGTGGGGATGCCCCAGGAGGCACGTCTGTGCTCTGGAGTGAGGCAGAACGATGCCTAAATGCTTTTGGAGCAGGTGTGGGCTCCCAAAAGGGAGGGAGAATGTCCTGACCCGGGAAAAGGTGTTTACTGCTTGGGGCAGGCCGGCAAAGCACGGCCGAGGAGCAGCCACGTGCGGCCAGGGACGCTCAGCACGTGTTTGATGCCGGAGCCTGAGCGCAGCCGAGTGGGGACCCCGCGGCATCGGCAAACCCACCGGGACCACGGCATCGCCGTTCCCCACCGCAGGAGAGGAGGCGAGAGAGCGGGGAGAGCGGGTCCCAGGCTGCGTGGCCCTTGGCGGGGCCGAGCCCAGCTGCCGGGGGTGCGGGGCGGCGGCGGGAGGGCCGGGGCCGCGGTGCCCTTGGAGCGCGCAGCTGTGCCCCGCGCGGCCTCCCCTTCCCACGCCAGCTGAGACCCCGGGCGCCCGCTCCGCGCTCCGCGGCGGGGGGAGCGCTGCCCGGCCAGCCTCCCGTGGCTCCCACCCGGAGCACCCCGCAAACACCCGCGGTGGGGCCCCTCCAGCCGCCAGCGCGGTTTCCCCCCCCACGCCGCTGCGGGGACCCCACTCCGCGACCCACGAGGCCGGGCGGGGCCGGGGCCCCTGTCAGGGCGAGCGGCTCCCGTCCCCGCTCCCGCCTTTGATGTTATTCGGCTGGACAGAGGGATGTCTGGGCGAATCATTTTCAACGCTCTTCCATATTCATAATGGGCTAAATATAGGGGAGCAAAGTGGGACCTGGCGGGCAAAGCCCTCCCCGTGGTCAGAGCCGATGACTTCTCCGCCGAGATGAAATGCTGGCGTCAGCCCCGCCGCGGCCCCAGGGCCAGGGGAGCCGCACCCCGCCAGCCCCCCGACCACGGCGCAGTTGTTCAGGTTTTTTTTCTTTTAGCTCCCGGTGGCCAAATTCAAAGTCACGTTTTGAGCCGGTCGAGGGAGTCGGCGGAGCAGCCCGGGAGGGGGTCTGCCAGCCCCGGCACCCCCCGCCCTCCCCCCGGTCCTCTTCTTCATTAAGCGAGAAGGTTAATGATTTCAATTAGGGAGAAGGCAAGCGGCTAAATGAGTATAAATAAAGCTTTTTCTGAGCCGTGGCAGGGAACGGGCAGGAAGATTGTGGGGGAGAGATTTATGGGACCAGAGTGGGGCTCCCACAGAAAAATACCCACAGCAGGAGAAAGTGCTGCCCATCCCACTGTGGTGGGCTCTTCACCAATCCCAGGCTGAAGTGCTTACAAAAATGTTAACAAAGTGGTGGCTTTTGCCTCCCCTCCTGAAATTCCCCAAGGAATAAAGTCTCCATGAGCGAGACCCTGGCTGTCCTTCAGCCCTGGCAGAGCCCCACTTGCTCGCTGGATCCAGCAGTTCTGAGCCATGCCTGTGGCCAAAGCTGTCCTCAGCTTGATTCACACCAAGAAAAAATACTGCAGAAAGTTAGAACTAGCCCCATATTATGGGAAAAGGTACAGGTTCCCTGAAGTTTCACAGGGCCTTGGCAGCTGTAGTGAAACTGGCACTTACTGTACACAGAAAAGATCGTGGATGTCATCAAGTCTGGCAAACAGAATTTGCAATATTATGGATAACTTCTAATAAAGTTTATTCCAGAGTAAATCTGCTGGTCTCCCTCACCGAGGTGTCCCTGCCAGTTCATGGTGAGGGGCAGGAGGGAAGGTGAGCCCTGACAGAGCATCCCAAGGAACTCCCATGGAAGGAACCTGGGGGGCTGCCCCTCCTTGTTCCCACTGTGTTGAACACTGCCAGGTTTCCCAGTTCATGTCCGAGGATGGGTTTTTTCAGCAGGTGCCCACAAGCCTGTGACATCTGTCAGGTGTGATGGCTCTTGGGGACAGTGGGAAAGCCCAGGCTGCAGCAGAGGTGTGTGGCTAAGTCCTGGGTACAGTCACATTCAGGGGTATGACCATGGGAAGCAGGTTCAATTTCCTCCCCTGCTGTGAGCTTGCAATTCAGTGTGAGACAAGGTGAGAAAAGAAATGGAGGGGGTTGGTGTTCTGGGGGTTGAATTAACATATTTTGGGGCACCTGGTGTTCAAATAGCAAAGCATGTCCCTTCCAGCACAAACAGATCAGCTGCTGCACTGGGCTGGTTTAGCAGAAACTCGGAGTTTCTGCTTAATATGAGCAGTTTCACAGAATGCAAAGCAGAAAGGATACAGGAGGTTGTGTGTGTGTCTCCCCCGTGCCACAGCACAGAAACACAGGCACAAATGTCCAAACCTGCTAGAACCAGCCCATCAGTCCGCCCAGAGATTCAGTGCAGACACATCTGCTGATGTCTCAGGGACCCCAGAGCATCTCTGCCATCTCTAACCCAACCTGCACTCACCAGCAGTGGGTGGCTCCTGGTCTAGAGGTGAAGAAAACCCTGGATTCATCTCAGCAGCAGGGATGGGAATGGTCAACAGGGCTGCGGGATGCCAGTGTCAGGAGGATGATGGTGCTGCTCAGCTGCTGCAAGGACAAGTTGTGCCCTTGGCATCCTCCAGGACATTTTCCCTTTGTGAGAAACTCAGCAATATCTTTTCCCTGAAAAAAAAGTATTCCATGACTCATGGAAAAGGTAAGATAAAGTACGGCCCCCACACTTGAATAGATATGTGGCTATTTTAATAGATGAGGCAATAAATAAAACCTGGTAGAGATTTTTCAAGTTTTCATTCATATTTGATAGAGAGAAATTACTCCTTTTCCTCCATAAATATAAAAAAAAGTTCTCACTAGGGAGCTGGGAGCTCCCAGCACAATTTCCAGGTCCCCCCGTTTCACCCTAAGGCACCCAAAGTCACTTTTAAAGCCCCAGCTCTGGGAATTGAGAGCTTAGGTGTCAGAAAGCAACCATGACAAAGTTTCCAGCTGTCCTGGAGGGAAACCAAGCATGCTAAAAGCCCCAGCCCTGGGAGGGTTTATTTTAATTAGTTTGATTCACTTACGGCATGCAGTGTTTAAAAATAAGCATTTTAGGCTGATCCCCTGATCTCAGAAAGGCTGAGCTCGGCAGCACGGGGTGGCTGTGCCTGTCTCCTCTTTTAAGTGCCAAACATGGGGACATCTCGAGGGGCTCAGGGAAGGCAGCTTCTTCTCTCTGCCAGCAAGAACCTTCTCAGTGCCAGCCATGGCACAGCAGAGTCCCAAAACTCAGCCCTGGACCTCCCAAACGCCTTTGAGTTCACCTTTGAGATACATTTAGTAACTCGCCTTAATATTGATGCCCTCCACACACGGAAGGACTCTCGGCCTTGGCCAGCATAATTATGTGTTCAATATTAACAGTCTCCATCCGTCAAAGCTCGCTGGCGCCTGCCCGTCCTCATCCCACAGGGCTGGGCGAGAGCTCCACCACTCCCAAACGGTGCCCGCCAGCCCCTGGCAAACCCTCTGGAGAAGAAGCCAAGGTGGGTTTTAGACCCATCTTCAAGCAGTTCGGGGATTAGACTGAAACACCAGGAGGTGCCAGTCCCCAGCCAGAAAGGATCATTCCTCTCGACTCATCAGTCACTTCCTGCCTGGTGGACCACATGAGCACCAAGGTGGCTTTGGCCAGCCCAAACGAGAGTGACACTTGGTGGCCAGAAGACCCGACCAAAGACAATGATGCAGCAAAGGACCTGCAGCCCTATCTCACATGGCATCAGGGAAATATCATCAGGAGCTTCTTGATGTGGCATGCTGCAGGCTTGGGACACCTTTGCGGGGCTGCAGATGGCCCCAGCCACGCAACCCAAATTTATTCTTCCCCAGTACCGTGGGGAACTCACTTGTTTGGACACCCACAGGTCCACATGCATGGACTGGGCAAAGTGGTGGCCACAGAGAGGGGCCCAAGGGCTGTCCCTCCATCCCATGCATGAACCTCTAGTGTCACACAGAGCTGTGCCAGTGATCTTGTCCAGGGAAGTCACACCATCACCATCAGCAAATCATGGCCAGACCTGGTGACATGAGCATTCCCTTTGTCAGCCAGGACCCCCACTCACTGCAGAGTGTCTAGGCAGCCCCTGGAACAACAGTCTCTGTGAGGATGGCAAAGCGAGACAAAAGGGCTTTTTCTAGTTGATCCTTTATGCTGTTAAGGCCTTTTCCTCTGGGTAAGCATGAAGTCTGCCTCTTTCCTGACTGTTATTAAAAGTCAAGGCTAAAATCCCTTTGGGAAAGGGGAAGGCAGATAATCCTCACTCCTTCTGACCTTCTTTCCCTTCTTGCTTTGCAAGCTTATTGCAACTCCTCGGGAGGAGCTGCTCTATCTGTTATACTCCTTCTCCTCCAAAAAACCACCCCCAGAAAAGAATTTGCACTGAGGATCAGCCAGAAGGGCCCCAACAGCTGGAGCCAACTGCCCCCCAAGCATGCCGTCACCAACCCGGGCTGGATGGGTGATGCCTTCCATAAACAGCAGCTACAGAGTCAGCTGGCAATATACATCTTAAATCTACCAGAAGGGCAAAAAAGGAGGGGGAAAAAAAGGCGGGGAAAAGTGCCTTAAACCACTAAACTTCTCTGCTATTCCTCCTCTGCAGAATAAACAGCTCAGAGCAGTTTACTTTTCCCTTCCACAGAGTCGCAGACATCTGTCCCCAAGGCTGCGGAGCCGCGTGATGAACCGCACCAGTGGGAGGGGGGGGGTGTGTCTGCCTCTGCTTTTCCAAAAGCCCCCAATTCCGGGGTTTTACACCAAGAAAGCGCTGACGCAGCTCTCGAGGTGCAGGGGATGGGAGAGGAGCCACGCCGGGAAGGGAGAGCTGCAGACCGAGACCCTCCTGCGCTGGGATATGTGCCTTTAATGGCAGGTTAATCACTTCTATCGCTGCTGATTTAGGGTTGGGAATGTCGAAATCCCGGGGCTGCCGTGCGGGTTGTGCGTGGCTCCAGCTACCTCTAGTGGAAAGCAGGCAGAAGCGGCACCGCGGCCGCTCCAAGGGGCTCCGCGTCCCCCCTGCCTGCAAGTCTTACTGCAACATCTACCCGCGAAAAACACTTCACCCCATCACTCTCAGCCCAAACACAGTTTACGTGACCAAATTTAGCAATTGTTGTGGGTTTGGGTGGCTTTTCTCTTCCAGGAAGACCAATACCTGCTTATCCGACAAGGCTGGGCTGGCTGCAGAAGCTCCACATTGTTTAAGACTTCAGTGAGCTGCTCCCAGCAGGGATTTTGCAGGACCACAAGCAGAATCAGAGACCCATTTTTGCCGGGGTGATTGGCCTGGCAGGGCTCTGTGACCTCCCTGTGAGGACACCCAGCGAGGCTGGGAGCAGAAGGACGGGCATCTTCTCCTGGAGCATGCTGTGCTGTCACCGGCCACCGAGACACGTTCTCAGTTAGCACTGAAACCTGGATATAAATTAGGAAAAGCAGTGTTAAGTTCAGGAACTTTTCACTGTCAGCACTGCAATAAGCAGACGCTCACTGCAGAGGTGGATGGTGGCAAGGAGCTGCCAAAAAATTTAGGGATGAGCAGGACAAGCATTCCTCTGCTGGCGAAGTGCTTCCATCGCATATCTGTGCCCAGGAAAAAGGCCCTTTCACTGGATTTTCCAGCTGTAACCCCATGGAGACCAAACCCACTTCTTGTTTCCTTCTCGCCTCAAAACCTACTGTATTTTCCACAAGCACTAAAGTGATTTCATTTCAAAAAAGAAAGGAAAGTTACTTACTCATTCACATGAATCCAGGATCTGACACTTTCCAAAATGTCCCCACATGGATTACCTTTGACAACAGCAAAGCAGCAAGAGGAGGCAGCAGCTACAGTCCCAAGATGGGCTCTCAATTCCCCAACCCCACAAGGTCCTGCACCCAGAAACAATTGCTGTGCACATAGCCTTTAAAATGATACACACAAATAAAATTATAAAGGAACAGAAATATTTTATCTCCAGTAAGCTCTGGCTTTGCCCGGGAGAGAACTTTTTAAAATAAAGCTGGGCCAGGCAGCTGGAAAGAGTGGCAGCCGGGGGCACCCAAAACGGAAACCACTTTTTTGTGCTGCTGTTAGCACTGTCACCTGAAGGCAAGGGAAGGAGGCTGTGCCATTTCCCCCCCCCAGGTCCAGAAGTCCCTGGAAAGCGTTGCAAAAAATGGTTAACAAGCTCCAAGTGTCAGGGACAAGTGGGGCTGATGGGAAGGATTAGACATTAATGAGAGCCATCTTCCAATGCATCCATCACTCCGCTTTCATGGGTTTCTTAATGTGGTGGGAACTCTGCCATAGCTGGATTCTTTTTATTTAAAGCAGAGATAAAAAGCTGGAGAGGTATTAATATTAATTAAGAGACAGACATTGGCAGAAACTTTCCGTACCCCGCATCACACCCAGCTCTCAGTCCCACTTCAGGGAACAACCAGATTTTTTCCAGAAAGAACTAAATTGTTTTGCAGAATTTATGAGTCTTTGTCACTTCTGCTGGGACTTTTATCCCACAGGGCAGGAAACGAAGTCTGCACCAGATGAAAGCTGCTCACAACCCAATTCTCTGTCCTGGGGTGTCTTGCAAATATTTCCATTTTTCTTGAAATTCNGATACTGAAATAAGATCTTAATTTTTGAAAAGTGGGAAAAAAGAAGTTGGAGGGAAATGCTGTTGTTTCACAGATTTGCTTGGGGAAATGA
The DNA here is from genome assembly GCA_013400235.1 of Oriolus oriolus. NCBI lineage: Eukaryota > Metazoa > Chordata > Aves > Passeriformes > Corvidae > Oriolus > Oriolus oriolus. The sequence goes on along the minus strand of VXBT01000309.1, from coordinate 134,614 downwards.
GGCCAGGGGCAGCTCCAGGGTTGGGGTGGGTGCTGCTGGATGGAGCCCTGAGCTCTGCAGCTGTGGTGGAGATGCAGTTGGTGGGATCTCCACCTTGGGGTGGGGTATGGACCATGAGGACACATGCAAGAGGTGCTTGGCCCATGGCAAGTCACCCCATGGTCCTCACTAGCTGTGAGAAGGTAATGCCCAATCCCCACCAGGTTTTAATTGATGGGTGTCAGAGTTTCCCAGCCCTGGTCGAGGACTTTGCTTTTCACTGCTGTTTGTCTCTTTGGGGTTTTTGTCAACCAGAGAGCCACTGAGACTGCAGCACCCAAGGCCAGCCCTGAGAGAGCCCTGCAGCACAGATGGGCAAGTCAGGAATGAGTTGTCCTATAAAAGCTGTCCTATTGCTCTAAAAAAAAAAAAAAAAAAAAAAAAAAAAAAAAAAAAAAACCNGAAAGAAAGAAAGCCAGAGAGCTCATTAGTGAAGTGAGCTGAGGGTTTAAGGTAACAAACCTGCTGGGTGCTGTGAGGCAGAGCTGGCCTCTGTACTGATTAAAGCAGTAGGAATGAGGGTCAGGCTGGGAGAGAAGCAAAGGCAGAACAAGCTCATTTGAAATAGGGAAACTGAGGCACACCAGCTTTCCTCACCCTGGGCTGAGCGGGGCTAGCATCCCACTGCCTCCATGTTTAAGGGATGAGAGAGCAGGAATGTTCCAGGACACCAGGCTGGTAAACATGATGGGTAACATGATGAATGAAAACTTGAAAAATCTCTACCAGGCCCAGGCACAGCCCTTCTCCCAGCCAAGGGCCAGCAGAGTCCAAGGGGATGGGAAACCAGGGCTGGTGGAGGTCCCCTCTCTCATCCCTCAGCCACAGACCAGCACCCCAGGAGCAGGCAGAGGAGCAAGGATGCACCACTGCCTAATTTTACCCTGCTGCCTCCTTGGTTGCCCTGAGCCCAGCTTCAGAAACAAAAATTGGGAGGAAAAAAATCATTAATAAAGGCTTGTAACCTGGAAAACTTTTGACTGCTAAAATAATGCATGCAGAGAAGAGATCAAGTGTGATAAATAAAAATATCCAGCTCATTTCGGTGGGATTTCATGAATTTACAGTGGGGGAAAGGTAATTCTATGGTCAGTGATGAATAACAGGGCTGAGGGTTGGGGGCTTCTCCTCTGCCCCGCAGGTGAGGACACGGCCCCTGGTCCCAGCCCTCCTCGTCCCCAGTCTGTCGTTCGGGACTCGGCCACGAGATGGAGGCTTCTGCTTGCAGAGAGGAGCAGGGCAGCCCTGCAGAGGCCCCAGAGAGGTCTCCAGCCAGTTGTGGGGTCCCCAGCTGCTGTCCCCAGCCCCTGGGAACACGCCGGGGCTGCCCAGGCACTGTGGTGCTTTGCGGATGGATTGTGACCTGGCCCAAAAGCATTCCCAAAGGTGATGGCTGCATCCTCATCCTCCCTTCCTGAAGCCAGGTACCACTGGGATTTGCTGCAAAATCTCTCTGGTTCAATTTGGTGGAAAGCTGGAGTAAACAGGAGGGGGATTCTTTCCCCCTTCACAACACCACTGCCCCCTTGGGAGCCTGGGAACAGGCTGTGAAGGCAAAGAGGGCTGGAGTGACCCCATAAGATACTCCTGGCTGGGGGAAATTGTCAGGAGTTTCAGTCAAATATTCCCAGCAAAAAAATCATGTTTCAGCAAAATTGTGACATTCTTTACTTGGGATTTTTTTCGTCTGGCTAGCAGGGAAATTGTGAAAAGGCAGTCTGGGTGGGTGCCTGAGGTTCTGGTTGGTGAGCTGAACTGGAGCAGCAGCGCATGGCTGTGCCAGAGCAAACAGGACAACACCCCCAAAGAAAAACAAGCCCCACTCTCTGTGTAATTTAGAAGGTGCAGATCTTTCCAGGGGGAAGGGAATTCCCCTTTCCTGCCTGTCTGAACAGCTGCAAGCATAGACACTGTGTCTCCCTGTTCCCCGGGGTGCAGGCGAGGTGCCTGGGCCTCAGGGTGCCCGATTTCCCATGGGTGCTCAAGCCATGGTGGTGCCAAGGAATGATCCCATTGATTTATAGAGTGGCTGTGTCTGTGTCAGGAGTGAGAACAAAGCTTTTCCAACCTCTTTCTAGCAGTAACCAAAACCTGACTGCATTAAGCCTTGCTGGCGGCGTGACCCATCATCCTGCCAACCCGCGGATGGGGCGGTGTGGCTCAAAGGGACAGCACGGGGACAAACACCCACTGCCACCTGGGCAGTGCCACCCTGCACTCCGCGCGGGGCAGGGCGCTGTGGCGGAGGTGATTAATTAGCGGCGTGGCGGCGGTGAACATGTGTCGGCCTCCACATCTGCCCCTCGCCAGCAGGGCACCGTCAGCGAGGTGTCACCGCTTTGCCGCTCACCTCCTTCCGCGACGAAATCGGCTGCGACATCCGCGCCAGCTGCTCCGAGCGGGCAAACGCCGGCCGCTCCCTGCCCGCCAGCCCGGCCACGGGCAGCTCCTGCCAGGGCGCTCCGCGTGCCTGCGACTGGGTCCCCGTGCTCACTGCGGGTCAGGGCACTGAGCAGTGGCACCTGCGTGTCCCTCCCAGCCAGTCCCTTGTGCCGAGGCAGGAGGCGAGCAGCAGCCATTCCATATCCTGCCTTGCAAACCTTTGGATGTTGGAGGAGTCTGGTAGCGCACTGGTTTCTCATGCTTGCATTAGTAATTAATACAGTCATTGATAGCGTGCTGGGGGTGATTGGCGCAGTAAAGCCGCTTGCAGCTGCTCTTAGTTGAGGTGGGACAATGATAAGTGCTTGGAGTCTCTGAACCGGTCTCTGTAGGCAGAGGGACAGAGATACAATTGGCACACACCACACTGTCCTGCTACCTGGCACAAACAGAGATGGGCTTTTTATCCTTAAGGAATTTTTAAGGAGCTCATGTGCCTTCGTTATCCACATGTGAGTTCGTTTCTGGGATGCACTGGGATCTTGCTGCTCCTGGGCATACTGTGTAAAATCCCATCCTTTCCCCCAGCAGACCCAACGTGGGAAAACCCCTGTTAAGCATCATTCCTGATTTCCCAATCCGGGTCCCGGGAAGTGCTTCCCACAAAAAAGGCAGCCGCTGTTCCCTGGCTCAGCCCTCTGCCTGCAGAAGCCCTCATCACACCCCTTTCCTTCGCCTGCCTATTTTCACAAAACTTGTAGGAACTTAATTATCTTTGAGACTTCTCCCCCTGTCAAACCAAGCTGCAACGGCCCAGCAGCCTTCAAGAGATAATAACAGGGACGGACAGGCGGCGAGCACGGGAGCGCCGCATCCTCTGCGAGCAAGGTCAAAATCACCCCTCCCTCCCACCGAAGCCCGGGCCAAACCCAAGTGCGAGGGCAGGGCCATCCCTCCCTCCCCGCCTCGCCGCTCCCGCAGCCACAAGTGGGAATTGGGAGGACGAGGAGGCGAGAGATGCTGGTGCCGGCCGTCAAGCAGCGGGCCAGTAATAACCTCATTATGAGGCTGGAGATGCCGGGCAGGGGGGGCAGGTGCTGTCCTTCTGCCGCCCATGCTCCACCGGCAGCTTGCGGAGCCAGAGAGTTGTCAGGCTGTCTCCTGCCTCTCACCTTGCTTCTCATTAGCTCCCCGTCGTGCTGCCGTGCGGGCAGATGGGGCAGGGCCGCGGCCGCCTGCCACCGCCGTGCCGGGCGTGCTGGGGGCGCCGGCGCCTGCACAGATCCCAAACACCTCCCCTCCATCTCCGCTGCAGGGAAGAGATGCTCTGCCCGGGGCTGGGTGTGGGCATGGCTGGTCCACATCGTGTTTCCCAGGGCGAGGATGGGTGGCTGTGCTCTCCAGCTGCCTGGCCGAGGTGATTCCTGAGTATCCCAGCGGGTGATGTCTCCGTCGGGAGGGTGAGTTGGAAGGAGGAAAGCCCTTGTGGCTCTGTGCAACGCAACAGCGTCGGTGGTCCTTGCAGAGCCAAGGTGCTCGAAGCACCCAGCTTCACCCGGGCAGCCAGGCCCGTGTCCTAGGACAAGGGGACAGCCTGGTGATGTGCTTGAGGTGTCCAGGGGGCTGAGCTCAACACGTCACCATAGGGACCGAGGGTGATCTTGGGCAGTCTCAGGATGCATTACCTGCCAAAGCAAGGCACATGTCTTCCAGCAAGAGCAGCCAGAGCTCTGGGATAGCGCCTGGGCAGCTTCCAAAGCAGGAGAGGGACCAAGAGAAACATAAGTCACCAGCAAGGACGAAGCCAGAAAGGACAAGCACAAGCAGAGGGAAAGGGATGGGACTGGTTGGTCAATTCCTTCTGGATCCCATCTCCAGGAAGGGGGCTCCTACACACTACTCCCATATTCCACACATCTGCTATATTTCCAGGGCAAGAGATAGATCTGGAAACACAACCCTGTGCTTTTCACAAGAACAAAGCAAAGCAGAAGCCCCCATTTGTCCAGAATAAGCGATGCTTCCAGGATGGGCAGATATTCCCAGCCAGAGATAAGTTATCCAACAGTATGGCAAGAATTGAGCCCACTATTGAGAGCAAAGGCTCCCTGCCATTTATTACCTAAGTATCAAATTGCTTAAGCTTCTCCAGCAGGTCAGATCCAGCAGGAGCATCACCAGGTGTGGGGGAGTCACTGTTTGAGGCCACAGGCTCCCAGCACCACAGTGGGACACATACTGCAGCTGTTCTTCCAAGGTGACTGTGTGAGACCCCCAGACATGCCGTGGGAATGAAAACCTGGAGAAAGCATGGATGCCCTCCCAGGCCTAAGCACCCCATGGTGCTTTTTCGCCACCTCTGAGGACTGTCTCTGGTCATCTGAAGGGAGAGTACTGTGCAGCCCTGGGCAGGAGGAAGCTGCAGGAGGGCAATGGTGCTGCAATGCACGTCAGTGTGGGAGGAGATGACCCAATGCATTCCTCTTATCCAAGAGCCTGAGCAATTTTGTCATGATCAGGATATCCAGCCACCCTGAGTCTATCTTTGGTCTTGGCTACCCAGCAACACGTGGATCAGAAGCACCAAAGCATTGAATTAAGGGAGGGTGGGGAGGGAACTCTGCACACCCCTGCACTCTGCCAGCCTTCGTACCTTCTGCTGTGCCCAGCTTTTTCCGCCAGTCCTCACCAGAACGGTCAAGCTGTCTTTCTAACCACAATGATTTCCCCCTCTCCCTGGGGGAATTTGTGTGCTGCTCCCGTAACCCACACATCCCAGAGCATGTGGGCTTCTTCTCTGGGCTCCCAGCCATGCTGGGGGGTGGCCTTGCTCTTGCTGCAACCATGGTGATGGTCACACCACCGAGAGTCACGGCCCCAAACAGGCCTCCTCAAGCTAATATTTGCCTAAAGCAGCATTCAAGATCACCATGGATGAGCCCTCTCAGTTGTCCTAAAACAAACCAGGACACCTCTGCACCGAAACCACAGAGGCCCCAACGGCAGCCATCTGCCAAGCTGTGGCTGTTCACATCAGGGGAGAACCTGGCCATGGAAACCTGATGTTATCCTGCACTTGAATAAAGCCAGGGAGTCCTTTTTGGAGGAGCAGCACAAATGCCCCCTCAGTGCCCTCCAATTCCCCCACATCCAGGCCAAGAAGCTGGCTCAGCCCTGCCAGCCCCTCACCTCCCACAGGGATGCCCCAACCACCAGCAGAGCTGAGAAAAGACCTCTGCCCCAGAGCCATCACATTTATGGAGGTCCTCAACCCCCCAGAGGGGACAGGGAATGGGGGGCTCCTGGTTCAGCCCAAGGGTCACAGCCCCAAACAAGCAGCATTTCTGCACTAACTGGGGCAGAATGAGGCCTTTTTCCTCCTTTTGTCCAGGCAGGCTGCAGTGCCAGGGAAGGAGCTTTAAAGGCATGCGGTACCTGTGTGGAGCGGAGGGGGTGGGGGGTGTGTGCGAGCGTACAGAGCTATTAATTAAAATTGCTCAGTCAGATGCTATAGAGAGATTAGTTGTCACATTGTGTTAATGGCAAGCTTGGCAACGCCGCGAGAAGGGGCAGGACTGCCCGCCGTCCCCTCAGCTGTTCAAGTGCCACGTTTATACCCAGCCAGAATGACTAATTGGCAGGTTTTGTCGAACAGAAGCCCCCTTGTTATTGGGAAGGGATCAGTGCCTTAATGAAGGAGAGGGAGGAAGGGGACATGTGGGTACAGAGAAGCTGCAGCCACCTCTGGAGTGGAGGTCCCACAGGGAGGGAGAGCTGCTGTCCCATCTTTGTGGCACAGGGAAGCTGGAAAAGCCCAGAGCCATGGAATGGCACAACACTAGGTTCTTCAACAGTGCACCAAACCCACGATCAGCCCCAGAGCTGGGTGCCTATGAAGAGATGGAATTATCTTCCTGGACCCTCCCAACTCAGGGGATGATTGTAGGGCAGGACTCCCCCACTCCACACTTCATCCTCCTTCACAGGCAGCAGATTCTCTCTCCTTGTTTGTGTTCCTTGCCTCCTTTTTCTTGCTACAGGGAGAAAGGGAGCACAGAAGAAGGCTTGGGGAAGCTCCCAAATGGCAGCTCCAGGACAGCGTCACAGCCTTGGCTACTGGAGGATACTCAGTGCAGGCTGGGCAAGCAGAGCCCACCCTGCTTTGCATCAGGGCATGGGGTAGGAGGTGCCTATTCTAGCTGTAATTTCTCCCTTTCTTTCCCACTGAGGTCCCCTTCCAAACTTCTACACCCAAATTAACTCCTTTTTGACAGGGAAAGAGCTCCTGATCTGGGCCCTCTGTCCACTTCCTGCCAGCCAGGACAGAGATGTGCTGAGCTCTGTGCCTGGGCACCGTCTGCAGAAAAGCTTTTGGTGACCACAGATGTCAGTGGCACAGAAAAGCCCAGAGGAGTTTGGTATTAGCCCTGCAACCTTCAAAAGGATCAGTGGCAATGGGCAATGTTTCTGCCCTCTGAGGGACAGCCATACCCTGAAGGAGGAGGAATCAGGGGAAAAGGCTCTTATCCCCATTTTACAGAACAAAATCCAGATATGGAGTTACAAAGCTCTACTGGTGTCCAGCACCCTCAGAGCCTGCATGATTTATGCACCTTGAATCTTGTCCTGGTTGCTTTGACAAGGTGTCCCTTGGGAAAGTGATGGGTGTAAAACTGAGGTACGGCATGGCTGTGCCACCCGCTCCAGGTGTTTTCCTGAGGTTTTCAAACTGATCAGCCTGTTTAGCCTAACCGACACAGATCCCACAGGCCTGATTCTGCCTTGAAGAATTGATTCTCCCTCACCCCAAATTCAGCTTTGTTTTGTGGATTCTGGCCATGCTGGAGGGCCACAGGGAGCACATGGGGATGCTGACGTAGGACAGCAAGGCTTTTCTTCTCCCACCAGCACTAGTTTGAGAAACCCTTTTGAAATGAGGGGTATCAGCAAATTTCCAAGCTGACCTGCTGCCCCAAGCTGTAACCCTCTGATTGCCATGGTGAACCCCTGGTGCCGCTGAACAACACCATCCACATTCAGTGGGTGTACAGTGGGAAGGTGGCTTCCTTCCCAAGGAGGGGTGGAGGGGCTGTCATCCCTCTGCCACCTCCAGGTAGCCCCAGGCCAATAGCAACTCACCCCAAGAGACTTGGGGGTGCCAAGAGTTGAGCAGTAACCGTGGGTGGGAAGCAGCTTTTAATTTGGACTAAACTGCGTAGCTCTGGGGCAGGATGGAAGCTGTTCGGGCATGTTGTGTGCACAGCAAAGCTGTAATTTCTTCACAGTAGCTAGTCTAAAGCTAAGCTGGACATGAATTGAACTTAAAGCCACAGCCAGTGGCTTTTCAGCCACTTTTCAGCCAGTGACGTTTCAGAGCCATTTCAACCCGAATCCAAGCTCTGTGCTTCCATACCTGTTTATGGCTACCCAGCGGGGCTCTCTTGAAGTCAGTTCAGTCACATCCTCCCTCCAGCCATCAGGCATCTCAGCTGTTTCACAGCCATGGCTGCAACCTGACCGTGTCACCAGCCCCCAAGCTGTCTGTGGATGGAGGTGAGGCAGAGAGGTCACCATCAACACCATTTGCTCCCCTAGGCCAGATTTCGGGTCGGGTGATGTGACAGCTGGACATGCAATAGTTCCCACAGCAGTGGTGTCATTCACACCTTCAAACAGCCTGTCCCTAAGCAGTTATTTGAAAGATCAGTACATAATACCTTTAAGCAGTGCTGCAAGTCTCTCCCTTGGCCCCAGGGTCTACCTGGAGATGACCAATCAACCTGGTGTGTCATTCCTTAGAGCTGCTCCAAGACAGTCCAGAACAGAATGCCAGCCTTCTCCATGTACTTCCCCCTCATGATAGTTTCCTGCTATTTTACTTTTTCTGTACTTTACCATTTCACAAATCCTTACTAAGCAAGTTTCTGCAAGCTCCTCCTTGCCCATCAGCAATGACGGGGACGTGTCCTGAAGACTTTGCTTCCTTTGCAACCCAGACTTTTGCAAACTTTATCTTTTTGGACTTAATCCTTTGTTCCTAAGATGTGACACTGACCAGACTAGACCCAAGCAAGGAAAGCATTGCATTGCACTTAAAAAACCCAAAACCAACACAAACAGTGCTAGACCCAACCTTTTCCCTTGTTCTCTGCTTTTGGCCACTCTAAGCCACTCACTGCCATCCCCCATGCAATAGTTACCTGTCACAGAAGATACTTTGTTCATGTGTTTGAGGCCAAGTTCTAATCACTGAATGTAATAGGGCAAGATGAGTGATAGATTGACACAATTAATTTCCATGTTCCCACTAGTAACATTGATTTTAGGGCATTCAGTCTTTACAAGTCACTGAATGCAAGGGAAAACTTGGCTCTGATCTCTTCAGTAAAGGTCAAAAGGGTGCTCAGATCTACGTATGGGAACTCAGCTGTTCAAATGCCCTTCAGAGTTTTGACGTCTGCCCCGATCATGAATCCAGAATTGCCTCTGGCTACATTTGCTGGGGAAGAGCCCCCTGAGAAGGTTGTGTGGACACATCTGTGGTACTAGGACACTCAAGGCTTCCCTGAGCCTGTCCATCTACAGAGCACAAGTCGGGGTTGAGTTACACTGGCTGTTGATCTTCTAATGTCTGGCTCCAGTGCTCAATCCTTTTCCATCTTTCCCAAGCAGGAGCTGATGTTGGCCAGCCCTGTGATTTGTTCCTGCTGTAATGGCTCTTGCAGCTCTCACCAGCAGAATGTCCACCTACCCTTCCCGTCCTAACCCAGCTAGAAGGACACAGGTCTCATGAGAGCAGTCACGAAAGAGCAGTTCATGTGGATGCATGAGAGACAGGTTCCCCCAGGCCTTTACACTGCTGGAAGACACTCAGAAATGAACCACTCAGGGGTCTATTCTAGCCCTGCTTGTGGCTACACTGGTTGTGCCCTGGTTTATGGTTTGGGGACTCCAGTGTGGGATCTGGCCTGATTTTTCTCCGTGCAGAGAACTCCACAGTACCATGATGTTCAGTGGGAGGGTGTTAAAGTAGCCTGTGAAGCCTGGTTTCATGGCCCATTTTGGGGGAAGCCAGAGTTCTTCAGACACATTAGCAGGTTGTAACAAATGGAGCAGGAGATTATTTTCAAATCCAGCCTGGATCCTTTCTTGGAGCATCCAACATAAGATTCTGGGCTCACCAAATCTGCTGGCCGAGGATGCTCCCTGACTCCATACTCTCCTAGACCCTTCCCTGTCCCTAGGCTGCCCAGGGCTGCCCCATCCTCTGCTCTGCACCCCTCCTCCATGCCCTGCCATGGAACAAAGCCTGTCCTAAGAAAGCCACCCCGCGAGCAGGTGAGCGCCGCACAAAGCAGCCCTGCTATGCGCGGCATCCCCGCTGCCGAGCCAAGCCGGGAGATTCACCTGTGCGGCCCAGACAGTGAAGAATTGTTTGGAGCAAAACACTGTGCAATCAAGTGGAGATAGCAGAGGCAATGGGGTCAGGCAGGCTGCCTGGGGCATCTTTCATCTCCAGCTCCGGGAGGTGGGGTGTAAAGTGCGCGCTGGCCGGGCCCAAGCCGGGCTCAAAGGCAGCCTTGTTCTGCCAGCTATCTGCCATCTCTCTGATGTCACACGTTTCATTTGGGCAGCTCACTTCAAAAGCCCCCTTCTCGTGCTGCCTCCCTCCCTTTCTCTCTTCTGGTTTGGATTTTGCTATTGGAGGGATAATAGCCCAGCTTTCCAAAAACGCATATTGCTATACAATTTTAAAAAAAAAATAAAATGAAAGATTCTTAAAGAGCAGCTGCTCAAGTTAACCCAGATCAAGCAGGGCAGGGCTGGGACAGTCCCCAGGAAACCAAAGTCTCTCATTCTCCTTCCCAGCAGCAAATTTGAACTTACCCTGGCTCTCCATCACCCCAAATCCTCCATCGACAGGAGGCTCCCCTTTATATCTGCATCCACCATGCATTTGGTACAGGTCCCTTTGTGTCCTGGCTTCCACCAGCCACATGTGCAGCCCCTATCAGAGTCCAGTTTTGGCTAGAGTTTCTAACAACCCCTGCTTGAAACACATCAAACAGCACCTCAGCATAGCCATGGCATCAGGACACACAGCATCCAGCTCCACAGCCCTTGCTGGGTGCCTTGAGGCACGTCCTGCAGGCGGGAGGCCAAAATACCAGCCGGAATAGCAGCCACGATGTGTTGGCCATGCCAAGACAAGACATCTTGCTCAGCTGCAGCCTCTTGTTGAACAACTGTCTCTCTGCCAAGCTGCACAAACTTGTCCAACACTGCACAAGAGAAAGATGGCATTTCAAAGGGCTAATAAGCTATGGATGTGAACTGCCTACTGGGAAAATGTGCATCCCAGTAAGCAAAACCTAAAGAGCAGAACACATCCAGACACAGTCAACAACACCCTGGCGAAAATAAGTACTAGGTGAGTTCTGGTTTTTGAGTTTAGGGAGTTTGGAAAAGGCAATTTCAAGCTTTTTTCCCACAGCTGGAAGCTATCCAGTATAGCCAATATATTCCTGCACACGCCATGCTTCCAGAAGTTGGAGATCTAGTAGGTGGGGGAAAAAGCTGTGGGAGAAAGGAGTGGAGGGTGTGCTGGTACCCAGCAGAAGCCCAGAGATCCTGGACAGAAGCTGCTTGATCTGCACCACATCATCACACCCACTGCCACACACCACCCTTTCACGTGGCAGCCACTTCACCACACGGACATCTGGCAGCTGCTCCTTGGCTCACCTCTACGCTGAGGCCATTTCAGTTTTGGTGACAGTAGTGGGAAAAGGTGCATCAACATTCAAATAAATAGATGACAAATGCAGTAGAAGGAAGAAAAAAATCCCATTGACTGCAGACCCACCAGACTGCTGACCTGTACCAGGGTGCCTGGGCCACAGACCATGACTTCTCTAGATGAAGCCAAGCCTGCCTGAAGGGGGGCTGGCAGCTGACATCAGGGGTGCTCTAGTCCTTAGCTGCCAGACTGCAGCCCCTGAGGGTCTCCCAAATCTCCCTGGCTTCTGCTCACATCCCAGCACCCTCCCCTGGACAGGCAGGAGCTGAGATGTGCTGCTGCCCCCCCTCTGCCTGGAGCCTGCTAGGGACCTCCAGCCGCACCCTGAGCATCACCTCGCCCCACAAGGAGAGGGGATACAGTTTGCATCCAGGAATCTGTTTTGAGGCCTTGGGGAACATCATGGCAGAAATCCCTGGAGGTCATTCCTTAGTGCTGACAGCTGGGAGAGGGGCAGAGGTACCCTGAATACCGGCAGTGTAAGCAGCAGCCTTTGCTCCCCGACCCGAGCATCCACAGGAGGATTTAAAGGACTCACAGATCTTACTGGCAGGTATTAAAAGTTCACTGGGGCTGTAATAGCAATCTGTCATCCTGCTGCTAATCCGTCTTGACAGAAACTTTATAAGAAGCTGAAGCGTGTTAAATAGTCCTGGAGTTTAAGCAGAGCAAACGCAAGGAGGGTGGTTTAAAGCAAAGGGTGTTTTCCATGGACCTCTGACCAAAAGCCCAAGGGCCAGGTCAGGGTTTGAGTCCTTAAACGTCTTCTCTGAAGGAGAAGAAGGGGAGAGACTCCTTTAGAAAGCACTCAGAGAGCACGGAGCAGGACCCTGAGCAGCTGATGTGCTGTCCCACGGGCAGCTGAGGCATGGGCAGCGGTGCACAATAGCGGCTCTGTGCGCCCGGAGCTGGGGACAGCACATGGAGGGGTGCTCCCAGCCACCATCTGATGCACCTGCGCTCACCTTCGAGTCAAGAATGCAAATAATTCACATCTGCAAATCCTGGGAAACCCATTAGTGCTGAAACTGGATCCGTTCAGCCCACGAGGGAAGTTTGCCCGCGCATCGCTGCGGTTTCGGGGGCGGTTGTATCGGCTGGGTGTGACAGAGCCCTCATTCTGGGCTGCGCCGTACAGGTGGCGTGTCAGGAGCTGTGTTTTGTGTCAAGCAGTCCACGGATGTTAACAGACAGGACAACCAGGTGCACCCTCCTGGAAAAGCAGCTCGAGGGGGTCTCTCCTAGGACAGCCAGCCTGCTGCATCAGTGTCACACCAGTTACCCACCAGTACAAGCCACACCAAAAGCACGGCTCAGAATAGTAGGACTGCAGCCTGCCCAGCACTGAAGGACAGCTTCCCATCACTGTCCAGCATAAAGGTGATGCTTCCAGGTGCACTGTAGATTTCATTAAGGACCAGCAGCTGAGATGCCACCTCCAGTGGGTTCCCACACCAGCGGGACTGCAAGCACATTGCCGGAGCAAGTTTGTGTGTGTTGGCACTGCTCTGAATATTCCCTGCGGTAGGTTTACTCTGGAGCAGATGGCAAAGTTTCATCACCATCTCTGTGTTTCACTGCTCTATTTCCCGTGGACCTTCTAAGACTTTTGCCTTTTAACTGAGAGTTCTGCTCCCTCACTGAAGCATCCCACACCCCACCAGGAGCAGTTATTATTAGAGTGACTCAAGACTTGCTCACAGGAAGAGTCTTGCACACTGTTAAACTCTCAGTGAGACTCTCCTGAGGTTTTTTTCAGCCTCACATTCACTAGAGCTTGCTGCTGAAAGAGGAAAGGAGAGCAAGACTTTTAGCTAGACAGAAAACTAAAGGACTTTTAGCACCCTGCCAAGACACAGACACCTGGATCAGAGGCAGATAGATCCAACAAATAACAGCCTACCCAGTATGGAGCCAGTAGAGAAGAGTGAGCAGTAGCAGTAACACATCTCCTCCACACTCCAGCACACCACATGTACTTGCGAGTCTCAAATCAGCTGAGCAAAACTCCTGGGGTTCCTCCAGCACAGAAACCTGTTGGCCAGAAGGACTCAGTAGCAGCCCAGCTCCTGGGAATCCTGGTCTGCCATGGCTTTGTGAATCCCTCTGGTGGGCAGCCACAACCCCTTGCTCACACCTCACCTGCAGGTGTGCCATGGTAGCAGTGCTCCCCAACACAATTCTGGCAGTCCAGCAAGGGATGTGCTCCCACTGAAAACTCCTCATGGAGCAGGAGGGAACTAGAGGACAGATTTATAAATCTCTTCAGCGTCCCTTTATGCAAGACCGAGAGAAACCTAACCCCCAAAATCATTTTGGCAAGGAGCTGACAGGCCAGGCAGTTGCTTATGCAATTTGTCTAAGCAGAAAAGCAAGGTAGAAGTATTTACCAGGAAAGAAAGGAGAAACACCATTTGCCTTGCTGGGAATGCAAAGTGGGACCTGTAAATAGTAGCTAAAAAGGGAATATGTGTTTTCATAGAGTGAAAACCTGTGGTTGAGTAAACTCAAAACATCATTACAGATGTCAGCAGGAGCAGGGAGATGCAGACCAGGTAATCTGCTATAAAGCCCTGAGTGTTCACTGACTTCTTCCCGAGGAAGCACCTTGAAACAATCCCGGAGGAATCCACAAGTTTGTGTAATTTTTTTTTTTTTCCCAAGCCCCACTTCCCCTCAGCACGTTGTCATCGTCTTCCCCAGGAGCAGAGTTGCTCCCAAGAAACCAGATCCCCCCAGGCACAAAGCACCTACTGTGCTCACCCCGATGCTATCGGGAGGGGCTGGCCGGGTGCACGCGGTCAGGCAGCACCTAAGCTCGGGTGGCCCAGGGCTCTGGGATGAAACAAGACTCTTCCTCCTCCCCCAGCACGCCACAGCTTTGAGGCCATCGTGGGGAGGACTGAAAATGCAGCATCTCCTTTGCTTATTCGTATTTCACGGGGAAGCTCCGGCCCTGGCTGACACAACTCTCCGCCAGGCGCTTCTGTCAATCCCTTCATGAAAGCCAGCACTGCCACAAACATTTGTTAGCTCCTCACGAGCTCCTGGCTGGAGGTGAGCTGGTCATATCAACAGCAGATTTTTATTTAGAGGGAAGGAAAAAGTAAGCAAGTCAGGGAAACAGCTGTTAAACTGCAGGAATAATCAATTAGGAGGCAATTTCATAATTTTGAATAAGCTTGCTTGTAATTAAAAGCTTTCTGAAGGAAGCAATTACTCTCTAATTGATGGGAAGTGTAAAGCCCAGCAAAGAGGCAGAGCAATGGTTTGTACAACCATTTCTGGGGCATGGAATGGACTGCAGGTCCCACCACTGCTGCCCAGCACATTGCAATGCTTTTGAGAATGGCACCTGCCTTCGGGCTTCTCCATGCCTCTAGCTCCTTGCCAAAGACTCACTGATGCTTTTCTCTGGATTCATTGCCCCTTCCCCACCTCACACTCCCAGGTAGCCCAGCCTGACATGGGAAAGCCACTGGTCAAACACCAGCCATGCTGCTCTCCTTCCCTGCCACTGTTTGCAGATGGCTGGCCAGGCTCAGCCAGCTGGTGCTGAGAATTAGCCCCATTTCTCATAGCTTAAATCTGAGGATCCAAACAGGCTTTCAAATGGTTCACGGTGCCTCTGCTTAGGCCTCCTGGTCAGCCATGGTGGGACTGCTCCTTTTGTCTTAAAGGGAAGTAACTGCCTCATCTTCCCCAACCACCCTGCTCCCAGCTAATTACTCTTTTTTAGCTCTGTCACATTTGTTACTGTCCTGTGTCCTGCCCGAGCTTCCCATCCTGTCTCCAGCTCTGACACCCCAGCCTTTCTTGAAGAGCTTCCTGAAAAAGCAGTTTTTGCCCCATGGGATCAGGCTTCATGTGCCCCAGCCCCCAGGCCTTCTGCTGGGATGTCACCGCTCCTTCCTCACCCCTCCGCCTACTCCAGGAGGAGACAGAGCAGCCAACAGTCAGTTATAGCTCCTGGCAGGCTCCAGCTAATCCTTTTGGAAGAGTTTCACCGGTCTCCTCTCCCCAAACTCCTCAGGGGCTCTCTGGTTACTTCCCAAATACCTCCACGCACTCGGCTGCAGAGCCAAACCCTCCAAGCCTGGGACACCAGTGTGAGGTTGTCAGGACAACATAAGCAGCCACCCAAGGCACAGGTGTTACGTTGCATCTCCAGTTCCATGATCTCATGCTGTATTTTCCAGGCAGTCCCTGCCTCTTTGAGCAAAGCTGCTCACTGTTTCCCCTCTCCTCCTCGCTCTCTCATGCACAGCCTCGGGGCTCTTCGTGCTTGCATATTATTTTGAGCTTGTGTTGAGCACAGACTTGTTTCCTCGCAGATGCTCTTGGGAATGTGCAGAAAAGCCTAAGGCTTCGTGGATACCTCCCTTCACAGCCCCTCCTCTCCCAAGCAGATACTATTGCATCTGTACCACAAGGAACAGAGGCGAGAGAGCCAGAGCTGCTGGGGGCCAGCCAGTTTCAGAGCACTGAGCTGAGATGCCAAAGATCAGCTCTCCAGAGCACCCGTCTTGTCTGGGCTCTCTAAGAGTCCTAAACAAGATTGGTTAGGAACAATTGGTTGGGGCTCTTCACCCCACTCGAAGCCACCAAATGGTAGGGCAGTGCCTGCTGGGGTTCACCACCAGCCCCCCATCCCCGTGCCACAGGGCCTGCCTGCCTCCTGCCGTGGATTCACCCTGCCCTGAGACCATGATCCAACCCACCAGGCATCCCTCTGAATGAGCCCCCTGTTCTCGGGGTCATCAGAGGAGAAATCTGATCTCCCCTCTGAAGCTGCGGCTCCGAGGGCCCGAGGCAGTGGGAATCTGCTGTTCTTCACCGAAAGTGCTGCCGGTATTTGATCACTTGGAGTGTTTTGACATGGTTTGCAGTTGGATACGCTCGTCCTCAGCCTGTGAACTTAGACATGTCAATCAGGCAAGCACATGTCAGCCTCCACATCAGTGTCTAGGAGGTCTACAGCTGACAAGATAACCTTTTCAAGACCAACACAGTTGCCACTTAGAGGAATGGAGACAAGAATTGGTCTGATCTCCAACAAGATAAGAAGCTGTTATTCACCTTTTTACACCTGAGAAGCTTCTAACCCTTTTCTTGCCTTTCCATTGCAAGTCTTCACCATTTTATTAAGAGGTTTTTTGTTCCTTTTTAAAATAAATTTTCCATGCAGATGACTAGCGGTGCAAGAAAAGACTTAGCAAATGCAAGTCACAGCTTTGGACAGCTGGTGTTGCCTGGGATCTTGCTCACAGACCCACCATAAAGCCAAGGCACTGGTCCTCAGTGGTTTGAGCCCTATCATGTGTCACAAGACAAGCGTTTTCTAAAGATGGGCGACATTTAGTGCCCAGAAGAGTGTCAATGCAGGTGTCAAACATCCGGCAAATTATTTCACTCTGGAAATGTGACAGGAGCAACCAAACTTCGGCATTTTCCCACAAAAAAAGAAACAAACCCAGAATTTGTCACCTCTCATGTCCAGTTCCAAGAAAGGACCCTGCCTGTGGGTTCCTTGGGATTCAGGCCCTCTCCACCTCCTGCGTGCAGAGAGATGACCCATGGATGTGGGCACGCAAGAAACTCTCCTGCAGGTTCTTCTCCTCTAGGACATGCCCACATCACACCTGGAAGCAGCCCCCAAACACCCAGTGCAGCAAGGGGCTGCGGAGGTGGCCGTGACCTGGGCTTCCCACATGGGTGTCCCCACTGCACCAGGATCTTTGCTTGGTTTGGGTGTTCCTCCCACCCACACCCAGCTGGCAGGAGCCAGCAGAGCTCCACTGACTGCAGTTACATGCCGAGCCAGGCCACTCAGAGCAAGGCAAGGCTCCAGCCCTTCATCTGGAGGTGGTTTTCCTAGACAGCAAGGTCACATCCTTCCAGGAAGGTTGCTTGCTCTGGCTCCTGTGTCTGTGAACTACAAGTCTCCAACAAATACCTAAAAATACCACCAAGATTCAAATACCCAGCTGCAAACCCAGCCAGCACTGGCCAATGCCATTTTGATTTTCACTCCAGGCTGCATCTGCCACAAGCTCCTGAGCCGTCCATTCACAAAGAGCAAGTTAATTAACATAATATCACTCAGAGCTGGCTGCCTATCAGTATCATCTAATCAGTGTCCTCAACTGACAAGTAATCTCTGACTTGATCTCTCCTTGGCCACCGAGCAGCGCCTGAACAGAAGCAGCTTTGTTTGGAGTCACTGGAGACACAAAGGTCAGCTCCCAACCCGTTCCTGGCATTGTCCTTGCCTTGGAGAGCAAGGTAGAACCTGTTTTCATGTCAGACCTTGTTCTTTTCTTCCTGGCTTTGACAAGAAGGTATCATTTGTCCTAGGGAGCCACTCCCCAGCTGAGAGCGGGCTCAGACATGGAGCACAGCATGGCAAAGCAGCCCCATGAAAGGACATCCCAGGGGACAAACCAAGGGACATCTGACAACCCACCCAGGCTGACAACAGTCATCTGCCATGTAGTGACTCCATCACCTGCAGAAGATAAGGGCCAGCCAGTTTTGCTTTGGCAGGATCCATCCACACCCTGAAATAAGGAACAAGAGGATATGAAATCCAGATGACAGGAGGACCCACATCTGCTACTTCATGGCAAGATTGCAAACTGGGCTCATGTTCGGCCTGTGTCGAGCACAGGGCCAACTGGCAGAAGGACAGGTTTAAAACCATGAATTCTCCTGATTCGGCGAGACAAAAATCTGCCCTCATCCACAATCCTGATCCTTCTCCAAAATTACATACTCAATATAGTAATTTTATACATATACACACATTTGTCTCAAGGAACTGTTATTACAGGGCATCATTACATTTTTGCAAGATTTTAAAAGTAGGCAACCAGTCTGTATGACATGGGGGTTTTAATTTGGGGGAAGCAATTTAGCAAGTGTAAATTGGCAGCTGGGCTGATGGAAAGCCAGACTGATGCACCTGAGCATTTTTCAAATACGAAATAGCTGTGGGTGGGGAAGACAAACCTTTTATCTTTAAAACATTAATAATAAACCCCCACAAATTTAAACACGATGTTTTAAGAAGTATCCAAGTGAGAGGAATTTTTGAGGCAATTTTTATAACCATTAAGGGAAACATCTATTTTTGCATTGCAAGCCTGGTGTTAACTCAGCCATTGCCTAGAGCTGATCCTACAAATCATGCTGGTTTCGTGGGCCACAGCAGCTCCTCCATGCCACCTATAATCCACCCCCCCCAGATCTGCCCTCTTTTCCACATAGCACCAGCCAAGTATTTCTCCAAGACCACCAAGCCCACTGTTAGAGTAACCTCAAGCCATAATTTCCCCAACCTGTCCACCACAAGACAACCCTTTTCCCTGCTGACATCTTAAAACAGCAAAACCCCAAACCAACCCTGGAAATCCAGGCTGCTCTTAGGCTGCTCTTTATTTTACAACTTGGAAAATAAAAATGACAAGTTTTCTTCTTACAGTCACACCATTTTTGAATTTTTTTTTCAGGTTGGACTCAGAAAACATTTTCTAGTGCAGGAGCTGCAGAGCAGTGACTGATGATGGGCAGGAAGGAGAACACCTTGTTTTGAACATCTCAGAAAATGAGCTGTGGATCCTGATTTGCTGGCATATTTGTGGAACCTCTGTATGTCTGGGAGCTGTGATGACAGCAATCCTTTTGGAAAACACCCACCCATACCTTTTAGGCAGTTTTAACATGGAGTTGCTCATGGTCCTGCCATGGAGGGCTGGGGTTCACGAAGTGCTAGTCCAGGTGAGAGCGTGGTGAAGGCCTCCAGCAAGCCCCTCTCTGCCACCTTGGGTGGGAGCCAGAGACAGGTGTCTCACCTTCCAGATCCACTGATCTCTGTCTGTTGGCCACAGAGGACACTCC
Source organism: Oriolus oriolus (assembly GCA_013400235.1). Classification (NCBI taxonomy): domain Eukaryota; kingdom Metazoa; phylum Chordata; class Aves; order Passeriformes; family Corvidae; genus Oriolus; species Oriolus oriolus. Next base: position 115,494 of record VXBT01000309.1, on the reverse strand, counting down.
AAGGGCCAGTTTAATCCCAGACCACAGAATATGGTGAGCCACTGGCACAGGTCGCCCAGAGAAGATGCGGATGCCCCATCCCTGGAAGTGTCAAGGCCAGGTTGGATGGGGCTTGGGGCAACCTGAGATAGTGGAAGGTGTCCCTGCCCATGACAGGAACTGGATGCTCTTTAAAGTCCCTTCCAACCCACACCATGAAGAGATCTATGATTCTGTGAATATTTGATATCAAAAACCCAATGAGCAGAAACTTCCCCTGTGCTCTCACTACACCCTACCCAAGACCTCACTGCCTTTGGAGATGACTCAAACCCTTCCCTCTCCCAGTCAAGAGGACACAACCACACAAGAAAAGACCAGGCTTTTTTTTTTTCTTTTCTTTAACAGAGATTTTTTTGTCTTTTTAATTTCATCTCGGTATGTGATTTCTGACAGTGTGTCAGCATCTCCTGCCGGGTCAGCCATCTCCAGACCCTGCTACATTCAGTGTCAGACCGGACGGTGGCGACGAGCCAGTGTTTTGAGCCTCACAGTCACTTGCACGTCTTTACGGGTTGTCGCTTACATCATTTGTGAACAGCAGCACAAAAGGACACAACGCATGAAAACGAGTGTGGGGATGAGGTGAGGGCCAGCTGAAGGCTTGACCCCAAGGAGAACTTTCCTCAGGTTCCCACAGGTCTGGCAGGGACGAAGCCGAGCACAGGGTGGGAAAGGCAGGGCTGTCCCTCCTTTCTGCTTCCCCTGAGGGGTGGCGACTTGGGCTGCAGCGTTTCCCAGTGCCAGGACAGCAGCTCACACCGGCCTAGCACCCAGAGTTGAGGGTATGGGATGGTGTCACTGGTGGAGGCAGGCTGGGCCCTGCTGGGGAAGGAAAAGGTGATGTGGAGAAGCATGGCTGAGCCCCGATCGGCCAGGATGTCCACCAGCTCCAGCAGCATGTCCGCCCCACACTGACCTCCTGGACACGTCCAGCAGTGGGGACAGGACCTGGCCACCACGCTGCCCCCATTAATCTGCTGGCAAAAAAACAGGTTTCTAGACCCAGCTCTGCTTTGTGTTTCAACTGCACCTTGAAACCAGTGGGGCAACCTGAGAACACCAAAAATAACCAACCCCAAAACCCAAACCTATCGCCTGAAATGAACTGATGTTCCTTCCCTGCCACTGGGCTTTTGCAACCTAAACATAACGTTTATAAAAAGTAAATTATTTCCTCTTATAACTTAAGTGCATTGAGTATTTCCTTAAATATGGTTCACACTGAAAATAAAGTTACTTTTGCTGTACAGTAAATTTCTGATAGACTTAGAAATAAACTTTGTTGATACAATCTGGCAGGTGTGGCCGTGCAGTGCAACACTCCCAGCCACACGGCTCTGCGCACACACACACGTGTGTGCCCACACACACACACATCCACACACACAGCCCCGTCCTTGGGGACAGGGACAATGTTAGGGGTTTCTAGCTTTCTATATTCGCATGGGAACATCTATCTTAAAAGTCCCTACATTTAAGCAGCGAGCACTCGAAGTGGTTGAAGGAACAGAGAGGAAAAAAACAAACCCTGCAGCAACATTTCCCCTCGTGTCTCCCCAAAGCATTGTCAGCTTTTCAAACTTCAAAGCCCGGCTGATGCTGCAGGCTTTCCCCGTGAAGATCAGCAGTTTGCTCTTTCTAAAGGTGGGATACAGCACTGGGATGCCTACAGGAGAATCCACCTCCCCCTGCTGAAACGAGAAATTTATGTCCCCGTTTGAAATTCGAAAATCCACCAGCCAGCTGCAAAAATCACTCCTGTCCCTAATCCTAGGCTCCTAAGAGAAACATGAAACTATGCAACCCATAACTTAACTCGCTCCTTGGGAATCCCAAGCTACAACATAAGTGACGGCATCCCAGCAGCGCTGCTCCCCTCCCTCCCAGCCCCGGGAGCTCTGCGGCCCCTCCGGGGGCAGCGCAGCGGCCGCGGCCGCCCCGTGCCGGGGACCACGCCGCGCTCAGGAGGTGAAGTAGGAGTTCTGCATGGAGTACAGGTGGTCGATGGGGTTTCCCACTCGCGCCTGGAGCGGCCCCGCGTCCGCCGTGCCAAGGAAGCAGTCCCCCAGGTTGCTCAGTGAGGTATCGTCGCTGTCCAGGTCGTGGAAGAGGGGCTCGGCACCTTGGGAAGCAGGGAAGGGACAGAAGGGGCTCAGCGCCGGCTTTCTCCTCCAGCACCGTGACCGTGCCGGGTACCCCCAGCTTTTGTAGCAATAAGGTATTTAGGGGCGAGGAGACCCCACCACAGCCCAGCATGTCTTTGAAGGACAGAAGGCAAGACACCCAGCCCACAGCCCTACCGTAGGGGTGCATGTGGTCTCCAGGCATCTGGGGCGGGGTGAGCCCTTGCCGGAAGGGGTCGGAGCCGTAGACACTTTGCTCCATGCCCAGCAGCTGCTGGGGCGGGGGCAGGGTGGTGTAGGGGTTCAGCATCCCCTCCAGCCCTGTGCCGCCGCCGCCGTTTGTCTGGGCTGCAAGATAAGATCAGGTCATCAGCGCAGTCAGACTGCTGCTTTTTGGGTGGCCGAGCTCCACTGGGAAGCCCGGAGAGGGCTAGGAAATAGGGCAACCCAAATTGTGAGGAGGGTACCTGAGCTCAGGCGCTGTGTGTTTTGCTGGTCCTGCTGCTGCTGCTGCTGCCTCCTGGCGAGCTTCTTCATCTGGGAGAGAAGCAAGGGAGGAAACGGAATGAAATCATCCCCTGGCCAAAGCCAGGAGGGAGGGAGCCCCAGCAAGGGATGCTGGCACCCCTTGTACCCACCTTTGCTCGCTGGTTCTGGAACCAGACCTGCACCACACGGACACTCAGCCCTGTCTCTGCTGCCAGCGTCTCCCGCACCTGGGAGAGAAGAGTGACAGCGGTGTCTCAGCCCACTCAGCTTTTCAGGGGGACTTCAGGAAGGGTCAGATCAGCCACGGCAAGTCCTTGCCCAGTACCCAGGACATCTCCAAGGGCTGGAGGCAGCTGGGCACGGGCCCTTGTCCCCATACCTTCCTGCAGGGCTTGGAGGAGACCTCAAACGATGCCTTGAACGCTCTCCGCTGCTGCGTGGTCAGGATGGTCCGCGGCCGCTTGGGCCGTTTGTGATCCTTCCCGTCCTCAGTGCCCTTCCCTGAGGCCTGGCCCAGTTTGCAGATGCTGTCCTCATCATCACTTTTGCCTAAGGAGGGAGAAAAAAGCAGGTCCTTTACGGACAACAAGCCCCACACACCATTTCCATGTTCAAAACAATCTGGGAGATTTAAACCAAGCTGGTGTTGGTGGGGATCTCGTTGTGAGTATGTGTGAGAAGCTGAGCTTTGGGGCTGGCTGCCCCATGGCAGCTCAGAGAGTGGGGAGAGCTACTGTCATTTGAAGTCTGTGACTGCTCAGCCAGCAGATGTGCTTTCGGATTCTTCTTTTCCCCAACAGTCTGAGCAGATGCAACGTGAAACCCTGGGACAGCTGATCTTCCCTCCATCAGACCCAAATCTCTGCCTGCTCCACAGAAATTTCCAGCCAGGCCACAGCTGGGGACACATCTGAAACACAGGTCACATCCACGTGAGGCGACAGCAATCATCGAGGACCACTGTGTGCCTGAGGCTGTTCCCCAGCCCAGCTGGAGAAAGAGACTGGGTCCCTCTGCCCAGACAGCCCAGGCTGGGGGAGATCAGGGTGATGGGTGAGCAGGGATGCTAAGAGAGGGCAATACATTAGCCAAGAACCCCTCACAAACCCCTCCTGATCTGCTCTACCACGGAGGACGACTCCCTTCAGAGCACAGACTTTTAATCACACGTATAAGGGGCACCTTTCTGCCTGTATTTTCTTCTCTCTATGGAGTTTTAAATCTCCCTGGACAGAAACCCAGGGTCTGTCAGCCTTCACCCCACAGGTACTCACTGTGATGTGCTGCTCCACTGCATTCCCAGGCACTAGGGTGTATCTCCCTGCTGCCCTCCACCACGCAGGGCACGCAGCCTTTGGGCAGGAACTGCTCCAGGAAAGTGGACAACACCTCTTCCCAGCTCTCCTCATTTACTGCATCTGCACTGTGCCGATGACCTCGCTTGCTCAGCCCGTGTTGCGAGGGCTGTGATGCAGGTTTGACAGCACAGGTCCTTCCCTCTCACTAGCTATAAATCACATACAGCCTTTTCCAGAAAGTTCCTGCACTGTTCATCTGGGAATCGATAATGGAGCGGAGGTGCCAGTTTGATACGGATTCAAGGCTGTGCTTGGCCCAAGTCCATCCCAGGGCTGCTGTGGCTCTAGGAGATGGGGATGCACCAAGTGGTGTGAGCCTGGCTCAGAGTAATTCGTGGTGAAAATGTGCCTGGTCAAACCCCATGGCAAGAGCTAACACGGATCATACACACCAGAAAAGTTTCAATCCAATGGCAGCCCAGGTGGGAATGGGGAAAGACAGGAGCAGATCTCCAGGGCGAGGGGAGGCAAAGATCCCAGTGGGGCAGCAAGAATGCTCTCACGCACCAGTCACCTCCTCTCTCCACACTACTGGGCCCTCTTCTGGGTTCCAGCCAATACAGAGACTTTCCCTGTGAGTGGGCTGGGAGGGATGGGACAGGGAGAGCTCTTCATGCTGGCAGTGCCCAAACAGCTGGGAGCTGGGTCTGGCCCCCAGGAATCAGAGCCTTGCTGCTGCTTGAGCTCCCTGTTCCCTCACGGCACAACCACAACATGCCCACAGCAACAGGAAAGACAAACTGCTGTTTCCTTGCATGCCCAGCCCCAGGGATGTCTCCCTGCAGTAGGTGTGAGAGCCCCAGCGCGGGGAGGCCCAGGCTGTGGAGTCTCTGATGGCTGATGGGGCTGAACAGTGGCTGCTGCCTCCTTCTCAGTGCCAGCTCAGGCAAGGTCCCGGCCAAGCTGCTGGCTTTCCTGAAACCTGAAGGAGTTTAATTTTGATGGAAAGGTAGAGATTTTTACAAATCATCAGAGAAGGAATGTCAACTGGTGCCTGAATCTGTTTGCACCCCAGCACGAGGCGAGCACCCCACTCCCCTCTAGTCCAGGAAGGGCAGAGCCCAGCATGGCAGAGCCACAGGCTCATGGGCTCCATCAAGTCCGTGATGCTCAAAACCCACTCAATGGGGAAAAACCCGCTCAGAGCAGCCTCTCCAAGCCCTCCCCCCGCCAACACCTGCTCCCCAAATCCCTCCCAGTGTCAAAGGGAAAGAAGGAAAAGTGAAGCCGGATTTGGCGGGGTATTACTTTTAATTAACTCTCCCTTTCAAGCCTTTCCCCACTGAGGAGGGGGGAGAAATTAATGAGTGTCTGGGGCTGCCCCTGACGTCACCTGGGAAGGGGCCGGGGCGATGGATATTGTGCGGCGTGCCCTCGGTCCGACCTGCCGAGCCCACATCCCGCCGCCGGGGCCAGGACATTCCTCGCTCAGGAGGATTTAGGGAGAGGAGAAACGTTAGGACGCTTTTAATTGGAAAGCAGGGTCCTCTTTCAGAGGGGCTTGTTTACTTAGGCTGGGCGGCAGAGGCTCGGGGGAGGCAGTAATTGAAGCGAGGGTTTGGGAGATTACAGACAACATATGGCTCGCTTTTTATCTGCGCTTTCTCATAAAGTGGCCCTTGGTGTGCGGCGGCCAGGGGGAGAGAGGGAGGGAGGCAGGCAGGGTGGGGGGCTTCAAAGCAGCCAGGGGGGGACAGGGAAGAGGCTGGACAAGCTCATCACATGCTGCTGGTGAAGGGCATCCGGGAGTGGTGCCAGAGAGGCGACACCACTCTGCATCTCCGGGCACGGCAATGGGGTCTGGGGGCGATGCAGCAGGAGAGGGAGAAGCCACCGCACACTGAGCATCCCCAGGGAATGTGTACCTGGGCTGGTCCCTGCTGTGTCATTGTCCCCAGAGCCATGCAGCTTCCAAAGACAAACTGTGGGTAGCCACCAGAAGCAGACAGGGATGGTGGTGGGGCCAAGCTATGGGGTCTGTGGGGAGATGGGAAGGGCTGGGACCCCCCAGCCAGATGCTGCCAGGCCATGTCAGGGGCTTCAGGTTAGGTTTCCGATTGGCCAAGGGGTTGCCTTGCCCTTTTGACTCCCACACTGGCCCTTCACATCCCTCAGGTCTCAGATGGAGTTTCCACCAAAATAAGTCTTTTCCCCGGAGGTTTTTGCTAAGCTGAAGCTCTTGGTTTGGCCGGAGCCACTGGCAGTGGGGCTGGACCACAGGCTAATGAGTCGCTGGGGAGGAAAAGCTCCCCAACCTGTCCCCAACTGCCCTTTTCCCCCACTAGGAACAAATCCAAACCATCGTGGCCAATTTGCTTTCTCTTCTGCGTGACATCTCCTCATTGGTTCCTATTTTAACTGAAAGAGTTTGTACATCCCAGAGGAAAAGATAGTAATTCTTCAGTCAGTTAAGGACCTTCCCAGGGCTAAGGCAAGAGCTAGAGCCAGTGTGCCGGATCCTCTCGCACTCCTGCCTCTCCAGCTCCTCCAGTGCTGGACCATCACTCACCAGCTCCCCCCAGCCACCTCCTCCCATGGCCTCACTCTATTTTTTAAACATCACCACCACTATTTGCAGGGAGGATTTTTTCTCCTGAGCGAGCAGGGTTGCAGAGCTCACACAGAACCCGCACAAGCAGTGCTGCAGGACAGACGGGCTCTCGCTGCAGAGGAGCACAGTATTAAAGAGAAACACAGGCTTTGGGCAACTTTGGCTCTCTATCTATGAAAACCATCCCCATCCCTTCACAAATCTTCTCCCAGCTGCAGCACTCCAGTGACAGAGAGCACCAAGCTTTGTCGTGTCGATGCTTCACACTTAACAACACACTCCTAATCTTGATTTCTACTCTTTTTAAATCCAGTGCTTTGCTCCAGCAGGGAAAAGACAGCCCCACTTGGCCTGCCCACAGCTGCTGGAAGCCCTTTCCAGAGCAGAGAATTTCAAAGGTAAATCCTTTCCCTCCACAAAGCAGACTTTTCCCCAATGAGAGATTTGAGGGGAACTGAGAGACCCAGGAGGGGGCTTGCCAGCCTGGTGAGGAGCAGGGCTCTGTGGGGATGGTGTTATCACGAGGATTTTGGCTAGCAGATCATCAGATCATTTCCACCCTCCCAGTCCCCAGCGCTGGGCTTTCTTACTAAATTTGTCTTCCTGGGAAACATTCGGATTTAATTTGCATTGACTGCAGATACATATTTTAATGCTGGTCTGATGCTCTGGGCAACCTAACCCTGCTGTGACACCCTGGCTGGAGCAGGATGCCAGCCCCCTGTCCACTTCCAGCCACAGTGCCACCTCCTCTGCAGCCCCCCTTGGCTCTGCAGCGTCCCCACAGTGCCCCATGCTGGGTCAGCAGGCTGGTTCTGGCCATCAGCTGCCTCAGAAGCTGCTGGGGACACAAGGTTTGCAGGCTCCCTGCTGCCAGCTCATGTTTCAGCTCTGTGCCTCAGTTTCCCCTTGTTATTAAATGGGGTGACTGCAGCAGAAGCAGCTCACTTCTTGTTCTCGGCCTTTCCAGAGTCCCAGGCAAGGACAGTGTGGCACAGGGGAGGGACAAAAGTTTAGCCCAAGGTAGTCAGTGGCCAGCTCTCCCTCCCACACCTGGGGAAGCTGCACGCCTCTTGGGATAGGGTGCTGGTGGTCTGCACAGGCTGGGAGCACAAACCCTTACAGAAACAAGCCTTACGAGATGGGACGGTCCACAGAGCATCCTGTGCAGCCCTGCAGCCCCTCACTGCTGAGCTCCCTGCTCAAGTCCTTACCACTGAGGTGGGAGAAACTGGCTGGAGGATCTAGTGGTGCTTACAGAGCATATCTTCTCAGACCAAAGGGCAGAAGCTCACGGCAGTGAGCCCACACCTCACGTCCAGACCCCCAGGGGCCTCGGAGAGGTACCAGCCAGGGAGACGCCGGGCGCGGGCGGCCCCTTACCAGAATCCGACAGAGCCGGGCTCACCAAGCTCAGCAGCTCCCGCTCCTTCTCGTAGTCGCCCTTACAGAGGAGCTGCCCCTCCTTCAGCACAAACTCGTCGCCCTTCTGCAGGCGCCGCTCACAGACGCAGCAGCAGAAGCAGTGCAGGTGGTAGACGCTCTTCTGGGCGCGCATCACCAGCTCGCTGGGCGCGATGGCCTCCAGGCACCCCGCGCATTTCACCGCGAACAGCCTGTGGGACAAGCAAGAGGACAGCCCGCTGTGACATCCTGCAGCTTGTGACACTTGGGACAGCGCACCCATGGCGGGGAGGTGATGGGCACGGACACAGCATCACCCCCTTGGTGTGTGGGTTGCGTTGGGGGGCTGGGCACAATGGTGCTGGCACCCCCACGGTGACAGGGGACGTGCTCTCAGTGCTGCACACTCATCCAGTGCCAATGGGGAGACGCTGCCTTTGGGTCAACTTTCGCAGTTTTGGTGCTTACCATGAACGTGGTCAAGTGATGAAGACCCCAACATCCAGATGCTCCAGGTGGAAAAAAAAAAGGTATCAAACCCATCAGCCCAGGTACCACCACCACAAGACACCAGCACATCCATAGGAGTTTTATCTAGCCAGCTCCACACGTCACCTCCCTGCAGCTCATGCCTAGACCCAAGGAGATGCTAGAGACAGCAATCAGGCCCGGGATCTCATCCGTGCCTCACCTCAAGCACCTACAGAAAGCATCACCACTCTCACTCACCCACAAACCACCCCATCCCTCTGGCCTGGGTCACCCCATTCCCACTTGCAAACTCATCAGGAATGTCTAATAGATCATAAAAATCTCCAAGACAGCAAATTTGGGGTTAAGGCCAGTGCCAGACTGAAGACTTGACGTGTCAAAAGGGAAAGGAAGAGCTCAGCTTCTTCCTTGACACTGATGTGACAGTGTTTGAGGCATCCCTAATTAAACCGTTTGTGTAGGTTTCAACACACTGGCTTTAGACTTAAAAGCCAATAATAATAACAACAGCAATAACACTTTAGGTTGAAAGAGAACTTTCCTTTCTCCAGCTTTAAATGTCCTTACTGAGAATGATCAGTGATTTACAGTTGGGGAAACTGCGGTGAGAAGAGCAGAGGTGGCAGCATCAGCGTTGGCTTGAGAGGACTTGAAAGCACCTGGAATTAACCTTAGGCCAGATACTTCCAGCAAATTGGATGACCAACAGAGATATTTGAAGGTATCAAACCAGGACCTCTTTGCCACACCCAGATATCTGAGTTCTTGGCTTGGACATCATATAGGAAAAAACCCCACTGTTTACCCAGTCTTGTCCGAAATATCTGTGGGAACTGGACATTATTATTCCCCTGTCTTGGTGACTTTGGCCCAGAAAGAGAAGTCAAAAGTCAGCACACATCCTGCAGAGGTTACCTCCGAGCACTGCTCGAGTCCCAGCCTGGGGATGCCCCAGGGACCTGCACAGGGAGTGCTGCATTCAGTCTTCCACCGGCCCCAGAGAGCTCCCACCTCCACGGTCCTCATCCCACGTGTCATCCCTGGGGGATGCTGGGGGCTGGGGAGGGGACAGGCAGCCCTGCAGCCACCAGCAGGCTTTCAATCCCATCTCTTTTTTTGGCTGTTACAAAAACCCACACAGGAAATGTGCTGAATCAGCCCCATTCTGCCAAGCAGAGGACCAGATGTATGCAAAACCCTCGTGGGAAAACCATCAGAAAATGGGGATCACTTTAAAAAGTGCCTGCTCCCTCCCACGTGTTCCCCAAACAGGGTTGGCAAGCACGAGGGTCTGGTGCAACACTCTCCCCATGCCAGCCAAATCCTGGACACGGTCAGCAAAAGGTGGCATTCCCAAAGAAGGAGGAAAGGGGTGTTACAAAGCTTTTATAAAACACTATCGTCACCACAGAAAGTGGGAAATCATCAAATGAAAGGTAGAGGTTAGGGAGTTTATAATTCCACATACTGCCATTAGTAGCTTTTATTTTTCTACAGTCAGCTTTAATTTCCCAAGTTTACATTCAACTGCCTGTCTCTTAAGATCCATGTATTTCCAGCACCCCAATGACTGCCCTGGGAAGAGAGGGATGTGTATTCCCTTGAAAGCATCCCTTCTGAAGGGTCATTTTTTCTTGTTCCAGCTCAAACACCACTGACTTGCGTTAATATTTCTGTAGTCACTTCATCTTTAATTATGTCTCTTTTATGTCAAAGTGGAGGCAATTTGTATTCATCTGGCAACACATTCTCATGCTGTTTAAATGATGTTTAAGCCTTACCTGTTGGGATTACCAACTGCTCTCAGTAATAAAATATTGATAAGATATTACCTTACTGCCATCTAATCTCCATGAATAAATGTGCCCTAAATTGGTTTCCAGGGCACTTATTAGAGAGCCACAAACCTTTGCCAACCAGGCACAGCAGCACCAGCCCAGCACTGGATGTTTCCAAGCCCTAAGTGTGCTGCACAGCAGGAAGGTGTGAGATTTAGGTAAATGGCTGCCTGATATCAGACACCTAAAGCCATTCCTAGGTGCTGAATAAAGGACTTTATTTTCAAAGCAGCTGCCACTGAGGGATGCTGGTCAGTCCAGGTGTCTTTCTCTGCCCAGTGCAGGACTCCCCCATCCCTGGGCAACGTGAGCTGCAGAGAAATCCCCATAAAACCTCTTCCACAGTATGAAACTATAAAAAGCTCCTTATAAACACACAATACACTGAGACCTCGGGCACTAAAAGGTCGCAGGCAGAATAAACACAGTCTGCCACAGGTAGTAATGGAGAGGGAGCAAAGGGTCTTGCTGGTGTCCCAGCTCCCTTGAGACCCAGACTGTACCAGCTACTCTACAAGCGCTGGGGAAAAACAGCTGGTATGGATAACCCCTCACACAGATAATCCCATGGATGGATGCTCCCTTTTGGGAATAACCCCACACAGGCATAGATAACCCAGCTGGAACTCCCCTGGTCAGCCTGAGATGGGGCTGAAGGAAAATTTTCTTCCAGCACCAGATTTAACAATTACTTTACCATCTTAGCCTGAGTGAGACATACCAGCCTGGACCCAGAGAGGTTTTCCTCCATCTCTGGGACCTTCAGCTCCATGCCCAGCTCTCTCCTGCTGCAAGCAGGCTGCAGAGCAAATGCCATCTTTTCTCCCCTCTCTCTGTGCCTCCCTGCTCCTGTGGAGGGGACTCTGAGACTACATTTCCCTAAAGGAGACTGCCCAGAGGAGAAGAAGGATGGGCTCTGGGACTTTAACTTCAAACCAAGGACAAATTACCACCCCCTAAACGGCAGTGGGAGCAACCTTCACTTAGGCCATCCTCGGGATGCTTTAGTTCCCAGTAGAGGCTTTTTTCCTTCCGTAACCTGTGGCTCCAAAGCTAAGTCAGGCCTGACTGGCAGCACTGGGTTTGTTTAGCCAGGTGGGAAGCTGGCCAGGGCACCAGACAGGGAGACCAGCTCAGCATCGAGATGCTTGGTGGAGAACCAGGCTGCCACCAGCAGCTCAGTAAACACTGAAGCACTGACAGCGACTCTTTGTAAATGAAACCAACCCACTCAACTTAGGAGGAACTGGAACAAAAAAACCAGTGATATGAGCAATTTTTATCACAACACACAGCTTTTTGTGTCTGATCGTAAAAATATTCCTGTTCTTGTATTGATTAATTTGCCTTTTTCTTTTTTTAAAGTTTCGGTCCCTTTTGAAATGACAATCTGCAGTTTTGAAGCAGAAAGGGGCCTGGAGGTGGCTTTCAATGAAACCTTGAAGCAAAATATTTGGGCATTTCCAAAAGCGCAGCATTTCTGGTGGCATAGGGCATACCCCCCAAGATGCAGTCCCACTTCTCCACACCATTCCTCTTTCCCAAGAAAGCACCCCAGACCTCTCCTTTGGGGTTGCCCACCCACGCAACATCACTGAAACCCAGAAATGCCGACGCACGGCCAAAGCCACCTCTGGGGTGCTGCATCCCGTGTCCCTTCCCAGTGCACGGGGTGCAGCGCGGGCAGCCCCGGTTTCCCACCGGAGCCACCACCGGCTCTTTCTCCCTTTCTTTGGAGGTGACAGGCTGAAAGGGGCCGTGATTGACGGGTGCTTCCCGGCTGCTGTCTGTCTGCGTGCGCCGCATACAAAGGCGGCCCCGCGGAGCCTCCCGGGGTGGGGGCGGCGGGGCAGAGACGCCGATATTAAATTGTGACGGACAAACCTCAATCGCTGCACGGAGCTTTGGTTCGGGCGGCGGGGAAGGTGAGGCAGCTCTGCTGGGAGGAGGGATGCTTCCCTCCCTGCCTGCGCCAGCCTGTGCTAGGGATGTGTTGAGAGGGGCAGGGGCAGCCCCTGAGTGACCCCACACTGGCACTGGTCCCTAGGAAGCAGCTGCCCTGCCCTTCCCTCCCCTGGAGCAGACACATCCTCAGGGATGCTGGGTTGTCCAATACACCTGTGCAGAGACCCGACCAACTCACCCCATGCGCTCATCGTGGCCCAGGAGGAGCCTGAGCAGATCCTGACCAACCTGTCAGGAGGTGCAGGGAGCTCCTGGCACTCAGAGCCATCTCCAAATGATGAATCCCACCAGGGCCATGAGGATGAGCCAATGGCCACGCATGGCACAAGGGGCGCGGGAGGAGGCTGGCGGTGAGAGTCGGCAACGAGCCACAGGGAGTGAGGACACCGGATTGAGTTGTCTTGGCACTTGGTCATCTTCTCACTCAGTGTCACTCGCTGGAAGGGGGTACATCAGCACTGGGTCCTCGAGAGGCTGGCAGTGGAAAAATGCCAGTTGCTGTCAACCCTGCACCCATGGCTTGGGAATGAGCCACTGCCCTGCTGCTGCCAGGCTCATCTCACCCTGTCCCCACTCCGGCCCTCATGGAGCCAAAGGATGAGGCAGAGGGCATGGACCATGGCCAAGCAGGAAGGGGGATGAATGCACCCTGGTGACAGTGAGGGCATCCCCCAGCTGCAGCCATGGGGCACCACGTGGACCCTTGGCCCTGGCAGGAGGGGTGCTGAGACCATGGGAGCAACTTGGAAAGAACTGAGTCCATCTCAGTGCTATGGAGAGCAGGCTGGCACATCCTGGGGATGGGGAGCACAACTCAGCCCCAACGATCCTGGGCACCTCCAAACTCACACTATGTCTCCAGGCTCCCAAGCCGATGGAGGAAAGCACCCACAGCTGCCCTCACTTCCCTCCCTGTGCACCCCAAGCCCTCAGAGAGCTCTCTAGTGGGACAGAGGAGGGATGTTTTCCCCGGGGCTCTTCTCCTGACCCTTCCCCGTCTCCCGGCTCCCTCCCCCCTGAGGCGGACAAGTGTTCGCTTTACTGCCTGGCAACGGGGCTGGGGCTAAGCTTGCTAAAATATGAGTGTTTTTTGGCTGGAGTACCAGAAGGCTGCAGTCCTACAGAGAGAAAAAAATTGAGCACTCCATGCCATGGCTCCAGAAAGGGGGAGAATTAGGTTTCACACCGAGCAGGCTGGACCATGGCATTCTTTAGTTAATGCTTAACAAACGCCCAAACAAAAGCAGCCAACTTCGCTGCATGTTTGTAAAATGTATTCTCAGCAGATTCAGGTTTATTGGAGAATTCGCTCGCTTTGCAGCAAGTGGCGTTTTCCTTTTTTTTTCCCTCCTTTAATTTCCCTTCTCCTCCCTCCCCCCCAGCTCAAGCCCTTCTCATTCCTGCTGCCTGAATGCGTCTTCCGACGCTTTGAGGGGACATGGCAACCGGGCCGAAACAGGCTTATTTCACCCCAGGGGTTTATGCGAGCTCGTCTCCACAGCCCTGGGGTGCAAGTTCTCCCCAGGGTCCAGCTGAGGTGCTGCTGCCAACAGGGAACATGGAGTCCAAAAAGCCAAGACTTGGCCTCTTGCAGACTCACCCCTGAGCACTTGGCTGGTGGCTGCATGCTCTGAGAGGTCAGGAGAGCAAGGAAGGGAGGTGAACCTGAGAGTCCTGTTTTTCACCTTTCTTCACCTAACCCAGCTCTCTCAGGGTCCTAACCCTGTGGTTCTACCCCATCCAGCATCCCACTGTGCCATGCATCCCAGCCCCGCACACCTCCTCGGAGAGCCCATCGTGGCAGAGGATGCCAATAAGCACAGCTTGCTCTCAAAGGCAGAGCCAGTACTGGGGATGGCTGAGGTGTGAAGGAGAGGGCAGCCCTATCCAGGGACCCAGAGGCTTTGAAGAGGTTAAATTATGGGGTCCATGAATGGGTGTTCTGCAGGAGCAACCCTGAAGGAGCTCCTGCTCTGATGCAAGTACCTGAGCAGGTCCCATGCCCCCCACTGGGGCCTGGTCCCATGGCAGAGGACACCGGTGATGAGGGACACACTGGGGATGTGGTGGCAGAGAGGAAAGGGGGGGCTGCAGAGGAGAGGGGGTTGATGCTGGGCTGTTCAACCCTCCTTCTGCTACATGGGAACCATCCGAGCTTTCCCAGGAAAGGGCACCTTCGCCCCTGACTCCTGGATGGGGTCCAAAAGCGGTCACTTAACACCTCCCGGACCCTCCAGAGACCATGGCGTGACACGCAGGGGCACTGCTACAATGATGGGGTTAAGTAAACAGACAAACGAAGCCTTCCCAGTGAGCAGCCGCTGCCAAAACACACCAGCAACCCTCACGCCTTCCCTGCGTCCAAGTAAAAGGTCGAGCAAGTGCACCTCTTCCAAGGCTGCTTTGAGTTGCTCCGTTTCTGATCAAGGACACACTAATAATACTTTCACCAACAAAGTCCTATAGCAGCTGATGGCCCTGTGTCCCCTCCAGGAGCCTGATAAAAATCCTCTGCTGATTGCAGGAGTGGCCAGAAAGCGATCTCCTGGGCAAGGCCAGAAGGACAAGACCAAAATGCTGATTTTTTCCCCCCATTTCCCTAAAGGCCATTTTTTTTGTGTCCCCCCACCCTCAATAACAGTGTGTAACATCAGACCGGGAGTTGGTCCCACCCCAGCACCAACGAAGCACCAGGTTTTAGAGGCAGGAGGGACACAGGTAGGAGGGGGAGAGGCACACACAACACCATGTCCAAGCCCTAATGCCATCCCAGCGAAGCCAACCCAAGGATCGATCCCATGCAGCCCACAGCCCAGCAGCTCTGCATCCAAGCGATGCATCTCCCACCAAGCTGAATTTTGAGCAGCGACCCCCCTCATCTCCCCCATGCCCCCAAGAAAACAAGGATAATTGAAAAACCACAATATCACTAGTCAAATTTAATATTGAGAGTGAGTGAGCGGGAGCCAGAGGTCAGAATTAATTACACCCCACCATATTTCAGCACGCTGCCGCAGCTCCGTGTCCTTTCCTTGGGGAGCAGTGCTTCCACAGAGAGGTCGACAGACATTATTAGAAAGGACTGATTTAAACGTACCCCCAGGAGCTTTTCAGCTTGTCTCTTCAGAGCCTTTGTTTGTACTGAGATTAATGGAGAGGCAAATGATGGAAAAGCAAAGTCACCAGGAGCAAGAGGATGTGCCATTGCTGCCGCCACCACCCCGATTTGGCTGGCTTTGTGAGCGAGGCAGGAATAACCAGGAGAGAAGGAAATGCTGTTCATGTCGTTCATTTTGTGGATAAAAATGTGAAGATCTTGAAAACTATTCTTTTTTTGTTTGTTTTCCAAGAAAAAAATATCCTGGCTAAAACCTCCTGCAGGCTGGCTTTCCTACCCCCTTGGGGATTTTACACACATGCTGGTTTTTTGACGTGTTGTACCACCGTGGGGGAAAGAGCTATTTTCATTCTGCTCCAGATTAATGTACTCCCTCTTGCAAGTCATTATATTTGTTTCTGATTTTTTTTAAACCTCCTGTGATGGAAAATTAATATAGACACAAACCACAATTAAACCTTTCTATTTTCCATTCAGATTTTCAAAAGGAGAGTTACAAAAAAAAAAAAAAGGAAAGGAATGACAGAGCATTGAGATCAAACAGAGAAATCTCATTCCTCAGGCACAGCCAATACTTTACTGGTTCCAGCCCTGAACAACCTGATCCAGCATCCAAGTCAGCCCTGCTCCAAACAGAAGAAGGACTGGGAAGATTTCCAGTCCTTTCCAGCCCCAACTCCCTTGTGATGCCATAAATTCACCTCCACCTTGCACCAACAGGTTCAAAAAGGGATCAGGCAAATCCAGGGGACTGAGTTCAACACCTGCCTGGACCCACAAGACCAACCTCACCTCCAGGACCCCCCAAATCCCTGACTGCCCAGGGCAGTGTGGGCTCCCCTGGCCTCGTGAGGCTTTCCTGGAGCATCACCACTGAGGCCAGGGTGGGTGCACTGGGTCCGGCCATGCCCCGGCGCTGGGGCTTCCGAGTCTCCTAGGCTACAACCAAGGCTTGCCTTTTCCTTTATTAAACAGAAACCCCATGTTTCCCCAAGGACTCTTGGAGCATCCAGGGACGGGGCTGCAGGAGCTGCCGTTTCCCAGGCGTTTAAAATTCACGGGGTGTTTGTGCCGACGTGCCAACGCGGCAAATTCTCATTAGGAGGCGGCCAATATCCTGTGGAGCTCCCCGGCACTCCGGTGGCTATAAAAATCGCTCGGCTGTATAAAAGCTAAACAGAGTAAACTCAGTCGGACACAGGGACCAGCTGCTTCGGAGCAGCTCGGCAAACAGAGATCGGCGGGAGCGCACCGGGCGCTGCCAGCAGGGAGATAGCGCTCTCCCGCCTGGGTTATTTCTTGCCTTATCTTTTATTTCCCTATGCCCCAGCTCACCCTCACGCAGGGTTTTGCATAAATATCATCTGCGTGTGTTGTCAAGTTGTTGGGATGGGGTCGAGGATTTTTTTTTTTCTTCAGCAGCGTTTCCACAATGGGAAGCAGCTGTTGTGGCTAACGGGCTGCTCCGGAGCAAAAGCTGCGCTCACATCCAGATATCTCAGAAGAGGCATCCTTCATACATAGCTCCGTGCACTAGAGAGCACTATAACATGTGTTTCCATGAAGTTTGTTCACTACTC
>VXBT01000309.1:0-98488 GCA_013400235.1 Oriolus oriolus | reverse complement strand
CCGATCTGCTGAGCTCATGTTGCTGTTCTCTCCTAGTGTGTGCTCTGAGGATGGGGTTTCAGGAGACACAAACGTTTGGGGTGTGTTTTCCAGCTTTGTGGCACTTGAGACAGGGATGAGATTACAGATGATGGCACATGGGGGGCGTTTCATGCCATCAGTGGTCTGGGGATGCAGATGCAGAGCCAGTCCAGCCACGGGCAACAGCTCATCCTCTGTAATCCCTTCAAGAGACCTGCTCCCAAATGACATCTCACATGTAGAAAACCAAAGCTCTGCCTTTCGTGGGCCTGAGCATCAGCTTCTGGGAGGTACTGAGCATCCTAGAGGGGCTCAGTCTTGTAATAAACAGGGATAAAACCTCAGAAAAATTTGATTATTAAGAGTTCAAAGTTTGCTTGAGCTTCTGTACAGCTTTTTCCTTTTCAGTCTGAGGAAGTTCACATTTTTAGGCAATGTTCTCTTGAAAATTCAGTAATACACCAGTGCAAATCCAAACCTCTTTTTGATTTCTGTGTAGCGAATGCATTTCAAGGTGATTCCAGCAGCCCCCAGAAAAGGCTCTAACTGATGCCAGTAAATGATAAGAAGTCTCAGATCCTGACACCAATCAGAGGGGTCAATATCCATCACAGGGGGAAGATGCTCGAAAGGCTCCAAAGTGGCCTAAAGATGCTCAGCACTGGAGCTGGTTAAGAGGTTCCCCATAAAATTATTTTCCCTTGTTCTACTTGCTCTATTTTATACATATGTATGTGTGTATATACATGCCTGCACAAATATATGTGTGCATTAGGTATTTTTTTCTGAAAAATCTTAGTTTTCCACAGAGACTTCTAAATTCAGCCATGATTTTAAGTTCAAGTCACATGGGTACTGAAGGGCTGTGCCCAGGGATGCTGAGCCATCTGGCAAAGAGGGACTCGGGTGCTTTGCTCCATCCAGCCAAAGCCCTGGCTGGTTGCCATCTCACCACTCCCTACCCAAAACGTTTTTCTGGAGCTTCTTGATCTAAAAACATATCTTTTCTTTTTTTTCCCCCTTAACCATTTCGATTTTCGCACCAAGGAGTGCTAAGGCTGAGCACTGATGCACTGGAATGTCTTTCCAGGCAGGAACTACTGGTGCTCTTTCCCACGCAGCCTTCACACCCCACAGCACCCACAACCCTCCCCACTGTGTTCCCATCACCGAGGCACCAGAGAAGGCTGAGCAGGGATGTGGCAGCAAAGAGCAGAGACCCCTACAAGAGGAGACAAGGGTGCAAGGACACTCCTGTCCCCTGTGCCACCACTGGGTTTACGGCACAGTCATGGTTGCAGGGGTACGGGGACAGCACCCAGCTTGCCAGGCTACCTGAGACAGGTCCCAGCGCTGTCAAGGCAGCAGGATGAGCTTTTGATTAATTAGATGGCAAAAGCAAACATGCTTTCTCTAGGAAACAGGTTCCTGCCACTCGTCTGCTCAGGGTTATCGCAGCATCAGGGGCAGCAGCCCTTCCCAGCAGCCTCCGGCGGCTGTGGAGGCAGGATATTACTTTGTTGCTTATTCATTTTATTGCTTCTCCTTTCTAAATATTTGCTTGGCAGGGGAAGGATTCCCTTTACACCGTATCTGTTTTTACAGGTCAATTGAATTTCTGGCGCTCTCAATCCCTCTTTCCCTCCAATTGCATTTGCAAAACAAATATTGATTGTACCAATTAGCTGTGAACCCCTTGCAGGAGATATCCCAACGCCTTTATTCGGGAGAAGGCTCTCCCAGCAAGTGGATGTGCCAGCGGGATGGGAGTCCACAGAGTGGCAATGTCACAAATTCCATCCACAGCAACCAGAAATGTGTCCAGGCAGGAGGTTAGATCTGACCAGCTGACCATGCTGACACGTTCTTGCTGAATCACATCCTTTCAATAAAAAAATTAAAAATTAAGGTTTTCCCTCACAATGTGTGTAGGGTTTGCCTGTGCAGTGATGGGCTTTTCTGAGCTGCCCCACGAAAAGTGACAGGCACATCCAACCCAAGCACCTCGTCACACTTTGTCACACTGATGTCACTGCTCTGGGTTTTTTCTGTGGCTTCCTTCAAAGGTTCTGTAAAAATCCACAACTGCCACGGGGAGAAAGGAAAGACACCTTGGTGGATAAAATAGCGTTAAAAACTTGCTGTGTTTTGCTCTGATGAAGTCTAAACAAATGTAAAAAGAACTGAATTGCACGGTGGTGTGAGGCACGGTGGGGATCCTTCACCCTCTCACGCAGAGCCACGAGCCTTTGGTGACTCTCATCTTCTGCCAGCTGCCACTGGGACAGGGGTCCCCGGCACTGGCTGGGATGGCGATGCCAACCCTGGTGTCACTCCAGCAGGAGCCGTGACACAGCCCCATGGCTCTCAACCCACCGGTGGCCACTTGCAAAGCGTTCAGAGCACACTGTTAAATGTGTCCTGCCTGTGTCAAAAGTCACAGCCCAAGGCAAAGGCACAGGGGGTGCAGGGGGTGTGGCGAGAGGGAGCTGACGGATTAGCCACGGAGGCAGGCCTTGGATTAGCCACAGAGGCAGGCCTTGGATTAGCCAGGCTGTCTGCAGGAGCCGGAGTGGGGATTACCCTGCTGCAGCAATGCAGGAGAGATGCTGGATACAGCCAGCCACTGGTCCATCCCAGTGAGGATTCCCAGGCTGCTGGGGATGCCCAGCCTTGGAAAAGCCTCTTCCCAGCTCTCACCCTCAAAACAATGCTGCAAATCCCAGAAAGCAGGGACAGTTCACATCCCCCTTGACATCCCCTGCAGCCCAGGGAAGGCAGATTGCCCAGCCAGCCCCGGAGTGCAGGACTGGCCCAGCATCAGAGAGAAATGCTTTTTCCCCCCAAAATGGGGATACTTTTTTCCCCACGTTTCTCTGAATCACAGCTAGGCAAGTTCAGGTTCCCCCTGCAGTGCTGGGGTAAAATGAGACAAGAACACAGAGCAGTGGCCCTCCCATAAGCAGACCAGGGCGCAGGGCCTGGTACCCACAGCGGGTCAGGTCATCCCTGCAAGCTGGGCTAAGGCCAGGACAGAGTTGTGGGTATATAAGATGCTGACATACATGTATGAGCCAGTCCCATCTGATGACAGCATGCACACATCCAGCATCCCGGGGCGGAGGGTGGGAAGCAGACGCCTGGTTAGAGAAAGGAGGGACCAGCCACAAACCACTCATACTCCTCTGCAGCTTGGACAAATACGAGGCTGTTTGGCTCAGTCTTTTGGGCTCAGGCCCATCTCTCCGGTTTAAAGCAGCTGAACTGAGCCCAAAGTCTCATTAAGTCAGCCTGCCTGGAGCTGGTTCTGCCACCAGGATATTTCATCCCAACATGAAGTCAGTGTTCCCCTTTGTGGCTACAAGGAACTCAGGGCGAGTGAGAGGAAGCAGCCCCCGTGGGCAGGGCAGTGCTGCCAGCTTCCAGCATTTCACCTGAAATGGGTGACAGTGGGTGCTGGAGATCCTGTGCCCACAGCCTGGAACTGGGCGAGAATCCCACCTTTTCACTTTTTCCTTAAAACCACCTCCCATTTTAAACTGATCTCCCTGGGCTGCACCAGGAATGGGAGCTCTCAAGATGGCAAGTCCCATGAGCTTGGAAACAACCAAGCAAAGGCAAAAAGCCTGGTATTTATCCTCAATCCATGTCATATGACATGATGGGAAAACCAAGGTCAGAAGCAGTAATTTGTTTTGCCAGCCTGTCTCCTGGATGCACAGAGCAGAGGCAGCCTGGATCCCCCTCCCTCGCGTCAAGCAACACATGTGCCCCATTCCCTCCCAGTGGCATCCCTAAGAAGACGTCACCATGCCACCTCCCAGCCTTGCTGAACCCTCTAAAGGTCAGCACTGAAGGCATGTCCACCACATATGGTTATTAGTTCTCTGTGGGTCCATCCATCCCTCCACTACAGCTGGGTGAACAATTCACAGTGCATAAATTTATCTAGCAGATCTCAGCCCACGTGCTGTTTGCTAACAGTCTGTAGAGAGGCTATATTTTATCCCTTTGGGTTTCTTGGCCAGCATTCAAGCTCCTGACCCTGATTTATTCGCAATCGGTCAAGAGCCACATTTCATCTCCATAGGCCACGTCTGCACAGAGCTATTCAGAGCACGTGGCTCCATGTCCCACAGCAGAGCCAGGACACCTCGCCACGAGGCAGCCCCAGCTCTCTGCAGCACCTCCAAGAGGTAATCAGGGGGTTTTGTGTTCAAAAATAGGCTCTGCGGGGGCAAACCTTGCCTGCTGAGAACAGCGTGGCCGGAACAAACTGCACCTCTTGCGCGCACGAAGGCGATGAGAGCTCCAGATGCCGGCCCGGGCTGGCTCCTCGCCTGTCCTCATCCCATCTCGCCATCTCTTTGCCCACCTCTCTGCCTATTTATAGGCATGGAAGACCTTTGTGCAGTGCCCGAGCAGCCAGAGGGCTGAGTGTATAGGCGGGATGGCAAATGCCACTCTTCAGCTTTCCAAAATCCTTTCCCTTCTGCCTCTCAAGGGGGCCGCCATGGAGAGCCAGTCATGACCCTGCCTTTGAGACAAAACCTTGGGACCAGCTAGAAAGTGTCTCTCAGAGCTGCACCCATCACCAGGCTGGCCCTGGGGGCTTTATAAAGCACCCTGTGCTGGGTCCCAGCAGGGAGCAATCTCACTCAGACATGTGAGCACCCCTCTGTCAAACCAAAGCAGGTAACACAACCAAGATGATGGGAGAGGTACAGAGGAGTATTCAGAGAAGAACAGTGAAGGATCAGGGTTAGTAGTGTGAAGGATCAGGGTTAGCATCAGCCCTATCTGACATCTTCATTGGCAATTGCAGTTAGGGACTAATTAGCATGTTAATAACATTCATAGAAGATAATAAACTGGAGAGGATGGAAGGGAGCAAAGCAATCTGAAGGGGACCCTGGAGAGATAAAAAAAAATAACAAAGGAAATTCAGCTTGGAAAAATGCAGCTTCTGCAGTTCAGGGAAAAAACATCCGGAGCAGATGCTGAGGGAGGAGGAGGAAGGCGGGAGCAGGGAAGCAGAAACAGGCCCGGTGTGGGAGCGGCATCTCAGGCCCACAAGGGAAGGCAGCCCCCAGCTTCCCTGCAAGCCAGGTCCTGGGCCTGGAGGAGGGCAGCCTGCATGGCTTCACCAGGCAGCGGGAGAAGGATCAGCACCTCAAGCTGGCAGGGCATCCTGCTGGGGTGGACATTTCTTGTAGGAAGAAATAATATCCCAAGGAGAACCACTAAATGAAATTTGACTTCACCTGGAGCTGTTTCCCCTCACCTGGGCTCGGGAAGCCCCACTGCACAAACATCTCCCCTCCGAGCTGCAGCTCCATCCTGGCTCCCACGTGGATTGGCCACACATGGGAAGGTGAGAGGTGGCAGAGCTGTCACCTTCTCCCCGGGTGGGCAAGGCAGGGGGACAGCAGTCGGTGTGCAGAGCTAATGGCTGCGTTCATGCGACCAAAGGAGACCCCCCACACTCCAGCTTAGAAGGAATTACATAGAAGAAATTCCTCTCCTCCTCTGCAGAGCCTCACAGTGCCACCAGCGCTCATTGCACACCCTGTTTTGACCAGCAGCATGTGCCAGATGCCCCTGTCCTCCATCATGCTGAAGCCCCCCTTGTCTCCTCCATCATGTAAGCCCCCAGACCACCAGGTGAAATCTGCCCCATGACTGTCTTATGGGACATGGGATGCAGGCTGGACCCTGAGGGTGGGACACCTTGGCGATTCCAGGCCTGGTATCACTGCCAGTCTACGCTGAATAGTAAAATGGATAGAACTGTTGTATTGTAAGAAAATCTTGTAATTACTCAAATGACCAAAATTTGGGGGAGAGCTAACCAGAGCGCCTTTCTTACAGTGATCCTCATGGACCTGCACCTCCTGGTGCAAACCACGTGGATGCAAAACCAGGCAGGATGCAAGCACTCACAGTGGGGAGGATGGTGGGGTGGCAGCCTCTCTCACACTGCTCCGGGAATCACAGGAGAGACAGAGGAAACTGCATGAAGCACCCCTCCAGCAGCAATCCTTATCTCTCCATTCCCATGGCAGGAGGGACTTTGCCCATCCCCAAGATGCAGAGGGTGAAGAGGAGGGCTCAGACAGGCTCACCTGATCTTTGCGGCTCTGCTGCACCAACAGCTTCTTCTGCCAAACAAAAAACAGCAGCCAGCAGGACTGCAGGAAAGGGCTGGGCACATTAAAACACTCTTCATCCTGAGACATCTGCTCCTTCGCCTCTCAGCTGGAGCCCTCTACCCCCAAACCCTGGTGCTCCCCAGATGGGCATCCTTGGGAGTCCCTGTCTCCTCTCCCAACGCCTGGTAAGCCAGGCAGACTAAGCAGGGCCTGAGTCACTGGCACTTGTCCCCACCACCTGGGACAATGAAAGTCACACCAGGCATGTCACAGTGTCTTCCCCAAACAGTTGCTGTCACCCCAGATGTCCGGGCACTCCAGCCCTTCCCCAGAGCATTTTTTTGTTTAAAAGTACAACCAGTTCAAAGGAAACGCCAAATTCTAACCCACCAGGACCAGTGCTTCAGCAAGCAGGAGCTCTGGGCTGTGCAGCTGCCCCACATTGGGAAGGGGCAAGAGTTTTACTGCCCAAAGGGGAGCTGAAGTGGTTCCTGATGCTTGAGTATTTGGAGGCAGGCAGGGAGGAGGGGAGAAGCTTTCCCATGATTTGTGGGCTGTTCTCGGGCTGTCCCTTGCTGCCAGGTCTTGGGCAATTTGATGACTTTTGTTGCAAACTGGAAGAACAGGAGACATATGTGAAGGAGGAAACTTGCATTCCTCTCGCCTAAGAAATCCCTTCTCACTTTCCCCCAAATCACACATACACCCAATCCCAGCCTCTCTGGGCTGGCTTGGACACCAGCTCCCCTCCCACACCCAGATGACCTACTCGTCCAGAAATGGCCAGGGCCCGCGGCTGGGGCGTTATCCTCTTCTCCTTCCCTTCCCATGTCCTGCCTGCACAGCCCTGCTGACAGCCAGGGCAGGCAGGGGAACCCTTCACCTTCCACTGCTGAGCCAAGGAATGGAAAACACCAGATAAAAACAGCCTCTCCTGGCAGCATCCCTGCAAAGGGGACCCCAAGCCCCCAGAACTCACCCCAGCCTTTAAACAAGCTGCATGCCAAGCACCTCCACACCTCCTCCTCCAGAGATGTCTCCACTGGCTTGCAAACATGGATGTTGTATTCCTCTGTCCCTGTTCCCAGAAAACAATCCACACCTGGCACTCTCTGCCTGTAGGACTGGTGATCACCAAAGCCAGGCAGGGATGTGACTCACTGTGTGGCCGGACACAGTGATGGACATGGCACACCAGGCCACCATGCCCTGATTTCTACAGCATCTCCCCTCCTCAGGGTGACTCCTCTGTGCCTGCAAGTCCTCTGTGGGATGCAGAGGTGGGAAAGGACTCACACAAAGCTGAAACACAGCGGTGGCATCACCACCTCAGGCCACAAGGCTGTGTATGTGCAGGCAGAAAGCCAAAGCCAGCCTCAGTCCCTGTGAAAGCTTGTGGGAAAGGAATGCACCAGGAGGAAAACCATCTGAGCACGGACAGAGTCCAAATCAAAGTAACACAGAGCCCTTGGGTAGGGAACCAACTGCTGACAGATTCTCGCTGCTTATTTTCACAGTGTTACCGCTGAAGCCTGATGATGTCACCTGGTGAACACCTTGTGAGCTGATGTCTCCTGGGGCAGCGAATGTCAAGAGTGACCTGTGTGTTGCCAGCATGGAAAGGTCCTTCCAAACCACCTCCTGAGAGGGAGAAAGGAAGGGACTGCTTTCAAAACAGGCTTGTGACCATCACAAGGTAATTCCCACCTCTAACTTCGTATCACAGAAAGCATCTATAAGGCTGATTAAAACCTGCCTCCGAAAGAAAACCCAGTCCCCCAGGGCCAGTCGTGCCACCCTGGAGAGTTTCTCACTGGTGAAAAGGTGAAGCTGGGACCTCACAGGAAAACTGTGGGGAGAAGTCCAGCAGCACTGGGTTAAGCAAGACCCTGCAATCTGGCCACAGGGTGTTTGCCTCTGCAATCTTGGCTTTGCAACGGGTTCACAGGTCCATTTAACAAAGTGAGACAGAAAATTGGACACCAACGCCTGCTCAGTGGAGGGAGAGCCACCCTGCTCCAAGCCCATCTTGCTGGGGCCTCTTGAATTTCTTTTCTCCCTTTTAAGTTGAGAATAAAGACAAATCCCAAGCTCAGACCAAGATCAAACACAACCTCACATGTGCTCAAGAGGAAAGACCAGCAGTAGAAGTGGAGCACGGCCCTCACATAGACTTTTCCATCCCCATTTCCACACCCAGCTGAACACATGGCTTCCCGGCTGGGGTGGGACCCTTCTGGGTAAGAGCAGCAAAGGCTCCAGGGTGGATCCTGCCATTTCCTACTCCAGGAAGGCCAGAACCCCTTTGAACTCTGTCCTTATGCTGGAGAGAGTGAAATGCAAAAACACACACCCCAATGCTAACTTGGACTTACACCTTCCCCAGTGTCAAGCACTGGCATCCTGAAAACATCACCGACCTGCGCACGTGCCAGGCAATTCCACAACAGACGGACGAGTGGGATGGGATCTGCTACGGCAACATTAACAGGCAGACGAATATCAGCCACTAGATTTGATCTTTCAAGCCTTAGTGCCTTGCCCCAGGCAGCCAGCAAGACTATTATTAGGACTCGAGGCAGCCTGGCCTCTGACTGCTTTCCCTGCAAGCACTGCCCCGTGGAAGGATGTGTAATTCCCACCACGGTACCCTCATTGCATAGATATTGGATTTGGGAAATACTTTTTTGCTGCAGGCGAAACAGCTCCTTTCCCACACCTGCCCTTTCAAATGAGAGCAGTTTAACAGTGTTTGCAGAGCAAAAAAAAAAAGCCATCGGCATCCCTAAAGCTGGCCCGGCCCCATCCCTCTGGTGCGGGGGGAGCTGAGGAAGAGCAAAGCAGCGGAGGTAGCAAGCAAGTGAAAGGCGTTGCTGGAGGGGGGAGGCAGCAAACAGCCCCACGCGCCAGCATCTCCCTGTGAAATAGCTCAGCAGCCCCATCCCCGAGCTGGGGAGTTGGCAAGGAGGGGCTGGGGCCCCCAGAAACCTGCAAACAGCTTCAGGACAGCTCATGGCAGGAGCAGAGAGATGGATTATACACCAGGGCAGATTGTGAAAGCAAGATAAACACCGCCTCCCTTGCTCTAAGAGCTAGATATCTTTGTGAAGCATCTCCCTGAGCTGGGGTGAGCTCAGCAGAGGCACAGGACCACCCAAGACACCCCCACAAAAGGCTGCAAGGCACCCCAGTGCCGCTGCAATGGGTGCTGGGTGCAATAGGCATCCTTGACCCAGCATGAACAGCCCCATCCTGGGCTGCTCCTCCAGGAATCCCTGCAGCTTTAGAACCCACCTTTGGACGTAACAGGACCCCATTTTTCTCCCCAGTGTCACATGTGAAACAAACCCCCCGATAATCTCATTTTCCAGGTTGTAAACTCACTCATCGGTCGCTGGGATAAAGACACGTGGGGGCCTCCCCTCACCACACTGCTCTGATCATCTCAAGGCCCTTGATGGGGAATCGTGCCCGGTTTCTGCAAACTATGATCTAACCTAATTCCCTCCATCCCATTACTTCAGGATTTACAACACACAGCCTCCCCTGAAATGGTTTCTGGTAAATTCTTTGAAAGCTCTTCTGGTCCTCACATCATCGTCAGGGTCAGCCAGGCATTAATGGCAAAGCATTTACATGCCAGGTAACTCATTCCCCAGCAAGAGAGTTTGCTTATGCTTTTTAAATTCAGGAAGCAATTAATAGTTGCCACAAAAGCAACCAATGCTTGTCTTGGGCAAGGGCCATAAAGCTCTGACTTGCCCTGGGGAATTCCGATGCCTCCATCTCAGCAAGCACCTTCCACGAGCGTGGTGGTTGCAAAGGTAAATCCTTAATGGTGGATACCTGATGCTGGGAAATCTTCATGCTCCAGCTTCCTGAGCCAGCTCGAGGTGACGATATCAGGGAGCAGCACTGCCAGCATCAAAGTCAAACAAACACAAGACCTGAGCATCTTCTGGCTTTTTCCTCTCTGGCAGTGAAGGTAGGCAAGGACTTCATCGAATTCCCTGACTTTGGGACTTGCAGCTTCAAAAGGCCACAGATAATGCTGTGGATGAAGCCAGGATCCCATCAGAATCCGTGGATCTGACAGAAAGGTGGAAAACCTTGGTCCCTGGAGCTCAGCATCCTCTGCTCACACCAAAAACCCAGTCCCTGGTGTCTAACAAAGTCTGTTCATTCCGAAAACACCTGCTCCCCAGAGCCCAGCAAGCTCCACTCACACACAAAAACCCCCCAAACTCTGCTCTCCAGAGTCCAGCATGTGCAACTCACACCAACAAAACAATCCCTTGAGCTCAGCATCCTCCACTCATGCTGAACAACTGCAACACCTGGAAAGCAGAGGCAGAAGTATCCCACCGTGCTTCCTCCTTCCTGACCAGCACAGATGTCTCTCAGGGAGTGAGGATCCACTCGCTGCCTCCCACTAAAAGCATCAGCCGGCTGTGGAGCTCCCCAGGTTTTAGGAGACATCCCTTTCCATGCTGGCCCCCTCACAGCCATCAGAAAGCAATGATTTCCAGGCTCACCCCTCTGCACTAGACTTCAACCAGCTGCAGACAGGCCCGTGCATATCCTCTTCCTAATCCTTCATGCACAATCCCTAGACAGTCCCTGGCTTTTATTATTTTCTGGCAGAAGAGAGCACCATGTTAACCCCGGTGTGCAGGCTGCAGCCTGAGCATCTCTCAGCACTTCCCAGCTTCGGTCCAAATTACAAATGAAACGTTCATGTAACAAGAGGCCTGGCGAGGGCCAACTGTCCATTAATATTTTAAACCTTTAATTCTTACTTAACAGCCTGTCTGAACGGTCCCTTCTAATTCCTTGATACACTGATGGGCCTAAAACATTAATTTATTGATAAAGACCATGGGAGACTCTTCCCATAGGGATTGATGTGCTTTCCTGTGGGGGGCTGAAAGCCGAGGGACAGAGCAGGCAGCAGTATCACTGGTTATCCATCATGACACAGACCCTGCACTCCTCACCTCTGCCAGACCCTCCTCTGCTCAGGAGTTCCCTCAGCTTCAGGGATACAAGATAAATTCCTTACTGGGACATGTTTTGAGGCAGGGAGAGCAAGGGAGTATTGACTGTATGTGTACTGGCAGGTCCTGTCTTTGGCATGATGCTGCAAAACTCTCAGGGGATGAGCTGCACCTGCCCAGGTTCTGGCTAAGGGCAGTGGTTTGCAGATGTGGAGACAGTGTGTTGGGGCACATGAGAAACGGGCAGGGTTTGCATCCCAGGAGCACACCCTGCAAGGAGACATCCTGAGATGCGCACTGTAGCCTCTCCAAATGGGAGAAAACAGCCTCCAGCTCCAAGCCTGGGCTCCTGAGGTGCTGGAGGCTTTGCCCCAGGAGGGAGCAGAGCCCGTGAGAGGTACAGAAGCCAGGAGGGGCTGCAGCCAGGAGCTGCCCCTGTGGCCCCAGCTCAGCACTGACCTTGAAGCGCAGGGCAGGCGGCTGCCATCGCCGGCATCATATGACCCGTTACAAAACACGGCGGGCTCTGCTTAGAGCTTACACACTGCAGGACAAATTTAACACCCGAGAGCGTTCCCGATCCCACTGAAAGAATTCCTGGCAGGGGCTCAGTAATCGCCCACTACTCTAAGTGGCCAAGTGCCATCGCACTGGTTTGACTCCAGACACACAAGGAGGACCTTGCTCCTTACTTTGGGTGGGAGAGACACTTCAGCTGATGGATGACACCAGGCAAGATGATAAATCCCCCAGGAGCAGGTGGGCCTTGGGCTAGAGAGCAAAGGGAATGTAGAAAAGATGCTGCTCCCAAATGCTTTCACTTGTTTGAGAAAGGTATTTAAGGGCTGCAGTTAAAAATTTGCATTGAAGCCAGCCTGACTACGCAGCTCTCCCCGTGAAGAGATCCTTGGGGTGAATGATGAGAGCATCATCACTCAGAAGAACAAGCAGATAGAATGAAGGCACCCTCAAAGGATGCCCAGTCCATAGAGTCCAATACCAAGGGACTTCCTGGCCCAGACATGAGGAAGAGAGGCTCAGCAGGAGGAGAAACTGTCCCTGCTGCCATCCTACCAGTCATACACGAGCTCTTCCAGAGCCACATGGGCTCTTCTCAGAGATGGAGCGGGTGGATGCTGCTCCAAAGCAGAGCTGGGGAATGGTTCAGGGCAGGCAGGGCGGGAGAGCCTCTCCCAGCAGCAGATCTGGTCACAGCTAAGCAGCAAGCCAGACCCTGCCGCTCCCTCCTCCTCCTCCTCCTCCTCTCCTTCCCTTTCCTTTCGCCCGGCCCCAGCCCCGCATTTCTGGAGCGGCAAGAGTCAGCTCTGCCGATGCTGCTGAAGGGCCCTGAGCCAACTCCAGCTATAACCTCAGGATAAAAACATCAGCTCGGAAACACAGCAACGGGAAAAACAGACAGGCGGCCACGTGTGCGCACATGAGGACTCCTTAACCAGGAGAGCTCCCACTCGAGCAGTGAGGTTTGCAGTAATGAGCAATTTGGACTCTTGATTTCTGGGGCAGAGGGATCCCGGGTTTGGTGTTTCCTTCCAGCCCCTAGGAACACAAACTCGGGACCTGATGCTCCTATCCAAGTTTGGCCTCAAGCCTACACCCAGTGTCCACCCCCGTCCTGGCCGCAAGGGATGCTGCTGCTGGTGAGGCAGGTGAGGATGCTCAGAGCAGGAGCAGGTCGGGTGGGGCTTTGGGTGCCCCCAGCACCTGATGATGAGAAAAGCCCAGGTTGGGAGCACCAATGTGGAGGCGACAGAGCAGTGACAAGACGACAGAGAACATCATCGGGCCAGTGGCTATTTTTATCTGCAAGGACCAACACTTAATACTTTCCTATCTCCCACAAAATGTCACTTGAGCTCCGGCAGAAAGTTTACACCACTTGCAGACAAGGGTTGAAACCCGAGCATGTAATCCCTGCTCCAGTCAAAAGTTTTAGTGGGATTCACAGTGTCTGGACAGGGAAAGCTGAGAAAAAAACCCCCTTCTCCTGAGAAATGATGGCTGAGGCAGCAGAGAGACAGGACAGGCAGGTCCCCCCTCCTGGCACCATACATTCCCCTGAAGAGTCACCCACCACGTCTGCGAGGCACAAGGGACTTTGTGAGCCCTGGAGCTACCTTGTGGCCTCCTCACAAGCTCAACCAGAATTTAAGTACCCTAAAAGGGTCTTCAGCAGAAGGGGGAATGGGGAAAGCAAGGCATTCACCACCCCACTCACTAAATGCCATAGCCCCAAGGGAGATGAAGGACTGGGAGGGGTG
Source organism: Oriolus oriolus (assembly GCA_013400235.1). NCBI lineage: Eukaryota > Metazoa > Chordata > Aves > Passeriformes > Corvidae > Oriolus > Oriolus oriolus. The sequence goes on along the minus strand of VXBT01000309.1, from coordinate 85,039 downwards.
GAGTGGGTCGGGCAGAGCCCACAGGGGGGTTTTGCAGAGGGTCCTCATCAAGACACCACAGCCACCCATATTGGCAATTCCCCCCTCTCCACCAAGCATCTCCAATGACTTCAAACACCCCCCTCTCTCTGCTCCCACCTCTTTCCCTCTCGCCCTAAAGCTCAGACCCAGACACGCCTGGGGTGTAAGGAAGGGAGGCTTCCCTCACTCAATGAAGCCAAGGTAGAGCAATGCTGTTATTAACAGCAGCCTGGCCCCCCTCCCTGCCCACGGCAGAATATTGCACTGACAATCCAGGGGAGTGCCAGGGGAGCACCCCGGCACTGCCCCGACAGCAGATGCAATAACGCAGCCCCAGCACTGCCCTGTGATACTGCAGTGAGTGCAAACACCAGTGGGTCCTCCCAGGTCCCCTGTACATCACAAGCAGTGCTTAGTATTAGGGATGGATACCTCCCTCCCTGGTCAGGCACGGAACAGCTGAGATTTGGGACAGCATCCTCCAGAGGGCTCTTCCCAGGGGAACAAAAGAGCAGGGGTAAAAAGAGCTCCAGGCTAGGACAGAGGCATTATAAACCACAGTGCAGCACAGAGGTGCTCAGAAAATTAAGGTACCATGCTAAGGCCTTCCATGGAAACTTACAGGAGGCAAATTTTTCCAGGGATAAAAGGCACAAGCTCATGTGTGTGTTGGAGCTGCCCTCAGCTGCCCCCAGGAGGTTTTTTTCCACATCACACTGTCTGTTTTTTAAATTAAAAAGACTTGGACAAAGCATTCAAGATGGAGGCACAGGCAAGGAGAGGACCCAGCAGAGGATAGGGTTGGGTGAGCCCCGCTGCGCTCTGCAGCCCCTGGAAATGCTGCAGGATGTTGAGGAAAGGGGGATGGCCATGGGTTCCCAGAGGGACACACAGCAACTTGGAGGAATCAAATAATAGACACTGACAAGGAAAACCCCCTTCACTAGCCCCAGAAATCTTCTCTTACAGCAAGGAGTGGGGTAAAAACCCTGGGGAATACACTGGAGAGGCAAAGCTCACATTCCTGAGATGGCCAAGAAGTGATCACATCTATCTCACTCCATCTCCCATTCCTAAGATCCATTCCTGAAGCATCACCAGGCAAGAAACTTTGGTTGATTGGATGTGGTTAAAGCAAAAAACGCACACAGAAAACCTTATAGCTGAAACTTAAATGGTCTCCACAAACATCTTGCATATTTTCAAGGACACTAAGGAAATTCACTTTTTTTTCCCCCATATTTTAGACTTAAAAAAATGCCTCAAGGGAAAAAGTTATTTAGAACTACTTAGGAAATACAAAGGATAAAAAAGCCTGTAATTATTTCTCTGCCAAGGGCTTGTCAGTTTGAAAATCCCCGCTCTTGAACCACTAATCCTCATGGAAAAAAAATGTAACTTCAGCAAGATGCATCATTGGTTGACTTTTGCTGCACTTTTCCAGCACAAGGGAACTAAAGGGAAACGCATAGATTTGGGTGTCATTTCATCAGCACCTTTCACCCACAATGTGCCTGATACACGTCCTTGGCTGACGAGGGAGACCTGCAAAGCATCACCTCAAGGTGAGGCTGCTCTGCCTGAGAATGGTGCTCTGCAGGCATCAGGCCAGGGAGGGAAGGATCATGGCTGATGCTTGGAGACAGAAGTGCCAAAACAGGCAAAAATAAATCAGTTCAAGGTGGGGGTATACTTACTTTAAAAGCCAAGGATTCAGGGAGTTCCTGGGATGTTTTGTTATGTGGTTGGAAATAGCATAAAGACATTACTGGCAGGGAAACTCACTTCCTCTGGAGAATGGGGATGGGCCATCCCAGCAGAGCTGGGATTTGGGAGTGGATTTGGGCCTCTGGTTTGGCAACCAGATTCATCACTTCATGTCCTCCTGCTGGGATAAGGATGGGTGGCATCTGAACCCGGCTGGCTATGGAGAAACAAAACAGTGCCACGGAGCTTGTTGTGGGCCACACACCGGCATGCCAACAACCTCCCCAGGCCAGAGCACCTCCCACGGGAGCTGCGAGAAGGGAGTGACACCAGACAGAGCGGGTGAGCCACCCAGGTCCTGCTGCACCCCAGCACCCACCCACCTGCACTGCCTGGGTTTGGGGCTGCACAGGGCATCTGGCACAGCAGGGGCCAGAAAACTCTGTCCCTGTCACGGGCAGCTGTCCCACTGCCAAGGATAAACATCTCGCCTCGAACTACATTCCCCACGCAGAGCCCTTCACCCATCTTCACCCATCTCCGATGTCTTCTTTCATTACTTTCTCCCAATCCATGTCCACAACAGCTCCTCCCATCAACATGGGGTTTAATGTCCTTGAGGTAATGCATGCAGGAAGCCTCTCCTCCTTTCTGGTTAACCCTCCTTCCTAGATCCAGAGCTGAAACAAGCTCAGACTCAAGAGCCCAACCTACAAGGCTTTAAGCTTCATTAAACTTTTACGCCAGCCCACTGAGGTTGCTCTCTCAGCCTCTCATAATTACGGGTGCAGAGGAAAGGAGCAGCATCCACCTGAGCAGGCATCAAGAAGATTCAAACACTTAATGACGCCCTAACCAAGCTCCCACATCCACAGGGCTGTTTAAAAGGATCTGCTCGATACCACTCCGGTGAGCTGCTGGGCAGCAGAGATGCCAAGATAGAAATAATTCAGGATTTAAGTTCCCCATCACCAACCCAGCTGGTCACCCCTTCGGCACAGGTGAGACTCCAGAAACAAGAGCCTGAGCCATCCCACCACTCCAGAGTCCACAAGCACCCAAGCCAAGAGGATGGCTGGGTTCAAGGACACCGTTCAGGTGAGCAATGCCTTTCTCTCCCTGCAGCCAAGGCCTGGAGTTCAGCATCTCCACAGGGCAGTTCAGGCCTTGGCTTGGCTGAATCCCATGTGAGCCTCTTTCTCCCGTTCAGCCCTTGCAGGAGCGTACAGAAAATGGTCTGTAAGGGAAAAGGAGATTGTCATCCCCCTCCCCAGCACACAGCACAGGGCTGGGTCCTGCACACCCGATACACAGAGCACAGCTGACATTCCCTCCTCTCCTGCTGACTATCCAAGACCGGAAATGGAAAAGATGCCCAGAAAAATGCCCAGAAGCATGTTGTAGGGCAGTTCCAATCCAGGCTCAACAAAGAAATCATCTGGCAGGAGTTCTGGGGTTGTTCTTCAACAAATGCCCACTTCCACTAGCAGCACCCATGAATTTATTCATCTAAATCACCCCCGTGGAGGCCTCTGCAAACACGTGACATTTCCCTCCTCTCACTTAGATAAATCACTGCAGGGGTTAATAACCCTTTTAATAGCTAAGATGCAGTTTTCCAGAATTAAAGACTTAGCAGGGCCAGCAAATTCCAAGCAGAAATTTTGCCAACAAAAGAATCCCTATGATTTTACGATGGCAGGGGTTGGAGGCAAGAAATTACAACACTGATTCTTTTGAATAAAAAAAGCTGCTGCAGCTGAAAACTGCCTTCAGGTCCCTTAACCTGTTTCTTGCTCCTTTCCAAATTTTTCCAGCCAAAAGCCTCGCTGAGCTTTCAACAGCAAAGAGAAAATTCCCACCTTCCTCTTCCTGCTTAGCCACCTTGGGCGACGCTATGCAATGAAAAATCAACTTATTTATTATCCTGGCCCCAGGCAGGAAGGAAGGAGTCCTTGGACACACAGGCTCCAGGTTCATCCAAGGAGCTCTGAAGCACAACATCAGAGGAGAGGATGCACCTCCCAAAGAGATCAATTGCATCCAAACAATGGATTCTCCAGGAATCACCCTTGCCTCTTATGCTTTTAAGACCCCAGTTTGCTCCCTTACAGGGCAGGGAACCTTGCCCAGAGGGATTTCAGGGGCTCTCCACCCCACTGAGACGGTGGTTGTCATTCCAGAGGAACAGACGTACCGGGGAGGGGGATTTTGCACAGTGGCGGCGGGGGCGGAGGACAATGGGCCGAGGAGCGATGGTCCCGTGAAAAGGGATTTGTTCCGCTGTCAAGGACAGCGTTAGGAAATGAAGCCCACGAGGGAAGAAGAGGGGTAGGGAGTGGCGAGAGACAATGTACGGACAGCGGTGACAGGGAGACAGCTGGGAAGGATCAATGCTGAGCCCTGATGGGCTCGCAAAGCACAAGGGCTGGCCGAGAAAGCGTCCTCCAGCATCCTCTGCCCTTCCAGGCCTTCGCCCTGAGGAAGAGCAGGATGTCTCCATGCAGGGAGGACCACTCATCTGCAGCCATAGAGCCACAGGGACCCTCCGACAGGGATAAGCACCGCGGCCTGCTGGGATGTGCTGGGATACAGAGGAGAGGGGTTCTCCTACTGATCTGTGCCTTCTCCTATCAATCTGTACCTTCATCATGCCAGTTTGTGCCTGGGAGGAGCTGGTATCCCTGCAACACAAACTCTGGCTCACCTGTGGTCAAAGGTAGCCCAAGGTGGAAAACACAAAGGCAAGCATGACATAAAAATTAGGCAGACCTGGAGAGACACAGAGAATTCATATCCAGCATTCGATCTCACCCAGCAAGATGCTCTAAGCACTTACGATGATGAAAGAAGCATTTTTTAGCTAGATTCATATTTCCAGCTCCATATCACAGGTGACAGAGCCAAGTCTCAGTTCTTTCTCTTGTGTGTAACCATGGTCCATCATACCCAGAACAGGCACTAGTGCAGCAGACTGACCCCAAAAAACAGGATCATATTCATGGGCACATGAAACTCTCTACTGAAAACAGGTAGGTGCTTGCAAGTACAGTGCAACAGGAGAAAATAAATTATTTGAACACAACATGATTTCACCCCTGTACTCAGAAACTCACACATCACCCTCCTGAAAGCTCCAACTTTTGTGGGAGAAACTCCCAGACAGCCAGCCTACAAAATGTGGAACACCTGAAGGATCCTTGACAAGCTGAAGAAAGTGGTCTTTTGTTAGCAAGACCCCAGAAAAACAGATAAGAAGACACAGGCACCAGACAGAAAACCCCTCAAATAAATGGAACTGGGCACCATCAGCCCAACACTGTGCCCCTGCTGCCCGCTCAGCCCCGGCACAGCACTGCTCAGCCTGCCCCACGCCTTTTGCAAAAGCTGTGGCATCTGGCTGTCCGTAAATATTTGAGGTGGGAATCCAGGAATTACAGAACCCCTCTCCTGGGTAACCAAGGTTTGACCATCTTAAAAAAAAAAAAACCCTACAAAAACAAACACCAAACCTCAAACAGAGCTGCAACGAGATGCCTGCCGGTTTCGCAGAGACACACGAGACAACCCGGGTGCATCCCCGAGGGCCAACAACCCCAGGAGAAGTTAACCAGGGACCAGCTGGATTCTTTCTGCCAGGAGGCAGGATTCCATCCAGGATAAAAGTATTGAGGAACAAAACTATGGGTTGTCATAGGGTTTGCCATGACAGAGCCTCCCACACCTTTCCCCTTCTGAAGTCTCAAACCAATACACAGAAATTCAAATTTCTCATGAAAACACATCTATGTGAAAAAAAAATTAGGCTGGGTTGACCCCAGTATTTTCCCCTAGTAAAATCCAAATATTTTCTCTCTGCTTTAAATATCTTCCTCACTCCTGCTACGGAGGAAGTGCTTGATTGAATTGCAGGTAAAGGCACACTCCTCCAGCCCAGGCCCCATCCCTGCTTCATGTTTGCATCTGCAGAGGACACAAGCACAAGGGACAGAGAAAAGGGAGCACAAAGAGACAAAGAACATCTTGAGAAAAAAAAATACCCAGGGCAATTCTCATTCCCACCTCCCTCCACCTTGGCTGCAGCCTCCTCTTCCTCAGACATGCTACAGCAGTGAGCACTGAGTACCCCCCTGGCCACACACCACGGGGTTCACCAGAAGCGGGGAACTGTGAATCCAGACCCAAACCGCTGGGTTTTTCCCTGCCTCAGCCAGAAGGAGGACCTGCACCCTTGTGAGCAGGAGACCAGCCCTAGACCCCTGAAGTCCCCTTTCTCCTGCTCCAAGGCAGAGGGAGCTTTGGGGTGCCCCCTGCCACACCCTGGGGTGAGCATGCAGCATCAGAATCAGAAACTGCAGTGGGTTTGGGTACTTTGAGGCCATCGCACTGCTGCCAGTGGGAATGGGGGCAGCCAGCAGAGATCAGCTTCCCCGGTAGCACATGCAGCCACTGGCAAACCCTGCCTGCACGCTGGGTAGCCATCAGCACAGCTCACACCCAGGACCACCATCCGCTCCGAAATCAGCTGGGGGTGACCACACCATCAGGTTCAGACCCTGCTGGAAGGCTCCCCAAGGAAGCACCGAGCAAGAAACCAAACCGTGGGCTCTCTGAAATCCCCAGCTTGGCAAATCCCTCCCCGTGCCTGGCGGCTGTGAGCAGGTGAAGAACCGGCGAGGCGAGGGCTGGCGAGCCGGGGCAGGACAGGACCCCAGCTGTCTCTCCAGCTGGTGGAGACAAAATTCTCATCAAAACGAAACAAACCCCTCTTTCTTCCCCAGTCAGTTTCTTTTTGGTGCTTTCATCAGGACTGCAAAAATCTGAAGCAATTCCCACAGCTTTAAGAGCCCCATCAGGGGCTGATCAGGGAGCACCAGCTCGTAGGGTGGGGAAAAAAAGAAAAAAAAAGTCACAGTATGTCCAAAAAAAGATGGCAGAAACCATGAAGAGTCCCAAAGATGCTCAAGTTGTGGCTCTGACGGCACCAAACTGCAGTCTCCAGGATCCCACTGCCAATGGGGAGGAGAAAGGGTGACCCCAAAGCCACCCCTCTCCCCACCACGAAGGGAGAGATGACAAGTCTATTCAACTGCCTCGCTCCCAATCTGCCAAACGTCACTCGCTTCCAGGCCTTTCTGTGAAACATTGCTTGTAAGACAAATCTAATTAAGGGCAGAGAGAAGGGGCAAGATGCCAAATCTCTCCTTCATCCCTTTGGAAATGGGGAGGCCCTTGAGTGAGAGGACAGGGCTTTGTGGAGATGGAGGCAAGGCCCATTTTGCTTGCCTGGCATTTCCAGCGTGGATCCCACAGTGGCCTCCATAATGCCCCTCTCGCTGCATCCCGCTGCTTCCCTACCTTCCCACCCCCTGCTGGCACAAAAAGTTCACTTAATAACAAGAAACAAAGGAGCAGTGCCTGGTCCCAGCCCAGTTGTACCAGCCATGGCATCCCTGGTGGGGATGAGGCCAGATTCGGCTGCCCCACAGCCACACTCATCCTAGCCCATAAGGAGTCAGCACTGTTCCTCCAGTAGCTGTGGGTGAGGACAGAGAGGTGCTTGCTACAGGAGACGAGGTGCTAGGTAGGGATGGAGAGCAGGCAAGAAGCATGGGAAGCACTAGAGGGAAAGACTGAGGGATGGGAAAAGAGACCACCAGAGGGACGTTGTGCCATAGAGTTGGCGTATGCTCTGCTACCCCACCCAGGCCAGCCCGACTGCCCCCAGTGCCTGGCCAGCCGGAGAAATCCAGGTTAGCATCGTCCTCTCCAGAGGATGCCCTACAAGAAGGCAAACAGGCCGCCAGAGGACCTGCTGGACTGCAGCAGGGCTGACCCATGGCTCTCTGGAGGGACAGTTCTCTCCCAACAGCCACAAAAAGCACAAAAAGTCCCACTTCTCCAAGCAAGAGAAGGCAAAGGACTGCAAATAACCAGGACAAACCCACCAGACCACAGGAACTCTCCAGCTGGTGGGACAAGGCTGTACTGAAGTGTCCAGCACCACCTTCATTCGATCCATTTGGGATTGTTCCTGTCACAGCTCTTCCAGAAAGGGGAAGCAGCGCCAGGGCTCGCAGCTAATTGTGCAATTACATTCATTACCCACGTTAAGCAAGATAAATAGCCACCATGCTCCAAACTTTTTCCTCCTCTCTCCTCTGCAGCAGCAGCTGCCAGAGGAGCCTCCAGCAGGCGAGAGGAGGCTGCGCTGCCCCGAGCCCACAGATCCATCCGTGGCCTGGCAGGACCACGCTGCCAGGAATTCAGGCTCATCCCCCACGCAAAGACACTGGGTGTGATTTTAAAACCCAACTCGGATGAGCTCCTTTGCATGCGTGTTCTTTTGTGTGCACACTGGGAGGGGGAAAGGATTTTTATTTTTCTCCTTTGCAACCAGATGCGACTCCACATTTGAACTCACAAAGGAGGTGGGGAAGCACCCACACAAGCCCATGACTCCGGGAGCACGGGATTTTGGAGGCAGGCAAGGAGAGCTCTGTGATGATGGCGCGGAAGCTGGCAACGGCACAGAGCCATCAAGCCGTGCGAAGACAGGGCGAGCATCACACAACTGCCTGCCTCGGCCGGGGAGCCCGGCACGGCGGTGGCGGCTCGGGGGCTGCAGCCGCCCCTCCACTGCCAGCGCCCACATGCCAGGCCTGCTCCGAGATGTGCTGGCCATCTGCTCCCGCCAGCCGGGGCTGGGGCCGGGGCTCTGCGCCGTGGCTGGGGACGTGCCAAGCCGTCCCGCCGTCGCCACGCTCCCCAGCTGCGCCCCCCGTCATGACCACACCGCTGTCAGCACTCCCGGCCCCCAGAACCTGCAGTGGGGAGCTTCCCGTGCCTCCAGGTCCTCCCTGTGGCCCCGGCTCTGCTTGGCCCATGCAAACCTACTGTGAAACACCGCTAGGCAAGAGGGGGCTCAGTAATTCCCCTCCTCATGGAAATTTTAAGGCTCCAGAGTAGCCCTACTCTTCCCATTGCTTCCAGCACTCCTCCCCATGTACGGCCAGGTTTGGTGTCGCCCCCCCAAATGTGCCACCACAAAAGCTCATCCCCCTGACCACCACCACAGGGGCCCCACAGCCGGGCCATGTCCCCAGGGCCATTTTGCAGTCAGGGAGCTGGCCAGGGCAAAGACTGAACCTTATCATAGTTGAGACTTATCAGGTTTGGACAAGCGCCGGGGGCTGCCGCGGGTTTCGGGATGTTCTGTAACGAACGTCCTCTGCTCCAAATAGACGTCCCAGGGGCACGGGCTTGAGCCGTCCCTCTCCAGGAGTCCTCCCCGTCAGCGCTGGGGAAACTGCTCCAAGAGTGACCCCCAACTCCCCGAGTTCCCAGACAGCATCGCTATCCGAACCGCCCATGGGCCCTGAGCCACAGCACCCCAAAGAGATGCCGAGACCTGACCTGGCATCCTCAGTCTTTAATCCATCCCTTTCCAAGTCCTCTCCCAAGTTCTTCCTCTTTATGAAAGACAAAGAAATGTAAAACATGTGTTTTAACAAATTATTCCTCGATTTCTAGAGTCCAGCGAGTCAGATGCTTGCTTAAATCCGTCTGTAACACTTTCCATGGGTGTATTTATAACTGAAGGCATAACTGCCATCTCACGCTCTGTCATTAACCCTCTGCAGCCTTGTTACAAACGGAGCTCAAACAGAGAGCACAGAGATATGTCGGAAAATTCTGCACCTACTCATCCCTGGGAAAACACCCCAACCGCTCACCATCTGGAAGAAAAATCCCTCCTTTCAATTTAAAAATAAAAACCCCAAACCAAACACAACCCCAGAACACCAATGCTGCGACAGCGGCAGGTTGGATCCACCGCTTCCCTGACACCCCCAGCATTCCACATGCAGACACCGCAGCCGTCCCACCCGGCGAGCTCCGCGCTGCCGACAGAGAGGCCTCTGGAGCCCGGCTATGCCGCCGGGAGGATCGGCTGTTTTCCACCGCAAGGAGTGTCAGTCACTTGTGATAATTAACCAGCTCAAGATAATGAGCTCAGTCTGAGAGCAGCGGCTCTTCCTCCGCACATTTCACTCTCAAATCCCTGCTATCGGCATCGGCACCGCGGCCAAGGCAGACACAGTGCTCCTGCGCCCAGGAAAATGCTCAGTCCAAAGACAGGACGGGCATTTGGGAAAAGAAAGAATTTTTGTTAAATAAAGAGTATTATATAAAGCTCGGCAGAGCCCAAAAGGAACAGTTCTTTGGGACTCTGCTCTGCATCCTTGCCATCACCAAGTAAGGAGTCACACCACCAGCACAGCAGAGATTCCTGCTGGGGGGATGAAAGGAGAAGGGACACACACCTGCAGCCCCGTGCTAAAATAATTCATATTAAATGCAAGGGGACAATAACATGATAGCAAGAGGCAGGCGGGTGCAGGAGGGGAAGAGGCCAGCAGCGACTCACGGCTAAAACCATCACACTTCAGGGAAACCGCCCGTCGCAGAGCCTACTTCCCGGCTCAGGCAAAAGTCACCAATCCAAACACAACCGGGAAATAACCACGATAAATGGTGCTATCGCTGGACCCTAGGAAAAATTTGTGGCATTTTTTTCCCGCAATCATCCTTGTCCATCCCAACAGTGAGATAGATGGGCACAGCAAGAAGCCAACTGCGGCACCGATTTCTTTCACAGCCAACAGACATCAGAGGAGGGTTTCAGGTTGGAGCCACTTCAAGAGCTCGCAAGCTGCACTCAAGAGTAAAATCCACATGTGCTGCAAGCTGGAAAGGCATTTCTGGGTAATATTCACCCCTATTTCCCCTTGACGGTCCAAACAAAAATACCGATAAAGCCAAAAATGAGAATTAAATTGTGTTGGAAATGTATGGGAACCAGTAGCCAAATTTCTACAGACAAACAAGCAGTGCACCCAGTCTCGACAAATTTTTGTCTAAAAAACCCACCCTTGTAGCGCAGCTCTCTCCTTTCCACTCTCACGGCAGCTAATTCTTCCGCTCTTTCGTAAACATTTGAAAACAAGGTCACGCGCACAAATTCTGCTTTCAATTTGCCTTGTATCCATAGTGATTAAACTCAGACCCACAATACAGGATTTAATGGAGGAAAAAAAACCCAAAAAACCAAAAAATCCCAAAACCCCAACTTTAAAAAGGCCTGGAGCTGGGCTAGCCCCTGGCACGCTTGCCAGCTTGCCAAAGGCCAGGGAAGAGAGCATCAACGATCACTGTTTTCTCCTGTAACAGTGACAGGAGAATTAAATTTCGGGGCCCGAACAGCCATGCTATCTCCATAGCGAGGGATCTGGCCCCCACCTACACTGTCCTCAAGAAACAACCAGCCCAGAGGCAACAAAAATTTAACGGCTCCGAAACTCAGCCAGGCAGTGGGGTCCAGAAAGGACAACAAGAGCGGGATGAGCAGGAAAAAACGAAAGCAGCTGCAGGAGAGGAAAGACTCAGCAGCCTTCTCTCCATTCCCACTGGAATGATTTTTCTTTCAAAAGAGAAAAATAATTTTCTCATTGTCTTTCCCCCCAACCCCATACTTGCCAAAGGGAAAGCATCAGGGCTGGGAGCTTTAAACACCTACATCCAAATTTCCTCACCATCACAGACCCAGATGCAGGCAAAGCCTCTGTGTGACAGTCAACACTCTGAATTCAGCAGGGCCTTCCCTGGTTCCTGCCGAGTGTCTCAGTTTCCCCACCAACCAGGGGGGAGAGCAATAGCATTTCCCTGCCTGTGAGGATATCAGGAAAATAGCCTCGTCCACGACCAGGTCAGGGAGGATGTAACTTTCCTCCTGCAGATGCTCCATAGGAAAATAAAGCCAGCGGAGACAGGAAAATGCTTGGCCCCGTCCCTGTGCAGACCTGAGGTTACCATGGGTCTCCCAGGCTCCCAACAAAACATCCTCAGTTCCCAAGGCCCAACCTGAGCACAACGAAATACCTCTAAAAAGGGGAGAACTGGGGTGCAACGAGACTGCGGGGGAGAAGCATAATTCGCCGTGCAGCACAGTAAGGGCTGACACCTCTTGGGACATACAGGGCAGGGGAAGTGGGGAGCAGCAGCACGACACCAGTCCCCACAAGCTTTTGCAGGGCACTGGGCTCTGTAGGCGGTGAGAACAGAGCGAGGGGAGCTCCCCAAGGGGCAAAGCCACACTTACTTCTCATAGTCCAGCTTGCAGTAGAGCTTCTTGTCGCGGTAGAAGCAGGTGGTCTGCAGGGGCTCCTTGCAGGACGCACACTGGACGCACTGCTCATGCCACAGGCTGTCGTTCAGGCGCAGCAAAAACCGGTCCAAAATCACTCGCTGACACCCTTCACACACCGACTTGGGGGTCGCGGCTCTGCCTGCGGGGAAGGAGCCGGGGGCTGGGGTGGGCGGAGGGAAAAGCGGCCGGGGAGACGGGCCGGGAGAGGGACGGACGGAGGGTCCCGCGGTTCTCGCATCCCCCGCATAGGCTCGTGGTTCGCGGGGACGGGGGGGTGCGGGGAGCTGCTGCGGAATCCAGGAGGGATCTGTGCCTTAGGGCAGCTCCGGGGGGGACACATCGCCCTCAATTTCGTTCCTCTTGGAAAGCCGGCAGCGGAGCCGCAGCTCAGAGAGAGCGCGACTGTTTGAAACCGATATTAAAACGAAGAAAAAACGAAAAAGTGAATTATTTATTGTTCGATACGAAGGAAAGCCCTTCGTTACAAAGGGGGGTTAGGGGGACACACAATTTAATGCAGTCGCGGAACGAACCGGGAGCAGGGAAGGCGGGCGCCGGGGGCACACCCCGGGCGAAGGCAGCGGCGCGGCGCCGGGCAGGGCTGCGGGCAGGAACGACCTGGGGAAAGCTGCCCCTGGGCCTCCCGAATCCCCGTGCCCATCCATCGCTCGGGCCCGCCTGGCCGTGCCCCGCCCTATGGGGTCCCCAGGAGGGTAAGCGGGGTGCCCCGACTTACCCAGCAAGGAGGAGAAGGGGGTCGCGGGGTCCAGGGCGTTCTGTAAACTCTCCTCCATCTTCAGCCCGTCCAGCATGGTGGGGAGCCGGGCCGGGCGAGGAGCCGCGCTGCCCGCCTGCCAACACAGCCCGGACACACCGCGCTCAGCCCGGCCGCCGGCCCCGCCGCCCCCGGCCGGGGCTTCCCCGCCCCGACTGCCCGNNNNCCCCTAGGGGCTCTGGCGGCTCCTCCTGCCCCCCCAGCTGTCCTGTCCCCCCCCCGCCTCCCCGCCGCCGGCGCTGCCCGGGGTGCGGAGCGAGCCGCGGCGCCCTGGACGGCTCCGGAGAGGAGCGCACCAACCTGCGGGGAAGCGCCCGTCCGACTGCTGCCAAGGCACATTTCCTGGAGCNCGCTCTCCTGCCTGGCTGCAGGCACCGGCCCCGCCACGCCTCGAGGGGCCGGCGGCCCTTCCCGGCTCCGGGGTGCACTGCCCGGCCTGGCCGCCCCGGCTCTGCTCCGCTCCCTTTTTATTTTTTCCCTTCTTTTCTTAGAAAGCCAAAAAGAAGAAAAGGAAAGGAAAAAAAAATATAAAGAAGGTAGAGGGTGGTGCCCCACCACAGCGTCTCTCCCAGTAATGAAACCGCCTGGAAATCAAGTCCCCCTTCCAGGAGAAGCCCAGGCCGGGAGGTTTTGGGGAAAGCCGGTCCCCTGCCCGGGGCGGGCCCCGGCGGGGATGCGCTCCCCCGCGCTGCGCATCGCCCTGGGCGCCTCGCTCCCGCTGCTCCGGAGTGTTTAAGGAAAATGAGTGCTGGGAGGAGGAAAACAAAAAAAAAAATAACGACAAAAAAAATCCCGAAACCAAAGCCGGAGAGCTGCCCCGGAGGGCTCGTCGCCAGTGATCCGTGGCGCCGAGCGGGGCTCGGTCCGCTCGGGGTGCCGGTTCCGCGGGGCCGCAGGGGGAGGCGGCTCCGGGGAAGCGGAGCTCCGGCTCAGCCAAACCGCATCGGTTTCGGGGAGGGGAATCCAGCAGAGGAACGATCCCTCCCGGCCGGGGAAGATGAAACTTGGAGCCTTCCTGCAGCCCCGGCGCTTTCCCGTCCTGCCCGGCTCTCCCTTCCCTCCTACTTGGGGCTTTCGCTGTTTTTCGGGGAGTTTCACGGCCCCTCAGGTCGGCGCGGTCTGCAGCGGGGCTGGGGCCGCGTACCTGCCGCTGCCGGAGCAGCCTGGACCGGGGGCTGCGGTTTCCCCGGCACGGGGGAGGGCTGGGTCCCCCGTCTCCGGCCGGTGAGCAGGGAAACGGCCGCAGAGCTGCGAGGGACCCGCTACGGGATCGTGGAGGATGGGAGGCTTTTAGGGGCCTCACCTCCTGTGTTCACCGCTGACCTTGGCACCAGGGGCAGATGCGCTCCCAGCCTCTCTGTGGGGCATCCTCGTCACCAAGTGCTCCCCACACCCAGATGACGTGGGTGATGCAGGGACCGAGGTCGTGTCATCGGGGAATTCGTAGGAAGGAGAGAGGCCACAGGTTAACACAGGCAGCTCACCGCCCTGCCAAGATCCCATGTGAGAAGGAAACACGGTCCTGGGACAGCCCTATTGTATCCCACTATAACTGTGCCGGGAGCTCGGGCATGAAAGCCTTGGTACCATCACGCGGGTCAGTGTGAAAAGCTCTGACCACTCACATCCAGGAAGGCTGGGCTGCAGCATGGGAGGAACTGGGCTCTGACACCATTGTCTTTGGCTCTCCTGAAGGTCTCTCAGCAGCTCCAGCCAAGTGTCTTGAGTAGCCAAATCCACTGGAGCCACCCGGCCAAGACACCAGCCCAGCAAGGACTGCAGCATGACCAGGGGCTCCGAGCACCGCATGCTGCTCTTCCTGCCTGTGCAAACCAGCCCAGCTTCCCCACCCTGTCTATCCCACCCACAGAGTTAGGCAGGGCAGATTTTCCTTACGCAGCCAGGGCGTGGCAGCCCCATGGAGTAGGAATACCATCCACTAGCACTGCTAAAAACTGTGTCCCTGTGCAGGCACTTTGCTTACAGACTCAGACCGCCCACCCGATTTGCTCTGGTCAGAGGTGCAGGAGGAGCTGGGAGGGAAATCATTCCTTCCTGGGTGTTGCCACTGCATGGTGTTCTTCCTCCTCGTCCTCTTCTCCATACGAGAAGGGTCTGGAGAGTGTCTTAACTTGCAGCTCTTGTGCACAACTCCCAGTTTGGTCTATGGTGATCAGGTTTGGGGGCTGAGTCAAGTGTGGAACACCCGGGAGGCTGCAGCAGGGTGTTGCTGCTCATGATTTATACACCCACGAGCTCTCATAGAGGTCAGAGGTACTGGAGCTCACCTGGCCTCATGCAAAGAATTGTCACCAGGTGAACCAGTAAAATATGCAAGAAATACACTCCAAACGCCCTCACTCCCAAAGGATACCTTCACCATGGGCAGTGGCCCTACAAAACATGGGACAGTATTTCAGGCAGCTCGCTACAACCTCCGAGGACTAGCTTCCATTATTAGTTCACCCAGAACTGAACTAGGTGCAGAAGCCCACAGCATCAGCAGCTGAAGAGAATTAAACCAGAGGAAAAGCAGGTCTAGGCTTTCTCCTTCTCCTTCTAGCTGTAGGGTCTGCAGGCAGCCAGGTGTTGCAAAAACTGGGTGGTGTTGGAGAACTGCATTAAACAGAAGCTGCCAACCGAATTAACAAGGCCACAACATTGGCAGAGGGGCTGCACATCTTCCCCAGCTGTCTCCCTGCTGGGGCTGCCCAGCTGTCGTGTTTTGTGCAGTTCCCCACTGCTCACTGCTGGAAGGGGATCAGCGGCACTCAGCTCCCAGGTAGCCCCAGCCACAGCAACTGCCACAGCTCCAGACAGCAGCAGCCAGATCCCTCCTCCAGCATCACCTTAACTCTGCCCAGCCAAGCAGATGCAGAACCACACCGGAGCAGGGAGGGCTGGCCCCAGAAGCAGGCACACAGGAGACCAAGGAAGCAGATGGCTATGAGCCACCTCCCTTGGGACCGGAGTCACTGGGCCAGCATCATCCAGTTGCCTCTAATGCCTGAAGTCAACTTGACCCAGATGACAAAGCCTTGCCCAGCACCAGAGACATCCCTCGACACCGCTCACCCCTGAAAGGACCACACCTCCCTCTCCTTCTGCCACCCTCGCAGCTCTTCAGAGGCATCAGCTGCTGCACAGCCAGCTGGGCTGGCCAGCCTGGCAGAGAGGCAAGCCAGAGACCAGCCCACAGCCACAATGCTGTCAGATAGCCCCAGGGTGATAAAATCCTCTCCTTTTACCCCTGAAATCCCCAGACCAAGCCTGTCTCAGGTAGAAGTAATTGCACAGAGAGCACAGGAAGAGAGGAGAGAGAAATGGAATGGCAGCCGCTGGCCTTGCTTAGCTAGAGGTTGATCTTTTTCCACTCATGCTGATAAACACCTGGGGATTTATCAGGGCTTCTCTGTCACGCTTTCCACCACAATGTACCTTGCCATCGTCCCCTGAAAGAGGATACACACTCTGCTTCCCACTGCCATAATCAGCTCTGAGAGGGCCCCATGTGCCTCTTCTTCTTCCCCCTCCCCCCTGTGCCTCCACAGCCTCCCAGCTGGGCCTTTGATGGGACAGCAGAGAGCTGGAAGGGACACAGAGGGGATGAGCAGAGCCATCAGGCACCAAAGGGAGCATCTCAGGGGAGCTCAGGTGAGATGGTGAATGCAGTCCAGGGGCCCAGTCCAGACAAGAGGTCCTCAAGGAAAGGCCAGCGTTGGTGGCACTCAGTCAGAGTCACACTGTCTGAAAGTCATGTCAGGTCTACAGGATGTGCCCCTGAATCACTCAGTCCATCTGGGAGCCCAGAGTCAGACTAAACATAAACCACCTCAAACCTTTATAGTATTTTTTTTTATTCTCAATCCAGAAATGCTGTTGTTGGACTCCGTAGAAACTAAAGCAGCTGCTACAGAACCCAAAACTCCGCTACTTTTTGAAGCCCCCTCCACAGAGCACTGCAGAGTGAGCAGCTCAGAATTAATACATGCTTTGACACACTTGGCCTGTACACCAGAACGAAGCTTGTCCATGGTGGGGGGCACCTGCTGCTGACTCAGGAAGCTTGTGAGATGTGATGCATGGTCATTGCACCAGTCATTCCTAGAGCCTGGATTATTTATTAATCCCAGAGCAAAGAAAAATTGTCTGAGCTTGATCTGAGGCTATGAGGGGCTTCATAGAGTAACCAGTGACTGGATGAAGTTTTCTTTGACTTATCGATGGCTGTAATTTCTACTATTTTATGAAAATCAGGCTTTTCCAGGGCTGAAGACTGGGGAAGCTCCAGCCATGCCAAGCTGCTGTTCTTCTGCAACAACTCACAGAAGGATAACCACACCAGTGATTATTACCAGCTGCTATGGGATTTGTTCCTCAGAGTGTCCAGAGACTCACTCCTATGCTTTGCAAGGCTTGGGGAAGCACAGCTCTTGGACACCACCCCTGTACAGAGGTCTACAACATGATTGAGGAATCCAAGGGTTAGGACCAAATCCAGGAGATTAGATCAATCTTCAGGTCCCCTGTGACAGTGATAGAGCTGGGTTGCTCCAGGACTTGTTTCCTCTGCACAGAACATTTGTCTGCTAGCGGCACTTTCAAATGAGCAGGTGGTGTCTTATTCACAGAAGCCACCCTGAGTTTCCTGGTCTCTCTGCCCTGCCAGACACAGGGTGGGGGAGTTTGTGGTGGGGTGTGTGTTAAGCATGCACATTTTTCCGAAAACCCAGTAGTCATCTGGAGAAACAGGATAAAGCCCTCCTCAAACTGCAGCCTGGAGACCTTGTGGCCCAGAACCCAGAGACCACCCTTCCAGACTGCTAAGAGTGAGGGTATCCAGCAGCCACAAATGGCCACCTTGAGACTTCCTGCCCCATCTTGGTTATCATATCCCATCACTTCCAGTATCAAAGTATCACATGCAGTGGTCTGGATTTGTTCACAAACAGTGGACCGAGATCAGCATCATTCAGAAAAGAAACCCAACCCAGCCAGCTGGGTTCTTAGAATTTTTCATCTCTTAGAGAAGAGGCTGGAGGTGACCTCTTGCTCCAACTAACCAGCAGCATGGTTTGGTACCATCCCAGCACAGCCTGCATGCGGCATCTCAAATTCCAGCAACAGTTTTACAATGAACAGGTTGTGTATTTTCTGTATTTAAACACTTCTCTTTTAATGGAAAATTACCTTTTCAATTAAAAGTAGCTTCTTGGTCAGTGCTTTTCACCTCTTTTGAAATTCTCCCTGGATTTTTCTTAATAGGCAAAGAAAAAAATTGAAGTGTTTTCCTACGGCTGGGGTTTTCCCTCTTTTCCTCCACTCTTTTAAATTCACCTTTTCCTTCTCACAGTGAAATACTGGAAAATGAATCATGTCCCCGTGTGGGAGCTCTAACAAAATGTTTCATTTTTATCCTTCTTCCTTTCCTGTTGTCAGTCCTCCTCTCCCTCGAACTTCCCCGAGCCGGCAGCGTTGCAATCTGTCACGCGGACAGACGAAGCGCGGCTGCATCTCACCCCACTGTCTGCTGAGAGGGTCAGGAGGGGCAGATCACTTAACACTACACCTGTTTTATGAATAATAATACAGACAGTTTCGCTGGGTTCCTGGGAGGACATTTTCCCACCAGGATAAGCGCCGCATATTGAACAAATTAATGTCTTTAACTCGTTTGACTCTGGTTAGCTCAGTTGCAATGGGAAGCTCCAGTGGTGCCATTGGAGCTGGGGAAAGACCAAGCAGGCCTTTGAGGACGGTTTGTTAGAGTGTCTTGTTCTTTCCTTCCCTGCAAGTTTCTCTCATGGAAGTGTGAGATTATAAATTTGGGGTTCATGAACCTGTTTCCAGAGCAAAAATATGGAGGGGAAAAAAAAAGAACAGGACCCATGAACCTTCAGAAAAATGTAAGTTATCGATCAACACACAAGGTCTGGGTCACCCCAGAAATACTCCTGGACCAAAATGAAACACTTTGGTTCTTTCCTCAGTGGCTGGACTAGGTCAGAAAAAAACCCCAGAAAACCAAACTACCCAACCAACCAACCAAAACCAACCAACCACCACCCCCCCCCAACACACACACACTTAAAACTTACTTTTAACATTACTTTAAAACTTCAAAGAATCCAAAGAGTGCAAGAGTCTTTTTAAGATGGTGGAATGAAATGTTTTGATTCAAAGCAGCAAGTTTCTCTAGGTCCTTCCTTAGCAGAAACAAGAAGAAGCAATACCTGTCCTCTCTTGGCCAGAGGACCGTGTCCATTAGCACAAGCAGAGATATCCCAGGTGACATTCCTGCCCTGATTTGGGCTGTCCAAGAGTCTCAGGAGGGACCCTCAGCCCCATCCCAAGCTGGACCTGTGACCGCAGCAAAAGAGGACACTGCTCTGCCAGCTCCAATCAGTGCCTCACTCATATTATTTTATTTCTTTTGTTGACTTTTATTGAGAATGAAAAAATAATTTAAAGCAATTATCTGTACAGGGGGCAGGGGAATGGTTAGCTGGGTAGGGGATCTGTGACCCCCCCCAGACAGGCCAGGGAGGGTTAGAGGGGGTGATTTACAGCTGTACAAAACCACGACAATCCCACGGAGGAGGAGTGGAGGGCGAAGGACATCTCTGGAGCTCTCACAGGCTCAGAGCAGAGGGGTGGGAGGCTGTGCAGGGGCACGGGGGGACAGGGGCTGGCCAGACAGGGGTCAGACCCTCAAGTGACCTGCAGGGGTGTCTCCAGCATCTCCATGAGAAAGGTGTCGATGGGGGTGTCTCCAATCAGCTTGAAGAAGAAGAGGTGCTCCAGGCACTTCAGCCCGATGGACCGCAGCGCCGGCAGACGCAGGAGGAGTTTGGCAAACCTGGGAGAGACCAGAGTCAGAGGCATGAGGGAGGCACTGGCTGACCTCTCCCACGTCTTTCCAAGCCTGCACCAGCCCAAATTGTCCCAAAAAATGCTTTGGGGCATTCTCAGATTCCCCCAAGCTTTCAAGATAAACATTTGTTGCCTCGTGTGGAGGGAATATGTATCTTCCTAAAACAGAATTTGTCATTTTTAAAACTTAAAAGCAAAAAAAAAGAAAACTAAAAAAAGAAGAAGATACATCCAGATTCTCCCTCCAATAGTTGAACATCTTAACATCTCACAAGACTTACATCTCCATGCTGTCATTTAAATCTGCCTTCAAAAGTCCCCAGGCTCTGAGAGGGTGTGCAGCCCCTCAGCTGCCAGTCACTGCCTCCCGTTTGGAGGCGCAGCTGGAAGTGGGTGCAGCCGGCAGCCTGGTCCCTGTTCCCCCTGCCCACAGCCCGCTCGCAGCGTCTGCGGTGACAGCGAGAGCCAGAAATAGCAGAAGATGCTGCGGGCACACCGCTTGGCTGGCGGCGGCGGGGACCGACGCAGCTGCCGGCGCTTCGAGAGCTCGGCCAGCAGAGGGTAGGATTGGATTGGAAAGCAAGAAAATTCCGTCTCGCCAGCCCCCTAAAGGCTCGGTATGGTGCTGCCTTGCCGGGGACACTCACCGCCCTGGCTGCTCGGGGTACTTCTGCTTCGTGTAGGCTTCCAGCGTGGCATAGACCTTCTCCCTCAGTGATTCCACTTCTGAGGGGCTGGACAAACCCTTGGCATCTGGTAAAATACAGGTGGGGAAGAAATCTCTGCAGAGGGGTTCTTTCCACTGCCAGCAGAGTGACTGTGTGCATAGGCAGGAGAGGACTCATGCTCTCTTAATCATTTATCCAGGGGCTGGGACAAATCTCGGTCTACTGGAAGGGGTCCCTGCCCATTGCAAGGGGGTTGAAATGAGATGATCCTCAGGGTCCCTTCCAACCCAAAGCATGAAATCTGTCTGCAGCCCTGCTGCTCACAGTGGCCTGCTGTGGCCCAGAGGGAGTACTTGTCACCTGGGACTGTCCCCAGCCTCAGACTTACCTGGGTTAAACAGGACAATGGCTCGCAGGCACCCCAGCTCCGACTTATCCATCTGCATGTCCTTCATTTTGGACACCAGCTCTGTCAAAACCCTGCGTGTGGGGGACATGGGTGAGCAGACAGAGACCAGTTTTTCCAGTGAAAAGCACCTGGGACAGGCACTGGGAATACCCGTAATTCTTCTCTGCAGGAAGAGGCATCTTTGAGGCACAGACATGCCTCACACCACTGTTTTACATGTGCATCAGCAGCATCCAGGGACCTGAGTATCAAATTTGCTCCTGTTCTCACTTTGCTCAGCATGCAGCACTCACAATTTGCACTCACTTGAGGAAAACCACATGGGTTTTCTCCACTTTTTACTGTGTAGTGCAAAACATGGGCACTGTCCTTACACGTGCCCGTTATGTAAAGATTGGTGAGGCAGTGCCCTGCCAGGCAGGGAGCAGGCATGGCAGGGACAATATGTATGCAGTTGTTACACAAGCAAGTTGGGGTTTAAGGCTTTGCCATCTAAAGCGCTTGGTGATCAATATTAGGCCTAGACACAGCTGCAGCAAACTCAAGAGAGGAGCATTCCTCCCCCTGCACACCCAACCAAAGATCTGCTTCTGCAGCTGCAAATCCCTTTCCACCGTGATTTTACCCCATTCTTGTTTTTTAAGTCAGTCAAACATCCCCTGCTCATTCTGAGCTACTTCTGCCCCAAATCACAAAGGGTTTGCTCTAGTTCCCCTTAAGGACATGTTTCCCATTCAGAGGGGAAAGCAGAGCCAGCCTGGCCACTGCTGCTGGGGGGTGACAGCAGCAGGCCACATACCTGTCAAAGATGGAGCCCACACCAGCACTGTGGGCACTGCTGCGGTGCACGTGCAGGCCTGTGGCCAGCAGGATCCCGTCCTGGACTGACACGGAGCGATGGGAGAAAGAGGCAATGAGCAGCTCATTCCAGCCTGCAAGCAGAGGAGTGCAGGACATGTGAGGCAGTTCAGCCAAAAATCAGTCCCACATGGAACAGGAGAACTGGTTTCTCCCTGCTGGCTTTAGACTAAGCTCACGGGAGTTGGTACCTGGGGTACCAACTGCACCCCTTGCCAACACTGCAAGGGGTGGCCTATCCCTCGGAAGTATGTGGAAAATGCTCTCAGGCACATGGTGTGATTCTTGGGGCTGTTCTGGGCAGGGCCAGGAGTTGGACTTTGATGATCCTTGCGGGTTCCTTTCAACTCAGGATATTCTATGATTCTATGACCCTGACCAGCAGCAAGCAAGGAGCAGAAATTGGCTCAAAGGAAAAAAAAATTTTAAAAAAGGGGGGGAGATATTCTGGGGTTTCTTCCTTAAAAACATATTCCTAGCAACTACAATCCCTTTACATCATTTTGCACGCTAATGTGCCCCACACGTAGTAGGATCTGCATCAACCAGACACATTAATACACTCTCCCCCAGCCCTCCCTGTTGGCATGAAGAGGGGGACAAACAACAGATTCTACTGCCCCATCCACAACCTCTGCCAGCCTCTCACTGTGTCTCAGAACGGGTCGCTCACCCTGCAACAGCAGGAATGGATTGGCTCAGGATTGCACATTCACCATCCAGCCTGGCTGGCACGGCACACAGCCTAGAGAAGGGACAGGGGTACCAGGAACAGCCACAGGTGGGGGACACTACCTGCCCGGAGGAGAATGACTTGGTCTTCCAGCGTCAGGTCGGAGAAGTGGGGGATGCGCTTGGCCCACTCGACGAGTGTGAAGAGCTGCTTGTCAGCCGCGTGGCAGATGTTTGTGACAGGGTCGTTTGTCTAATTAAGAGCGAGATCAGAAGGAAAAGAGCAGAGGAAAAGAGCGGAATTTGTCAGTGAAAAAACTTTGATAATCACAATCTGCACTGCACACAGCATCAAGTTAACAATACTCAGCACCACAAGTACAATGCTCAAACTGCCAATAATCTCAGCTGTGTGCTGTTGGGAAGAGCAGATATTTGTTACCACTATTCCCTCCACAGCCAGCAAGTCAGCTGGTTGCTAGACTTTTCTGTTTGCTTGCTGTCCTTTGCAAAGCAAGTCCCTGATGGCTGGCTGCAGTCCTGCTCCCCAGGGCACATCTAAAAGCCAGGAAGCAGCCCCTGAACGGGCATGAGCAGCAGTTTTATCCAAACCAATAAAACCACAGCAGTAAACATGCTGTGTTCAGCTCCACCCCAGTCTTGGCCACAGGGGCAGACAAGAAGTGTCCAGAGCTATGCACATGTGGAAGCCAGCACAGGGCTCAGACTCTCTCCAGCATCTATTTCCCTATCTACTCATTGAAACTAAAGGAGACTTGGAAAAAATACTTGGAAAATAATGTATAGGCTGTTTTCTAGTTGTCATTCCGAGTAGCTCCAAAAGAAAAACTGTTGGTGAGTTTTGGGAGGTGTGAAGCAAAATCCCCTTATAAAATGCTTGTAGTTCACGTGGCATTTGTCTGCTCAAATCCCAGCTCAAAGCCTCTCATGTGTGGCTGCAGGTGTTGTTGGTGGCTCTTACCGAGCTCTCTGTGCTCACGTCACTGTATGCCTCCGTTTTGGGTTCGACTGCCAGCTCAGCTTCCAGGATCCTCTCCACGGGCATGTCCTCGCTGCCATTGCTTGTGGACTCGGCCTCGTTCTCACTGCGCTCCCTGCTCCTCTGCCTCTCTTCCTGCACAGCTGTGGGACAGAAACATGGCTGTCTATGTCCACGGCAACAGTCACCTGCTCACGGTGGGTCCCCTTGCCGCTGGGACAAGGGATGAGAAACCCCCTCAGGAGGGGGAGAACAGAAAATAAATGGGTATTTCAGATGTACACCCATTAAAATGGCTGCTCCCATACCAAGAACTCTGAGGTTGCTGCAGACTGGTAGCCTCCAAGTTTGACAAAAGATTGTGATTTCCGAAGTATGAAGCTCCAGAACAGAGGGAAGAGGAGTTGATACCTCCAGGTGGCAGCCTGGACTCAGCTGTCTCTAGGTGCTGGAGGAGGCAGGAGGGACCCAGCACTCGCATACAGGTTTGTTGTGCTCTCAGTGTGCTTCCAGCAGTCCCAGTGTGCTTTCAGCAATCCCACAGCAGTCAGAGCATCCAGCAGCAGGGCTAGACAGTCCTGAACCCCCATCTGGAGTCACACATGCTGCTTATCTCATTCCTGAGCAAAATCCACCCAGTCTGGCCCAGCCCTGGCATCACCTCTCCCTCCACCACCTCTCTTCCTAATCCTCCCCACTAGAAAGTTCCTAGTACATCAATGCCCCTACACTTCCCCTCCCTTCTCCCATCTCTGTATGTTTTCCAACACAGCTACGGACAGAAGGCACAAAACCACAAAATTCTCTCCAAAGCTCAGTTATTAACTCCCAGGACTCCTGTGTGTAAGACAGGTCAGTGTAGGACATGTGTATCTTGTATGTCAACCCTCGTGTGCAATAGAAGTCCTGGGTGCACTTTTTTTTTGAGAAATCCCAAAGGGAAACACAACAATCCTGTTTTAAAAAAAGAAATGACCAGCAGGCATTGTATTTGTTTAGTTCATTGCTGGGGAGAAATGTCCCAAAATTAACCCCCCCTAGCATCACTCCCCTGTGTGAGTAGGAGCCCAAAGTGCCCTGCATTAGCCTTGCTAATTAGCCCCTGGATAATCTTAGGGTGCTTTAAGGGATGGGCCAAATCAGGGGAGGTTCCTCAGTACTAAGACTCGTGACCGCTTTGCAATGCTCAGCGCTTCCCTGTGTTTCTCCCAGATGGGAGAATGTGCTTCCCAGCACTGCCCAGCTGCTGGGCAACTTGGCAGCACCCAAGGAGGTGGATCAGTGGGGTTTCTAGGCTGGTGCTTGTGAGGGAGGGCAGCACAGGACACAAGTATATGCCAGCCAGCTGGGGGAAACATTTGTGCTCTTTAGAGTAATGGACAGGAAAAGCCATGCAAGTGTTTCTGAAGTCACCAAAATCTTGGTGGAAGAAAGCACATGGCAAGGAAATACCAGTCCCAACACTCAGCTCCTGAACTCAAGCTGCAACCTGCCCCCAGTTTCTGCAGCTCCCAAAAAGCCCCTGTGACTGCTGCAGCCAAACTCCCACAGGATCCACCAGGATCCTGGGGTTACAATTTTCACTCTCTGCAAAGGGAAGCTCCGTTAACACCCTGGTCCTCTGAACCACTTTGCACCCGGCTGGAAGGGAGAGCTATGCCTGGGATTAAGTTTTTGATTCCAGCATGGCATTTTGCAGTCCCCTGCTGCCCTAAGAGCTTGAGGCAGCACAGCTTTGATGATGCTACAGGGAATAGGATGAGGCTCAGCTCATGCCCAGTGTTATAGCTGCTTCCCCAGGCTCTGCCCTGCACGGTCTGAGCTCCAGCACAGGGAGCAGTTTGCATGTTCCACAGGAAAACAGCGTGGCCTCCAAAAGGGACAGCTACACTGTCTGCTAGCATTCAACCCTGAAGGCAGCTCAGTTACTTTATCTTAGAAAAAATGAGCTTAAATGCTGTGCTGGTTGTCACTTCCTGACCTTACATCTGTTAGTATAATCTGGGAGACAATCCAGCTCAGCAGTTCTCGCTCCACCAAGGAGGGAGAGCCAGCTGCAGGGGACAGGGGTGGACAGATAAACAGCCAAGCTGTTGGGCTTGCCCTTCCCTGCAGCAGAGACTCGGTGGCTTTTACAAAGATCTTCACACTCTCCAGAGCTGGGTGGGAGAGAGACAGGGTTGCAGGACCCACCACAGACCTTCAGCAGCTCTTGCAGGCTTCCCTCAAGTCAGTGCAAAACCCTTTTAAGTCCAATTGCCACGGGTTTGATCCTTGCTCCACACTAAATCCTTTAGGTGGTTTGGGCAGAAACACAGTTCTTTGGGAGTTGCAGTGCGTGCGTGGAATAGGGAAAAGGCTCCATGAATTACTTCCATACTGCTCTCTCTCGGAGCACAAAACCCTCACAGGATGTGAGCTGTACCAGAGCTCATCTCCAAAGGTGAGGCTAAGAGTGGAAATGGCAGAGAACTATAGAATAAGAGAGAGAAATAAATCATTCACCCTTATCTTCCAGTACAAGAATTAGGTGGTGACAGATGAAGTCAGCAAATCAAAAACAAAAAAAAAGCAAGCTGCTCTTCACACAGGAGACAAGAAGGCTGCAGGACCCCTCACTGCTGGGTGCTGCCTGCAGCAGAGGTTTACAGAGGTCTAAGGGGTCCAAGCCATTAAGGGTCACTAACTAGAGGCAAGGTTGGCTCAAAATCAGTCAATAGGCTCAATACTCACCAGTGTGTGTGTTTAGGTGAGAAGAAAAAAACATTGTAACAGCTTCCCCATCAGTCTCTGTCCTTATTAGTCCCTCTCCTCATCAGGAAAAAATTTGTCACAGAAGGGGTTGTCAAACACTGAACCAGGCTGCTCAGGGAAGTGGCTGAGTCACCACCCCTGGAGGTATTTAAAGGACAGGTAGATGTAGCACTTAGGGACAGGGTTCAGAGGTGGAATCTGCATCGCTGGGCTAACTGTTGGACTTGATCTTAAAAGTCTTTTCCAACCTAAACTATGATTCTCATCTCCTTTATGTACCAAGGTCCAAAATACCCTGAAGCTGTCAGTGTGGGTTTTTGAAATGCACCAACCTTGGAGGGTTACCAAAAGCCTGCTTTATCCTAATGAATGAAGAAAAATTTCTCCAATCCCATTCCTTCCACCAGCCCAGTCCTACCTTCCCTCTTCATCCCCATGGCGAGGCACTTCTGATAGCGGCAGTACTGGCAGCGGTTGCGTTGGCGCTTGTCTATGAGGCAATCCTTGTTATCTCGGCAGGTGTAGATCAGATCCTTCCGGATCGTCCTCTTGAAGAAGCCTTTGCAGCCCTCACAGCTGTACACCCCATAGTGCTTCCCTGGGGAGGCGAGGGAATCAATGGGCAAGCAGGTATTAGCCCTTCCTTCCAGTGTGGAGGAGCTCAAACCAAATCCAAAGGTGAAAAACCTGGCTGCAGGGTATCGCCTTAGCAGGACTGAACTGGCTTCAGGGGGTCTTAGCAGGAATAGTGACTAGCAGCAGTCAAACTATAGGACCACTGTTTTCCTGTGATAAGGAGGGACTGCATCCCAGTGGAATGATGTGGAGCATCTTAGCTGCAGTGCAAGTGCAGAACAGCCACAGGCAGCAAATGGGGTGTTCTGACATGGAGGGGGTCTGCAAGGCGCACTGGGGTAGGAGAGAAAACCTAGACACAGCCAGAACCCAGCTAACACAAAGCACAGGTAAATGAAAACACAGAGATTTTGATAGATTTACCTTTGGCAAACAGGGTCAAAAGGTAAAATGAGATTATACACACAAGGGAGAAGAGCACGGGGTTTAGGTTTGCTCACTTTTGGGCACAGTGCAACTAATCTGCAATACAGCCAGCCAGACCCAGCCACAAATCCTGCAATGCCAGTATGGCCCCGGCGAGCCCCCACACTGTGCAGTGCTGCACAAGCCTTGCTTCAGGGCACCAGGGGAGTTCTCACTGCACAAAGGCTTCCCCAAGAAAGAAAACCTCCTACCTGAGGACCTGTCCCCACAAATGGCACAGATGTGTTTGGCTAGGGATCCTGGACTTGTAGATGGATAATTCACGTTCCCGATCCCTGGGAGACCTGGCAAGGGCTTGACATCCTCTGAGCTGCTGACATTGTTCAGGACATTGAGCTGCAGAAGCAGAAGCCACAAGACAGGTTAGAGGGGAGACTCATATCTCAGTGACACCATCCCCAAATGGAGCTGACCCTTCCCTTGCTGCTCCTGCTGGGCTTGTCCCACAAGCTTATCCCCAGCAAGTCCATGGGGCTGCCACGGGCAGACAGACATCCTCTGGTGAATCCAGCTGGAGGGGTTTATGCAGGCACTAAAGCAGGTATTGCCTGATGTTGTAACCAAACCCAGAGCTGGAAAAGGGCAGGCAGCAACTTCAGCTGCTCAGTTACAGCCCCCAAGCGATGAGGCTGGTGGGATCCTGCCTGCTTCATTAGAGGATGCTGATCGCTGGCTGCTGGCAGCCTCAAGCACTAGCAGCTTAGTAAAGAACAGCTTTGCAGCCAGGTGATTTGTTGCAATTGAACCTGCACTAGTGCATGGCTAAGGAAGCTGTAAGAGCATTTAAAAAATAAACAAAATTTGGTGGGTTAGCCTGTCATATGCAAATCTTCATACACACATGAAAATGTGGCCATTTGGTCACTCTCTGGGACTTAGGCTCCCAAGCACTATCACAGGTGACAGATTTGGAGTTACCAGATGAAAAAAAAAAAGGGATCAGGCTGAGCATCTAAAAATCAGCAGCTGCGAGATGCAGGCAAACGACGCAGAGCTCCCAGCCGAGATCCCCAGGAGCTGCTTGTGGCTGCTGAAGTTAAAGGTTACAAACCCACATCGATTAGAGACCAAAGCCTGATGTTGCCCAGGGCTTCATTTTATTGCTGTTTGCTTCGGAGCCATGTCAGCAGGGCAGGGAGGATTAAGGGCCATTGAGCACATCTTGTCAAAAGCTGTCTGGGCAGGGCAGTGCCCCTCCAAACCCACCATCAAATCACCTTCCACACTGTCATGGGTTGAGGGCTGGGAATGGTTGTTTCATCACTGAGTTTGTCTGGAACAGTCATGCCAATTTATCAGCTCAAATTCTTCCCAGCAAGAAGGCAGAAGCAGGGATAGAAAACAAGGGTTTGGATGAAGACTCGGCTAGAGCTTTCAAAAAAAGCATGTTTGCTCCAAGAAACTGCCCATTTCCCGCCAAAAAGTATGGTAATTCCCACAGTAAATTTCAGTAAATTTCAGTAAAGAACAAGAGGTCACCCCACTGGAACTTTTGGACCTGTCATTAGAAAAATAAAAAGGCGAAGCCTGTTCTCATCTTCCCTCACCCCTGTCCCTTCATTTTCAAACCTTCAAATGTCTAATAGCATGGAAAATAAAAATTATCCATCAAAAATCAGGAGCCACGTTGTTTTGCTCCACTAGAAAATGTAAGTGTATTGGGGAAAATTGCCCAGAGGAACAGAGGTTTGATCTCCGCAGCAGAGACTCAAACCAGGCACTGGCAACTGTAAATTCTTGTGCTTCAAAATCCAGGCCAAGGAAAAGAGAAATAAACCCCTTCCTCCCTGCAAGTGTCCATCATCTTGGCAAAATGCTGAGCTAGGAGGTACTTTTTATGGTCTAAAATGTTACTCAGAACTCAGGTACCACCTTTTCTTTCTCCCTGTCTGCACTTTGAAACAATAAAAGGGAGAGAGGGTATATGGGAGGGGGACACACAGGGCAGTTCTAGCCATCAGTGTCCTCAGAGCTTGACTCCTGTGGGTTAAGTGCAATCATGTATGATATCTGGGACAACTGCTTGAACCCAAATCCATTAGCTGCCTCCCTGCTGAATCCCCAGGGTCCAGCTGTCTCCTTGTATTAGAGGCAACACAAATGGAACCCTCTCCTCGGATCTGGTAACTTGGCGCAGTGCCCAGACTGGGGAAACCACTTCCCAGAGCATCCCCAACCCCAAAGGGAAGGTTTCCAACCAGCCAATACTGGCACAAGTTCCTGTCCAGCCGTCCTGTCCTTGATGTCACGGGCACAAATACCATCAGATCCACGGGGAACAGTTGGGTAGTGCAAGGGGAAGAGGGATCCTCCAGCATTCCCACTGCTGACAGCTAGGGCCCACAAAGGAGTTGAGGATGCTGGGAAAAGGTAAGCCAAACCTTACTCTCTTTCAGAGCTCTTCATAGGCCTCCCTATACCATCCTCTCCCAGCCTTCCAGGAGCTAAGAAGAGCTCCAGGCATTCCAAGGAGTAGCAGTGGGGTATGGGGCAGAGAAGGCTCAGGGACCATCTCCTTGCTGCTTCTTCAGCAGGAACCATGAGGCTCCTGAGCACTTCCTACCTTCAGGTCCCACTAATTAAAAATAAAATCTTCCTCATAAGAGGCAGAATTTTCACTTCAATATGGACTCCCAGAACATTTCAGCTCCCTGTCAAAATTCCACACTGCCACCAGATGTGCAGGAGGTGGTGCAAGGAGCAGCATGTCTCTGTCCCACAGAGCCACCCTGGGAGGCTCCCAGCCCATCCATGGCTCTGGGGAGGCACCAGCCCTGAGTCTCTCCCCTGTCTGGAAGGGAAACCTCAGCACCCACGTGAGCACAGGCAGTAAGGATGGGAGTGCTTCATTTTGCTGCAGGCCAAGTTTATATGCAACACAGTAGGTGGCTGGCATTTAGCATTAACATTTGTCTCTCTCTAGAAAGTCTGTCTCCTTTCCAGATAATGAAATGAAGCAGATATGCTTTTGCAGGAAGAAGGGCAATGTTTCACGTGCTGCAGCCCTTGGCTATCATATACTGTACATGGAAACAGACTTGGCTGTCTGTTTCCATGTACAGTAATTATACCCTGCAATAGATGCAGTGGAAGGGAGCTGGACTGTACCCACAGTGAGAACAAACCTGGAAATTAGCTCTCTGCCCTTATCGTGTAGGGTATTTTGAAACAGACACTGGTGTGGTCTCTGGGTCTGTGCAAGGGTGATTTATGCAGATTCACGTGCTAGAAAACATTCTTTACATCGTCTTTACATCTGAACTCTCTGAGTGGCCAAACACCCCACCAGCCAACTCTCTCTCAAGTTTTGGGACTTTACCATCCTCAACACTGAACTGTAGCGAAGAAAGCGTGCACATCCCCACCTGTGGACTGGCATGTGTCACGAAATTCATGCCTGGGGCTGAGGAGAGAGCGACGGGGTGTGAGCCGAGGGAGGAGGCGATGACCCTGTAGGGCGATCCCAGGGCGTTCACCGGGGAGCCGATGGCATTCATGGGTGACGGCAGCGCCCGTGAGGCGTTTGTGGGGGCCTCGAGGTAGCTGTGGGGCCCCTCCACTGGAGTCCCCGAGGAAAGGCCTGAGGACAGGCTCACGGACGTGGAGCTGGCGTGCACAGGGGAATCTGCAGGGAGAAGCAGAGATGAAGTACACTGTGAGCATGGCTGCGTGCACAGCGATCAGCTGCCCAGCCTCGGTTGTGTCAGCTTAGATGCCAGCCAAGCCTCAAAACCAACCAACAAACAGGCCTCATGCTATAAAGGGAAAAGAATGAAACATTGGTTATAGAACAGGAAACTGAGTTATATACAGCAACAATATTTATTGTGAAGATAATGCTTAATAACAAAATATTCCTTCTCTGCTTTGGTGCCTCAGCAGACTTGGAGGAAGGCACCACTGCCTGCCTGCCTCAGGCTGGTTTTCTCTGAACTCTTCCCTGAGGTCCCATTTCTTTTGTCCAAGCCAGCTCTAGAGACAGCACACTTCTCAAACCACAAAATCCCCACCAACCAGGCTGGAAACTGAATGTTCCCCATGTCTTATGAAGCACCTTTCGCTCCTTGAGATGGCTCTGGCCTTGTGCTCCCATGGCTCAGTTTTCCCCCTTCCCACCCACGTGTGTCTCCACTGTGCCATTTCACATGTTCACTCACAAAGCTGGATGCCACCATCTTCCATAGGACCTGGAGCAACACAGGAACTGCCCATGACACACTAGCAAAGCAAGTTTCAGGACAAGGCAGCCATAGAATAATTTGTCCTTCATTTTTCTTCATTTGTACAAATCAGAGCAGAGACTTTGGCCACACAGATGTGCCCAGGCAGTCTCACAGCTACAAGGACAGAGGGTTCCCTCCCTCCACACTAAAGAGCTGCAGTGCACATCACCAAGCTGAGCCTCATAGTAGACCCATGAAATCAGTCTGCCCCTGAACCCTAATGAGGAAGAGGTGGTGTAGAAAAACAATATAACCTTGATCATTGCCACTTCAGGGCAGACTCTGAGGCTGAACAGCTCAACCAAGGCCTAAATACTGTCTTCTGTAAGACCAGTCTCAAATATTCAGAGGGTATCTAGGCATCAAATGCCCACTAGTCCCAATGGGTCATGTGTCTAGGTGCATTTTAAGGATTTACATGACCTTTCCTCTCTCCCTTAGAATTTACCAGCCCTAGTTAACATTAGCTGTCATTAACATTTCTGTGAACCATTATTTCTCTGTTGGTTTTTCAACACAGGAGATCATTCCCTGGAGTAGCAAGGCGAAAATGTTGTGTGGGAAGGTCACACAGTTGGTTTTTCGTGGCTGGCACAGAGGATACATTCTCCCATTGCATTTCCAAGTAAGGCAGTGCTTTGGTGTTTTGTTTGTTTGTGTTTTTTCCTCCTTTTAACATTATTGCAAAGTTATTTACGTGACAGTGTTTGTTATTCTACCTGAAGTAACAATCAAATCTGATTCAAAGGGAAGATGCACAATAAAGACGGGAAAAGGTCAGCTTGCTGAATAACATTAAAGACATTTGTCAGAGTCAAGGAGGACTCGATCCGCCGTTATCAACCCACTTCAGACTTAATTCTGCAGAGGGAGGGGGAGAAAAGGTCTTTGTCAATTCTTGCTTTGGCTTTTTGGATCAATTCTCCCATTGGGAAAGCAATGTGCAGCAAGAGGAAGCCGGCTCAATGACAACAGCAGAAGCCTCGGAGGCAGCGAGGCGGTCTGGAGGCAGGGCCAGGGCTCCTGCCTGCTGCCACAGAGCCACCCCACATCCCCCTGCCACCATCATGGAGACATACAGCTTGTTTTCTGTTAGCAGACAGCAACATCCCTACCTTGGAATGGCTTCCAAGCGCTAAAGTCCTTCATCCCAGAGACAGAGTGCCTTTAGCAGTGGGCAGAAGATGTGCTGTTTGCCTGGATCCCCCCTTACCTAAGCAAGCACTCAGCTCACACAGGCACCTCAGATGTTTCTTGGGGCTTAAAAGGACCATCCTGACTTGAACCATTATTGGCTTCAGAGAAAAGCAAATGCATTTTTCATCACCTATGGTACCATAACACACAGTCCTCCCCAGCATGGCTAGCACGGACCTAGAAAGAATTTGCTTTTATGCCTCTTTAAACAACTAGGTAAACAACATTGCCTTTGAGGATTCCTCAGCTTGGAAAATAAGTCATTGCAGGGGATATTGGGCAGAGATCTATCACACCAGGACAGCTGAGCAGAGGAATGATTCTTCATCCTTTTCCATTAACACAGAAAAGGGCATATTTTGA
Organism: Oriolus oriolus; assembly: GCA_013400235.1. Classification (NCBI taxonomy): domain Eukaryota; kingdom Metazoa; phylum Chordata; class Aves; order Passeriformes; family Corvidae; genus Oriolus; species Oriolus oriolus. Next base: position 52,247 of record VXBT01000309.1, on the reverse strand, counting down.
AAGTATCATGCAGAAGACTTAAACCAATAAGAAAAGACACCCAGGAGAGTTATTTAACTGTTTGCTTTTACGCCAGACCTTACAGAAACAGCCACTGCTAAGTTTCTCCATTAGAAAGGCTCCAAGTTTCATAAGGGCCCAGAGCAAGGCTTTCACCCAAGGAGGCTGCTGGCCAGGGCAAGCCCCACAGAGTGCTCGTGTCCCTGCCAAGGGGCAAATGCTTCAGGGCTGTGCCCAGGGGAACCTCTAGACCCCAGGATGGGATCAAAGGTCAAAGCCAGGAAACCTAGAGGGCTTGTTCCTCTGTTACCCCAGCAATGAGATACCAAAGAGGAAGCATGAATGTACGAAGGAGTGTTTGCTGGTGGAGAGGGATGGATAAATGAAAATACCTACTGGAGAGCACAGAGGTGTAAAGTCAGGCTTTGCCAGGGCCTGATGACACAAACCAGAGCTAACAGGCTTGTTTCTACAGTGCCTGGCCACAGCGTCCTGCCAAGGCTCTGACAAACCCCTTGGTCAAATCCAGCAGTGTAAACTTTCCACTTACCAAACGACAACTTTATCCATCTGTTACAAATTGTAATAAAGGCCCCATTTAGAAAAGCACAACAGCAATGACAAAAAGCCCACAAATAACAAAAAACTTTTACTTCCAGGCCCCTTTCTGGGATAAGTCTCCTCAGCCAGTCCCCAGGGGACAGGAAATGCATTCTCCTGCACCTGGGGAAAATCCTCCTCTCAGCTTCTCATTTTCAGGCTGGAGTGCTCCAAGAGGGATATAAGAAATGACTGTTAGCAGACTATCAGCTTGCGAGAGGAACAATTTTCATGGCTGAAAGGTGTGCTGGAAGAGCCATGCCAAAGCATCCTTGACACTGGGGTTAATTATTCGCTCAGCTGAGTATGCTCAAACTTGTTTCAGTTCGAAGAAGCCAGGGAGGTTTGGACCGTGCAAACAGTCAAGACTGCAAGTTTTGAAAGAAAATAATTAAATTAAATGACTTGCAAGAAAATACTGATGGTCTATGTCCCACAACTCCCAGCAGAACCCAGAAAGGTCTTGGGTTCACCAGGATGGAACGGCTTTACTCGAGGTATTTTCTCCCATCATTTGGGGGACAGCCAAATGGCAGCGGAGCAGGGCCAGCGAGGAGCTGCTCTGCAGCAGGGAGGCAGCTCTGGGACAGAGCAGGTGGGCTGCGGAGACAGGACTCAGTCCTGCACGCCCCCACGGCCGGCCGCCCCCGCCAGTGCAGCGGCACTCGGCGCAGGTGACATTTACCCAGGCCGAGGCGGGCCTGCAGCGTGTCCATCAGGTAATGCGAGGTGACAGCGGCCGGGGAGGCGGCCGGCACGGCGGGCCCAGGGCAGCCCCGCTCGGGAGCCAGGCCTCTGCGGCCGCACGGCCCCTGCCCGCCAGCACCAAACGCCTCCACGCCGGCCACGGCCCCACGCCAGCTGAGACCTGCATCGAGCACCAGGGCTTGCTGCTGCTTTTAACCACCCACTTCACATTCATCGTTGGCTTATTTCTGATCCACAAGTGGGGCTGTTTGTCTTTCTTCCCTGTTTCCCTTCTCCACATTAATGCGTGGACAGGTAGCTTCCCGTCCAAACTCAGGGAAGCTCGATATTGCATTTATTTCTCTCCTGAAGGAGCAGGGAAAGAGAGGACAGGAGGATTGTGTGGATTTTCCAGTATCTCCACTGCAAACATGCAGTTCCCAGAGAACCCAGTGCCTCCACCAATTCTCCACAAGCTCCCTTGAACAGAAACACAAACTCCAGCCTTCTCTTTGAAGGAAGCAAAGCTTAAGAAGTTGCTTCTGAGTGCTTCATTGTTTCAAAGTGCCCCTGCAAATTACAGCATTGTTTGTGGCAGGGAGCAGCTGGAAGTGTGCACACGCACAGACACAGCATCCATCCTGTTGCTTCAGCATTCAGAATAAGGATCATATCCAATGTCAGCTTAGACATCTCTGCTGACATTAGAAAAAATAATGAAGGAAGACCCCAAGAAACACTCAGTTCTCTGCATTTTGAAAATACTGCCCTTGAGGACATAAGCAACAGCATTACATTCACCCACTGGCTACTGAAGCTGAGCAAGGACATGAAGTTTTGATACTCGACTTCCAACTGTGATTCATCTTCACTTTAGCAAAATCCTAGTCCAGGGATAGGAAACTTGCACGAACAGCCTCATAAATCAGGAGTAGAAGAACACCACCGACATCACAGCAGATGTGTAGGTGTCCAACAGATGCACCTGCAGAGCACAAAAGCTCCAGGTCCACCACACCAAGGCTAAACAGCCAGGTCTGGGCTAACACAGCTAAACCGAACCAATGAGAGCTCGATAAAGGCATCTTGGATGCACCTCTGTGCTCCAAGCACTTCATAGGTAAAGCTGGGGAAGGCGAGAAACAAAGACTCCTCTTTTGCAAGGGTGCACAAGTGACCTCAAATACCTTGGTGAAGGCAGTAGGAAGAGAAGCATCCAGGCTGCAACCAGTAAAACTGTCTTGATTTTCACACAAATAATGGCAGCAAACATCAGTTTCAGCAGTTACATTTGAGCAGAAAGAAGAATGAGAATGCAGAGACCAGAAACATCCAAGCACTACACACACTGTCTAACCACCACAGGTTGCAAATTTGTTTGGGCTAATGCCCCTTCAGCTCTAACACCCAGCAAAGCCTTGAGAGAAATACCCATGTTCAGCGCTGGGGTCTGACATCAACTAAGGCCTAAAGCAATCCTTGAAGATCCCTGGCAAGCCTAGAGATGATGATACTTTCAACATTCACAGTTTCCTTTTTAATATCAGAGAGAATCAAAAGCTGGAAGTCATCAAATAAGGAAAAAACACACTTGTGCTCCTGAGGCTTCAGAGAAAAGGTTCATTTCACTGGCATAAACATTTAAAGGTGTGAGTTGCCTTGCCTGACACATGACTTTGCAGATACTTCATCCTCCGCAAATCTGAAAGCACCGAGAAGTGGGAAGAGACAGAGAAAGGCTGATTTCAGGAGAGGAGCACGAGTGTGTGTGGGAGGTACAGCCTGGTGAACAGCTCGTCCTTGGGGACAACCTTGAAGGGGAAATACCTGTGAGAAACACTCCTGAAACTGGCTGCAGCTATGTAGCAATGTACCCATGTTAACTGGAATCCAGCAAAGTTTTGCTGCTATGACTGCAGAAGTCATTTCTGTTTAATACACGGAAGATAAACCACAAAACTATTCCCTTTCTGGTGGTATTTTTAACTGTCCAAGCAGATTCCCACAGACAGTACAGACTGCCATGCTAATATCCTACAGAAAGGTTAGTGGGCTTGCCTTGCTTTTAAGGTCCAGTAATCCCTGTGTTTCTATCTTCCTGCTCGACTCCAAGTCAATAAATAATGCAGCCTTCCCTGACAGCTAAAGACAAGGAGCAAAACCTTCAGGAGGTGTACTGGTACATGTGTGAGCAGGGACTTCTCCAACAGGGACCTACACAGGGCAGCTGAAAGTTTCCCTCCGCTCTCCAGACGGTGGAAAGAGCTGTTCCCTCTCCTCTTTGGTAATGCTCCTCTGCCTCCCTTGCAAACAGGGGCCATCCAAAACCTGGCCACAAGAAGCTGTGTGCTGTGTCCAAATGTCCTTGGACATACTAAGCTATTGACCCACTGTCCAATTTCAGTCAAATCAGTCCAAGACCTCAAAATAGCATCTGCTGCTGAGCCTGCACCAGGGAAAGACTCCTTTAGCAACTACACATCAAGTAATTAAAAATTAACTGCAAGCCAAATTTACTCGCCCTAACAAGGGATCACATCCCCCTGGTGATCACAGTACCACACATGCATTGGATAAAGTTCCTCATCTCAAAAAAAAAAAAAAAAAGTTGTTGAATTTGAGACCTGAAGGGTTTTTCATGACTGATTGATGAGATTTCCCACTTGGCCAGCAGCCACCAGGAAAAAACATGCACAAATTCCTACAGTTGTCTTTGAATTCATGGAGAGGCTACAGGTCCCCAGGAGAATGGATCCCACTTACTGCAGGGTCTGTGGCTGCCCCAGGCAATTGAAGGCAAGTGTCTCCTGCTTTAAAAGAAAAATTTTTTAAAAATTTAAAATTGTATTTTCGTAGATGCAGGAGTTACCCAGCCACTGGATTTTCTCACACCTTTGCTGGGTCCAAGGGCTCTTTTCCATCTTCACATCCAGAGTTATAGGAACGGACACAGCAAGCTATGACATCCAGGGAAAAAGCATCCTGCAGGTCACAAAACCTGGGACCATCACATGTGAAAAAACCAGCCACCCAGCCAGGCAGCAGAGCCACTCCAGCCACAATCTGGGTTTTCCTCTCCCTATCCCCCAGACGACCTGGCCTAACCCCACTTTGCTTGGGAGAGCTGACAAGATTGCAGCCGGAGGTGGTGTGGCCGCAGGCCAAGTTACATGAGTACTAATAAAAGAGACTTTGTGGAGGAGCCAAGTTAGTTCTTGTCCCCAACCAACTGTGCCAGAGAGTGCTCACAGAGAGAGGACAGCCAGCACAGCATCTTTCCATGTCCTGGGAGCTGGGCTTTGGGTGAAATGCATCCTTCTGGAGAATAAAAACACATTTTTAAGCCCTTTCTTTGCTCCTATAGCCCAGCCTTAGCGCAGATCTCCTGCTTTAGATGTCTAAGGGTGACTCATCTGAACATCTTCCCTGCTATTCTACAAACTCATCTGTGACACCTTGGAGTTTGATTGTCCTTTTCTCTTCACAAATCATGTGCTTATGACCAAGTTGTGTATGCACTTTCTCAGACAAATTTGGTGGTGCTATTCAGATGTTTAAGATCAAAGTGAGTGTTATACACACCATCAAAAACATGTACCTTATCTCTAACCTGAATGCAGATAAAATTAAGGTAAAGCAGATGTAACAGTTACCTGAAAGCAAAGAAAAAGACAGCAAGTACACGTTTGGTATTTTTTTGCCATTATGCTCCAAATGAAGCCCAGAATTTCAGAGCTAAAGAAAATCTGAATGCAATAAGATCTAGACACGCTGAACAGCAGAAGCCACATCACCTTAACTTTGCCCTCCAGCAACACAGTGCAATGAATGCTACAAGCTGACAGCTCACTGTGGACACCGCCCTTGCATCCTGATGTTCCCCCTAATGCACGTCCAGGAACAGTTTCACAGCTATTTCAAAGGATGGGGGAGCAGCAAAACCATGAACACATTTCAGGCGTGATGGAGATGCAGGCTGCCTGCATGGGCTTTATGGTGAGGACCCAAGGCAGTGGAAGCTCCCTTCCATCTGTGGTCACCACGATCTCTCCTGCTCCAAAGCCTGACTGCCCTCTCCCACAGCCCACGGACCCTAAAGCTGTCTGGCCAGAGCAGATATTGCTTTCTCAACCAGCCAGAAATCCCCCTCTGCAGACCCAGCCACCCAAGGAGGGGGAGCTGCCACATCACCAAGCTGCCTCAGGGACATGGGAGCCCTCTGGCTTTGAGTGGAGTGTGGGTGTGAGTGGTAACCTGCATCCAGGCAGCTCAGGACAGGATGGAGTGGCTGTTTTAAAGCATCCCAAACAAAACTTGGCCAATGCTTTTGCATCTCTATCAGGCATTCACATACAGAAAACCCTTCTGTTTCTAATACCAAGTTAGAAGCAGTTTAACACCAGTTTAACACTTTAAATGGAAGTTAAACTCCTAATATACTGAACTTTTGGAGAACAGTCCCTTCACCTTTATTGGTGGAACAGGAATCCCTCTGCTCCTATTACCAATTTCCTCTCCTAGAAATCTCCTAAAGGCTCTGCTGAGTGCTGTGACCCTTGTCCCTGCAGGGATCTCGGCCTGGTTCCTATGAAGATCAGCTTGAATGTCACTTTTCTTTTGGTTCATTGCAAATTTGTAATAGTAATAAATTGAATACAAATAACACTTTCATTGTTTCGCTCTTATTGCAGCAATAGGAGAGAGCTCGGATGGTCTTTGCTTGGTGCTTAAAAACACCAGTGAGCAATAGATTCTCCCAAGGAGTCATCTCTTTTCTGCAGAAACAGCCTAAAAAGGTATTTTGGAAAGTCGAGCGCTTGTGAAACTCGAGGATGACTCGATGCAATACGGATGACTTTTCTGGAGTTGGAGAATTACCAGAGGTGAGCATCTGGTGCAAGAGGGAGGGGAAAACAAACATACACATAGTGGGAACATCCCATGTGCAATTCAATGTCTGCATGAACTGCTTCTCCAGCAGAGAAATAACAGGCTGATGTACACAGCCTGGGGGCCTCCAGAGAGAATCCTGGAGCCATTTACTCACCTTGAAGGGCTGGGAACAACTTGAGGAGTTTTCCAGAGATACTAAGACTTTGCACATCCATGCACTCTAAGTTCCCTGGAGCAGCATCAGTACTTTTGCCAGCAGTCAATAGGTGGGTGCTCCCAGCCCCTCGCAGCCAAGCACTCCAACCTACAGCTCCTCAACCCATTCTCCTCACATATTCTCCACGTCAGGGCAAGAAGAATAACTTCAGATAAAAGTAATGAGCGAGTAATTGCAAAGTCCATTTCCCAAGAGCAGCTGTGGTTTCTGCAGCCAGGGCTCACTCACGGTGGTGTACGCAGGGGTATCGCAGCCCCAGCCCGCCGCTGTTTTCCTGGGCAGCCTCACTTGGCTAATCTGACCCAGCTTCACACGATTGTGGTGGTATCTGTATCCAAGGGCAGGAGACAGCCACAAGGCAAGGAAATAGCCCTCTTTTCTCGGGGGGTGTTTTACGTTTGAAAAGTAATTTTTTCCCTAACAACTTAATAAAAATTAAATTGGAAAGATACTTACTCGGTTTGATCCTGTTCTTTCAATGAAGAGATTCAAGCCACCTAACACAGACACATACATGCATCTCCCAAATGATATACTAAACTTCAAAGCAGAGTGCAGTGGTTTGACTCAAGCCTGCAAAATTTCAGGCAGCCTGGTCTGGCTGTGCAGAAGTTCACAGCACATAAAACCACGGGACAGCTTCAATCACAAGCACACGGGCACTGTAGGTTACAGCCACATCCGAGCTAGGTTAAACACGTTTTTAAATTCCCTTTACACCCCCCCCCTCCTCCACACAGTCCTGCTGTGGAATCAGTTCCTCCACCTAACCCAGAAGGCACAGATTGCAAACGCAAGTAAAATACTTACTGCCAAAGCCTGCAGGAAACTTAATGAAGTGAGGATAATTCCCATACATGTTTAATCTTCAGTTCATCGCTTGCCTTTCTAAACACAACTGCCTCCTCTAACTTCAAAGCCGCCCGGAGCGCAGCGCAGCCCGCCGGGGTCGGGACATGGCTCTGCAGGAGCAGGGGCTCTCGGAGGGCGCCAGGGCAGCCGCCTCCTCCCGCGGCCTCATCCTCGCTTCAGGCCGGCAGCAGCCGCTGCCCGGGCTCAGACATGCTCCTGTTCTCCGCCGCTCAGCGCCGGCTCCCGTGCTCAGCTGGCTCGGCTCGCTGCGAATTCACGGCGGACCGGCCAGCGAGCATAATCGCCCGGCTAAGACGCCAATCAGTGCACGACGGCTCCGGTATAGATCAGACATTGGGAGGAGGGGGAGAGGTTAAGTTGTTTAGGGGAGGAGCATCGTGGGGAAGGAGGGGGGTGCTTTGCTTTTCCGCCAGTGAAGACGCGATGCGGTGTATTAGTTACACCAGCCCCGGCCATGTGGAGGGCTTCTCCGGCCAGGCAAAGGACCAGCCCTCGCCCAGAGGAGTTCCACATCCACACTCCCATCCCACACCAAATCGTGCCTCAGCTGTGCTCCCGACATCAAGTCACGGCCCTGTGGTGCTGGACTGCAGTCACCCCCTGGAAATGCAGCCGAGGCTGAGGAGGACCGGGGCTAGCAGAGCTGGAAGCTCAGCTCTCATCCCCAGCCCCACCCAAAGGAGTACAAAAGACACACAAACCACACCAAAAAACATCACATCATTAACCAGTTGCTAAAGCCGTATGGGGTGAGAAGAAGTGGGACACAGGACAGAGGCCGAGGGGGGCTCAATCCATGCTGCATACAGTCAGTAAAGTTCACAGCCAGGGCAGCAGAGTGCATTGGGCTTCAGACAGCCCCAGATGTACATCCACAACTTCAATCTAATGCCCAACCATCCTGACAATGAACTACTGCAGGAAATGTGCAGAGATAAGCAGACACAAGCAGCCAGTTGCCAGGCTGGGGCAAAGCCCCATGCAATCCCCAGCACTGCCTCCTCCAGTGACTGGTACTCCAAATCAGGAACAGCCCCAGTTCCCTGCCTGGAAAGCCCCCAGCCAAGCTCATGCAAGTCTGGGGAGAGGCAAGGATACAGGCAACAGCACAGCCCACTGTTTCTGCTTTCTGATCTGGGAAGGCTCAAGTGAACCCATCTCAAAGGAATGGAGGAGGGAGGAATTTTGCCGGAGACTGAGGTCTGCACTTACATGTGTAGATGGGTTGCAGACCTGTCATTGGCACCAGCCACATGGCAGAGAAAGGGGGCTCAGGGCTAGCAAGGGGCTTTGCCTTCCCAGAGAGACCATGGACCATGGGGACCATGGGGACCATGGGGAGCATGGCATGCAAGCGGCACGACAAAAAGAGAGAAGAGCAGATTAGGATGTTTGGCATCCTACAAGGCCCTTCTGGCACTTGGCTCCCTCCAGGTCACCCCAGCGCCCATCTTGCCCTTTGGCACTAAGCGTGCTGGAAGGGGAAGGCATGGAATATGCCAGCCCAGAGCTGTTCAGAGCACCCAGCAGCAGCTCAGACAGATGCTGACTGAGGTGCAGCCAGCCCTGAGCTATCACGTGTGCAGGAGAAGGAAAGGTTACCCTTGTTAGCTCTGTTTCTTCCTTTGCTCTCAGACATTGCCATATCCATTTATCTCTAGCTAGAGTTTAAACACGGGAAAGGGTCTTTCCTCCCCTTATATTAACTACCTTTAAATTATTTTTAAAAGGTGATTTTGTTTCCTCCAATTTCTGCACTCCATCTGCGTGTGAGGACTTGGTAATGTGCAGTGTCAGGATGACACCGTGACATGGATGCACAGCTCTTAATGGGCAGCAGGTACATCAGATCAGCTCCAGGACTTAAGAGTTTACTTGAGAATGGGAACCTAACATTTGGGAGTGCATCTCCACATAGCAGAACAAGTGGATAACCTGCCTGCTGTCAGGGGCAAGGAGATTTGAAGGCAGTAGTATCAGCATTCTGTATAGCCCATTAGCTCTGGTCCACGTTTATACACACTGTTTTTTCTCACAGTTAAAAAAAAAAGAAAACGAGATCAGTATTCAGAGTAGGTTCTACTGAGGCAAAAAAACCACCAAGCAACTGCAGTCTCGCAGGGGGAATACAAACAGCAGAGATCACTCTTGTATTTTCTATCTGGCCACCTTTCACATCTCATTTGTTTTATTGCACAAACCTTAATGGCACTGCAGAACTGTTTTTGGAGGAGGAGGGGCAGCTGAGCACCAATGCTTACACATCCCACTCACTGGCCACAAGTTTTGAGCTCTGGGGAAGGGAGACCAAAGGGTTTGCGAACCAGCACGAGAGCACAACACAGCAGCATCTGAATGCGTGGTGCTGTGTCCTGTCCCTCTCCCTGCTCAGCTGAGCTTGTGTCCTGTCCTGCCACCACCCCAACATACAAAAAGGACATCCCCAGTGAATGTCCTTCCTCAGCTCAGGCCCATCCTGCAAGTGTTCACAGCTACATCCAGGTGCAGGAGATGTAGGCACAGCTCCTGTTTCAGTGGAGGCTGCCCCGCACTCCACCCTGTCTAATCCTAGTGGCATCAATCCCAGCAACCACAAGGATTTCTAACCTGTAGGCAAAGTTTGGTATTTCAGGATAATACTGGCCTTGCCTCCAGTGCTGTCCTTTAACAGCCAGGCTGGGGATCCTTGTTAGGGGCAGGAAGCAAAAGCCAGGCACAAGGCAGGGGTACCTCAGTGCCTCACAGGCAGAAACCCAGGGCATTGCTGAGGAACAGGCTGCAAGGTGGCTTGTTTCAATCTCTTGATAGAAAATTGGATTTCTCAGCAGGGCAAGCTTTTTCCTCTGTGACAAGACTGAAAGAAACATTTTTCAATCAAAAAGCCTATCAAACAACCTGCTTCCAAAAGAAGTGATTTTTCATACACACACTCTCAATAAGATCCAAAACTTCCACACAAGAGAAGGACTTTGTGCAGCCCCACACACAACCTGCCAGAGGGATGTTTCTCTGATCTGGTGTCATGGGAAAGCGCTGGCATGATGGGAAGCCTGCCTGTCCAGCACCCATGCAGAGACACAGTGGGTCCTTGTACCCCTGGTCCCCAGGTGCCCACCAGCACTCAGAACTGAGATGCTGTTTTGAGACAAATCCACTCTTGCACAGCAGTTTCGCTTCCACCTGCTTGAGTCACACCTCCCTGCCGTCCCAGCCTGGCTTGTCCCTTGCCCTCAGGCTGAACAAGAGGGTTTGTGCCCTTGCCAAGCAGCCGTGGGACAGAGCAGGGGCAGAGCCAACTGCATGCTCAGTTCAGCCCTGGCAGCTCTGGGAACGGGGAGGTGTGAGCAGCGAAGCAGCTTTGCGTCCTAAGCACCAACCATGCCGAGATTTAGTAGTACCATTAATTCTTACCCACCACGCGGGATCTCAGCAGCTTTAATTCCGTGCTAATGAAGTTTTAGTAGGGAATTATTTTTATTGATCTGCTCAGAGCAAAGAGCCTGATTTTAGACCAGCTCTGTCAGCACCCCCTTCCCCACAGCTCTTTTCTTTCTTTGGGAGAGGAAAGAAGACAAAACAGCTCTGAGCTCCTTAAAAAGGTTGGCAGTCCCAAGCAGTAAGTGGATTACTTTATTGATTTTTAGCAGATCTGGGTTAGTGAGTGCTTAGCACTGCAGAACACATGCACACACAGAGCAACTTCAAGGAAACCCCTCCAGGCCCTTTCCTCAGGCAAATCAAGCGGCAGGCAATTAATTTAGGAGACCACCATGGATTTTGGAGCGTGGAGAAGTTCCAGTCCCTGCACCCAAATCAGTCTGTGACAGACAGACTCCAGGAGCCAGCCCAGCCTCTCTTAAGCAATACTGCAGGACCTTACAGAGGCAGCCTCTCAGTTTCTTCTAGAGTAGCACAATTCACAGCTTCAAAGTATTAAATGCTTTTTATTCCCCTGCCCATCCTCGTTGTTGTGTAAAAGGAGAAGACATTATGACTGCCACTGTTAATTTAGGAAGGAAAACCATTGCCATGCTGCACCCAGATGGGATTCAGTGCTGCCAGTGAGCATCCAGCAGCCACACCTGGGGGCATCAGTCAGAGCAGGACTCCTGACAAAGCAGAACTGTTCAAGCCAACCGAGATGCTAACATTGTTTTGGGATCCCCAGCTCACTCACTCACTCACCTCCCAGTTAGCTTTCCAAGGCCACTGTACTGCAGAGAGTATTTCTGCAGTGTGTTGGACTAGCATATCAAAGAACTCCTCCACAGTACTACTCCACCAAGCCTTTCAGGATGCTTGTCTCTGGAGCCAAACCCTGACTGTGTAAAGGCCTACAGGAGAATAATTTTATCCCACTCCACACCAGAACCAGGAAAGCTGGAAATTAAATACAGTCCCTTTTCCTTGAACCGGAAAAACCCCAAATATGTTCAAGAATTCCATCAAGCCCCACCTCATCTTTGTTTAAAGGCAGAGGCAGTCTGTGTAGATACTGATGCCATAGATATGACCAAAAGAAAAGGTTGCAGCTCTTATAATCCCACAGCTGCACATGCATCTTCCTCCTGCCACACTGCTCCAGTGCGACAGAATCCCCAGGGAAAACCCACTGCCCGTGGGGTGCTGGTGTTAGAACTGGGGCTCCCTTCACATGGCTAACGAGGTGCAATAGGGGCTACCGGGCTGAGTGCCCCAGGAGCCAAAAATGCCCATTCTCCTCCCTGCTGGCCTCTGAGGGTGGACACACAGAAACCAGGTGACCTGTTGAGGGCCAAACAGGAAGTCAGTGCCAGAGCAGGGACTTGAAACTGGATATCTCCAGGCTAACAAGTGGATTGAGCCAACCTCATCCACCTGTTGCACTGATTGGCATTGGCCTGGGACAGGCAAAAGTCACCAAAAGCAAGGTGCTTCCCTGGAGGTGGAGAGGAGAGGAGTTGCTGCATCAGCCCTTCTCCAGGCAGCCCTGCCCTTTCTCATGTCCAGCAATAACCACAGACACCAAGCTAATGAAATTAGGCCCAGAGCCCCACCGGGCTAATGCAATTACCAACAGCAGCACATTCAAACAGCAGCACCACAAACACACCTGCAGGGACACAGCCTGATCTCTCCTTCTCCCTAGGCCTTCCCTCTCTCCCTGAGCCCCACAGCTGCCACCCAGTGTGAGTCCCATCCCCAAGGTCTCAGGGCCAGGGCCACCATCCCCAGTGCCAGGCTGCTCCAGGGAGGGCACTGCCTACCTTGCAGAAAGCACCGTCCCATGCAGCCAAGCGCAGCCTCTGAGGGCAGATAATTCCCAGCCTGTTTAAACCTTGGGAGACCTTCAATTACCAGCACCGTAATGAGGCCCTCGACACTAATCAGCGGTGTCACCAAATCCTCTTACGCCTGCCTAAGCACCTCCAGCAGCTTTGCTGGTTGCAGAGCCCAGCTGCCCAATCCTGCAGGGAATTACCTCCTCAGACAGGCACCAGTGGTGGTGGCACTTACATATTTTGACACAGACGACGGTAAAGCACTCACAGGCATTTGTGCAAGGTAACAGAGATACCTGACAAGGCCTCTGCCCTGCTCAGAAGGCACCTGGACCAAGCCCACACTGGAGATGCACTGGAGCGGACAAACATTGCTAAACTAGCAGAGATATTTCCATGCTAATGCTCCCTGAGATGCAGAGGGCAGATTTACGCCTGTCAGCTGTACCCGTCAAGCCAAGCTCACGCTCCGGGATGCTCCAAGAGAGTTTTGAGGCCCTGAGTGCGGCTGGCAGGTGACCCCGTCGTGCTCCTGCGCGCTGGCAGCAGCTCACGGGGCGACAGGCAGCTCCCTCCGCACATCCGCTCTGACTCACGCTTTCTGCTCCAACAATGCACTTTTGAATATCATGCGGGCAGCAAAAACAACAGGTCCACTATAACGCCGAGATATCCTGAGGCAGAAAATCCATTCAGAGCCCAGCTAGAGAGAGTCAAGTCAATTAGACACTTTCTGGGGCGTCAAGCTGCCAACAATCCCGGCCTTTGTAACAGTGAAGAATCACTGCCTATGTGCTTCCCAGAGACTCCCCCTTGCCAGAGCAGAAAGGTCAGCAGCGGTAGCGTCATGGAAAAGCATGCAGCAAAGTGTTCCTGGGAAGGTGGATCCAAAAAAGTAGCATTTGGATCCTCTGGGAAATCTTCTTTTGTCAAAAGCATCGATTGCTTTGGGTTGGGCTTGCAAGGGAATAAGCAAGCCCATAATGAAGGAGACTTGTGCTGCACCACAAAGAGGTTTGGGCATGCATTGTATCCAGAAGCAATGGTTGGGTCAAGAGTGGAAGCTCAGAGTTTCTGCTCTGCTTTCAGATGGGTCACTCCACCTTTTTACCTTTTCTGGAATAAAGATCAGAGAAACAAAAAAGGAACCCCAGTGGGAGAGTCACCCATCCCTCACACTTCAAGCTAAGCACCTTATTTGTCTTGTCCATGGTACAAGACAGCTGTAAAACTGCGCTGTAAAACCAGGATTCCAGGTTGGATGAGCACTGAATGAAGAGAGGATTTCTATGTGCGAGTGCTGAATTAACTCAGATCCAAAAGCAGGTCTCTGGCAAAAGGGCTTTGTGTCCAGAAGAGATTTTGTTAGGAAAAGAACACTCAACTCTTAAGTTCACCTTGACAAGGCATTTGGTATTCAGCAAGGGATATTCAAAGGACAGGTGAAGAAAGGTTCACTTGGTACCTCCTTGATACCACCCTGAAAGCAAACTTTCCAATCAGAGCACCAGAGAATATACAAGTTGTCATTTAAACACAAGCCCATCTTTAACCCTGCTGTTCACGTGATGTGAAGCTGAGATTTCTGCAAAATGCCTGAAAACAGGTTATCTTCCTTCAAAGAAAACTACACCCTGACCAGGAATTCCTCATGTCCTGAAAAAAAAAAAAAAAAAGTTCTCAGAGAAATCTTGAAAGACACAGCCCATGCAATTTTCCAGTTTTCCCACAACAACCATTTTCAGACAAAACATTTCAACAGAAGATGTTCCTTGTCCAGGTTAATCCTACATTATTGCTTGTAGGGACGAGGACTTAAATAAAATTTAAAAGGCAACCCTCAGTCACAAAAAAAATACTGATTTAGAGGCTTCTCTGATGACCTAGAAACAAACTACCTAAGTGAAACTTTGTCCCCATACCTATCTCTACAGAACTTCTGGAAAATTTTCGACCCCCTTTTTTTCCCCCCTTGATCATGCTCTATTCTTCATTCTCGTTTTGCTGGGAAACCTGGATTTCTGTGAGCAGACTGTTCCCCTCCTTGGCAAGAGCCTGAGCTGGGTGACACACACAAGGCATCTGCTGGACCTTGCATGGCTACCGGAGCTCAGCACAGGCTGGGGAAGATCTTGTCACAGCACAAGGGCCCCCACCTGCATCCCCCCCGGCAGGTGCCACAGCCTGCTGTGCAGCTGGGGGGCTTTGCTTGCTGCTCTCATGCTGTGCATCCCCACGTTCGTGCTTTTACATTTCCTCCTGCTTCAGCAAGTGCAAAACTCCAGAGACAACCTGTCAATCTCCATCACGTCCGGCTGCCTCAGATGGTCTATTTATACCAGACAGGCAAACATGGCTATCCTGGAGTTCAAGGTAACAGGGGTTATTTCTGCTTGGAGTAGCTCCTTTCTCAGGGGAGGAAGGCTGGAGGCATCCAAGAGGAACAGCTTCACATCAAGGGCTAGCCACCAGTACCTTTGCACAGCCATGGGTCCCCAAGCTCCCAGCCACAGCAGCCAGGCCCCAAAAGCCCAGAAAGTTGATATCTATCATAAGACATCTAATCCCAGGCCCCTCTGTGTCCTGCCATGGCAGAGGGGAGCTCAGCATGTACTTTTGGATTTCTAATCCGTGTTTTCTCCAAGGCAGAAAGGCCACAGCTTCAAGCTTGTTCACACTGGGTTTCTGCACTGAGCACTGCCTGGATCAGGTGTGAGCATCTGACTGCACACTGTCACATCAATGCCACAGCGAGGGCTCCAGCTTTCTCTGAATCACTCCTGTCTCTCCTTTTATGTCTCCAGTGGAGTCTGCTCTCTGGCAGCCAGCATATCTGATCCAGGATAAAGCCTGCCTTACCAAATTGGCCCATTACAATAATTAGAAAATATCTGAGGAAGGAGAGGGCATTTATGCCAGATTAGCACTATCAGTCACATGGCCACAGAGATTCTGATCTGGACCAAGGGCCCAAAAGTCACATCCACCAAATCACCAGGGCACAGCTGCAGTCAGCACTTCTCAGCCAGCTGTTTTTGGAGTTTAGTCCTTGCTCCAGTCAATGAGGCATTTTCTATAAGCCACAGTGGGATGCTGCCCCTCTCACAGGATGCTTGGAGCTCCTCAGAACCAGACAGCTCATCTGGATCCCACCTTCACTTCACTTCTGCAAGTGCCATTGGCACACTAACCCCTTTTACAGTAGATTTCTTCCTGTCCATTGGGTCCCCTGAGAGTAGGGAAGGAAATCAAATACCACTAAAACACAAGTGTGTCCCCAAGAAGGAGGGAGAAGCAGGTTTCTCAAGGCTTTGCTATCTCCTCTCACGCACAAAAATCTCCTGTTTCTGTAAGGACACAGTATTCCTGGGGATGGGCCTCCTGAACACTCAGGAATTTCAAGCAAGCCTTGGAACAAGTTTCCATTGCTCCAAATACCCCGATCCATCAACCCTGCACATGCAAGCCCCCAGCTCATACCTATGACGCCTCTGAGTCATCAGGGGAAGAAAAACCCCACACCACACCCCCCAACCAGTAAACCAGACCCCATCTTTGCCCAGAGGTACACCCCTGTCCATGCTCTGGTGCAGATATGCCTATGCAGCCTCTCCACAAACACCGGATCCGGACACACAGCCCAGGCATGGCAATTGGAAGAAATGAAGCACAACCCAAGTCTTGCTGCCCAAGGACATGAGGCATAAAATATATTTAAGATGAGCAAAGCCCAAAGAATCCCTTCATTAACTGGCAGTAAAAAAGAGAGAAGAGGGATATAAAGACCTCAACTTAGCCCACACCGTCTCTGCCTCCTCTGGTGGCTCAAAACACTCCACTCTTGGTAGATTGTGTCTGTCCCCTAAGCCATGCAGACATTTCCACTTCACAGAAGAGCAACAGGTTCATTTTGAGATCATCTCTTTATAGATACAACCAATTTCAGTTAAGGTTCTGCCAGCCCAGTCTGTTTGACATGCAGAGGACCAAGCCACCTCTGTGCCTTGCCTGTGCAGACACACAACCTCTCATCTGTCCCAGCAGCTGTCTCTCCCCTGGGACTCACCTTCCAGTGGCAGCTGAAGGGAGACACAACATGAAACTCAGCCAAAATGTTCTCCCACGAGATAGGTTCCTCTCAGTGTTTCGCTGCAGAAGATGTTTAAATCCCTTCGCCTCCCTGTGCAGCTGAGGGGTGGATAAGGAGCCAGCTACAGTGAGCATCCCTTTCCTCACCAATGCCCTCCATTGCTTTCATATTCTCCTCTCAACAGCCACATGTTCCCCTCTGCCAAATGGAAAATCCACTGGTATTTAAAGCCATGGGAGCATGACAAAATTCCCTGTGCCCTAAAGAAAGGAACAGCCCTGGATCAAGACAGGGACAGACCACACCACACAAGACAGCCCAGCAGCGAGGAGCAAGCACGTGAAGAATTTGCAGGGATGTGGAATGACATTTGCTGTCAAATATCTGCTCTTTGCCCCTCAACCCCTTCCCAGTAGAAAGAGAGGGAGAGAGAAGAGCACCAGCCACATACTTTGGCCCTGTCCTTTCAAGCCTCTGAGCAGAAGGAGCAGCCTCTACACAGCAGAAGCAGAGAAATGACCTGGGATGATGTGGGCATACTCAAGTACCAGCACTGCACTGATGTGCCCTGACTTAAGTCAGCTTACTAAAGCAAGCCCTGAATATCAGCTTCTCCACAGAGCTGTCTCCTCTGCTAGCCAGACGCATCCCAGCTGAAAAATCTGGAGCCCAGTCCCTTTTCAGGCCTTAAGTTTTCCAGACCAGCAGCACACCCCCAAAGGTTGATAAATTCACCAGCCCTAGGGCACAGTCCCAGGGTTTGGCCCGATCGCTGCAGACTGGCACTTCATATCAGATAATTCCCAAGCATAGTTTGGGAGTCAGCACAGGCCAAGGGATGTTCCCACTGGGAATTCTGGACATCTGAGAGCCAAGCCACATCCACCCAAATTAGTCTCCACAGCTCATTTAATTAATGAGGCTTTTAAATCACACTTATCTACTAAATCTTGAAGCCCTGGCACCTAAAATCCAGGGCAGGAATGACCCAACACTTCAAGCACTCCATAAACTGTGCAAGATATATCCCTCAGTGTCCAAAGTACTTCCCTGGATCCCCCTGGGCATCTGTGCCCAGTGAGAAGCTTTCCAGAAAGGCTGCTCCCCCAGGACATGGGCTACC
This sequence comes from Oriolus oriolus, assembly GCA_013400235.1. NCBI lineage: Eukaryota > Metazoa > Chordata > Aves > Passeriformes > Corvidae > Oriolus > Oriolus oriolus. The sequence continues at coordinate 34,503 of VXBT01000309.1, read as the reverse complement.
TCAAGATCCCACAAGCAGAGCAGACCCAGGAAACATGCTTTGGCACACATAGCCTGCCACCTAGGATGACCCAGCAGCAAGGGAAGAGGAGCATTGATGAACCTGTGGTTTGGTAAAATGGAAGAGCTAAAAGAATCAAGGGCCTCAGCTGACTCCAGTAGACACACCTCTCTGGCAAACAAAACAATCCCATTTGGAATACCCAAGAGCAGCTTTGGTGCCTTTTCCTGGATGGAAATCAAGCTATCTGTGTGGCCTGGCTCCCAGAACCCCAAGCAAAGAGACCCAAAAGGAGAATCTCAGTCACTGTCCTCCACCTCTCCCAATCCTCTAGGAATTTGCACCTTTCTGTGCATTCCCATCACCTCCAGGAAAGAATCTCCCAGAACCTCCCCCATCAACTGTAACCCTCCTTGGAGAAGAGCCTTGCTTGTGTCTCTGATGAGGACCTTGCATAGCCACTCCCTTGGAGCAGCCACATTCCTGGCCTTACACGTCAGCAGTAAGAAAAGCAGTAAGAAAAAGGTCATTTACATCTGTCACCATGTGTGTGGCAGTGAGTGGGGCCAGGGCTGCCAGAGGGCAGCTAGGCAAGGGCCAGATGTGCTCTGCAGGGATATCTGTGCAGATATCATCACAGATTTGGGGCAGCCAGTCCTGGACCCACAGGGTTATCAGTGATGAAAGATGCTGAGCAGTTCAGGGCAGAGGCTGCTGGTAGGTACCTGCTGGAGGAAGGACACTCAAACACACTCTGCTCCTATCTTCCCTGGAAACATCCATCATTTTCAATATGGATGGACCTTTGACTTGGCTCTGTCTGACTGCTTTTTACATCCAGGACAAGCTCTCACCTGGCCCACACAGCTCTGACCTACCCCAAGTCCAAGTCCCAGCCTACACACAGAGGGCAAACAAACAAACAAACAAACAAACAAATTCACATACCCAGGTTCAAACCCCAGCATCCCCTTTTCAGCCTGGAGAGGAAGGCAGGGAGGATGCTTGATGCGAGATGTGATGTGACCACTCCCTGCCATCCCACTGAAGGGCTCCTCGGCCACCTGCCCCATCCCTGCTGAGCGGGCACAGCCACCCCCGGGGCCCGTGCGGCCCTGTGCGTGCGGCTGCTGACGGATGGCTCCCCGGCCAGCACACCAGCCCTCCCCACGGCCTGAGTCTCTGCACGAGATTCCTGTCAGGGGCAGGGAGCCTCGCCCAGCACAGACACGGGGCTGAGCTCTCCCAGCTCCCTCTCGCCGTGGGTCAGCAGCGCTCAGACGTGTGTGATGTGCAGTTAAGTCACTTTGCATCTCAAATGCCCAAGGTGCTGGTGCAGCTGTGGAGGAGTCTGTGCTGCCCAGGGGACAGAGCTGCAAATGCACCCCCTCCTCTCTCAGCAAGACTCAGGGCCCTGTTTCACCACCCAGAGCATTAGGAGGGGGAAGTGTTCACAGGCTCCGGGGTTACTCTTGGCTTCTGTGGTCACATATCCCTAAGAAAACCCACCCTAGATTGTGTGTCAGGCCCAGCCTGCCTGCAAGCTGCCATCCCCCCAATGCAATCCCATTCCCTGGCCTGAAAACCTGCCCCAAGTGCCCTGCTGTCCCCTCCTCGCCTCGTGTATGCCTTTAACAGTTTGCTGGATTACCCATTGCAACTAAAATAACAAAGCTACAAAAGAAGAGGGCAAACAGACGCGATATTCTGCAGCAATTAGGGCTAAACAGGGGAACAGGGAGCAGGGAATGAATGGACAATGGGGAGGGCAGGGACATGGCAGCCCGGGCCCCGACAGGCTGGGCACGAACTGTCCTCAAGAGGCCGGGTCCAAGCCAGGGAGCAGCGAGCTGTACGTAAGGAAAGCAGGGAGATGAAAAGGAGTATTTAAACAAGCACGGGGCAGTCCCCACAGGGCCTCCCTGTCCGCTTGGCTTCATCACAGAGTGTCCAGGGAAGAGTGGCTCCCGCTTTCCCTCCTCTCCAAACCCTTTCAGGTGGCGGGGGGACGCTGGCAAGCTGCGGTGGGGTCTGCTTAGAAAGGAAGGAATCCATTAATCTCTCTGGTAATTACTGCCACATATGGATTTGCACAATTACACTTCGTTAATTGGTTATTACAGGCAAGCCAGACTGATTGGGCAGAACGGCTGAGCTTTAACCCCTTCACTGCCTCCAGGGCCAGCCAGCCATCGAGGCAGCCTTCCTCCCAAAACAGTGTTGTATCCTCCTGTAACCCTGCTGGCTCCTATGCAAAGGACCAGGAAGCACAGCTCTCAGCATCCAGACAAGACATCTTTTCTCTCATGCCTTCCTTTCCACTGGGGATCCCAAAGAAATGGACCCAAGGGGAAAGGAGTTAGCCTGCACCTCAAAACAGCCGAACTCCCCAGGCAACTTCATCTGCTCTGGGTTTGCAGCAGACGTACCATGTACTCCCCAGGGTGTTGAGGGATGGCAGACTCAGATTTTGTTTGTTTTTACAAGGAGGCTGAGATTCCTTGTGCACTTCGGCTTTGTGCCCTCAAGCCCAGCAGGGCTGGTGCCAACAACAGAAGAATCCACCCCCGAGTCTGTCTCAGTATCTGAACTCAGCTTCTCCTACAAGATTTGCAGTGTAATGCTTTTCTTCCTCCAAATACTGAAAACAGAGGCTTTACTCTAGTAATAAATACATATATAACCAGAGTAATATAAGCTATAACAAAAAATATGGATAAAGCCCTTGCAAAACTCCTGACAGCACAGGACTTCTGCCAGTTGGGAGTGGAGGCAGCCTGGCCTCCCCACAATGAAGCCATCACCTCCGCCACGCCTCACAGGTAGATAATGGACCATCCAAAACCTGGCCCCAAAATGTCTTGTTCAGGATCCAGCAATGTTTCTGGAGAAAACTCAGAAGAGGCATGCCAAGGTGAGAGAATTTCTGCCAGAACCGCATCAAAGGCTTCCCACTAAAATACTGTAACAAGAAAGGAAATAAGAGCTTTGCAAAAACCTCACAGGGCAAAAGGGCTCATCTGACAAGAGAGCTGTGCTCAGCAACCACCGACATCAAGGACAGAACAGGCACTGGCATCCTGGTCCTACAGAGCTGCTGCACTGCCCCTTGGCCACAGGAGAGGGCATAGAGGAACCTACTCCAGACAGCTTCTGTCTCTCCCTTCCCCAAGGGCAGGCCAGCAAGGCAGTGCCTTCTGGGCAGCAGGATGTTGCCTAGCCCAGGCGAGGGACTTACAGAGCCAGGCATCACACCAGACACATGGTGAAGGCTTCCAGCTCAGCTTCTGAATCACCCCAGCAAGCTACTGCAGCAGGAGCAAGGAAAGAAACCAAACAAGATCACAGCAAGAGAAATCTAATTCCAAACCACCCTCTAGCCTCATCCTGTGGGTAAAAAAGCCCTTGGGACTTCAGCTGAAGCAGAAAATATCTGCAACAAACACATTCCCACCCTTTCCTCTCCTGCTGTCACTGCAGTGATGCCTTCTACAACACTCTAGGTCTAGTCTAGGAGTAACCTCCTTCTCATTGGCTAATTAAAGTGCTTTTACTGTTCCCTCTCCTGTGCATGGAGTAGCTGAGCAATAAAAGTCTTCTCCCTCAGAGGTCACTGGTGTTACATGGAAGTTGCGGTAGAGTTGTTCTTGTTGTTCCAGTCACCTGTGATTTCCCAGCTCCCTGACTTCACAGAGACATTTCTTTCTCATGCAAAAGCCAGCTCCAAGCTCGCTGTCTGAAGGGGACCATGGTAAAGGCAGCATCTCCCAGCTCCCCGCGAATGCTTTCGGGTGTGCGTGAGCTTGTCTCTGAGGAAGGGAAAGGCAGGCCAGCCCAGGAAAGGTTGCAGACCCCTCCCCTAATCCAACTGCCTCTGCAACATTCAGAATGAATCTTCAGAGCTGTCAAGGGGAAGATCGGGCAGAACCTGCAACTGGGCTTAAAAAGGTCAGCTGGGAAAAGTCAGGATGGGAAGGATGCTCACTTTATTGACAGATGCAGAGTGGAAGGGGCCAGCCTGTGAGTACCTGCAACTGGTTTGGGCAGCACACGCTAGACTTCATCTCTGGGCTCTGTGGGCTGCAGCTGGTGACAAATCCTCTGTGCATCACTTCCAGACAACAGAGTCTGGGGTCTAAGCCTGAAACTGAGACTGGGGCTGAGCACCAAACAGGGATCTTGTGCAGCCTTCCTTCATCCTGAGGGGTGACAGTAGACTGGCGGGATGAGAGCCTTTGTGGCTCTCATGACAGTTTTTTAGAGCTCAGAGACAAGAACGTCATTTTCTCTCTGTCCTTTACTTACACATCTGCCCTGCACAGGTTGGTTTTGATTCCCAGAGTTCAGAACTGGTGCAAAGGTTACTTTGCATCTGACTGGATCAATTCCAGCGTTGTGCCACTGATATATAGGAATCGGGCAAATAGTGTACCTGCTGATGCTAATTAAACTTGATATTGATGTGGATATGTGACATATTTACTAATAAAGCAGCAAGAGAGGCAGCTGGTTTATATTTTATGTGACTTGGAAATATATAAAGGCAAGTAAATATATTGATTTTGGTCAAAATATTGATACACATACACTGCAAAAAGCTCATATGCAGCAGAGGTGGTGAAACACATTGAATCAGGTCAAAACCCAAACCAGGTTCAAAGGGATCTGAAATTAATTAGGCCATTAAGACAATTTTCCAGTGGAATTCCCTCTCTCTCTCTCTGTACATACACACACATATTTAATATATTTGACAAAATCAATATTTATCTAGGGAGAGGTTCAATTTTTAGTGCACTTCGTTAAAAGTATTATTCTCGGGGCAGTCCCTTGACTAGCTCTGCAGATAACTTCCACCTGTTCTTTTTAGACCTCTGTGAGCTGATCCCCAGAACTCCTTTAGTGTATGCCATCAATAAGTATAGTATCCCCTTCCACACCCCGAACACTTTTTTTTCTCTCCATTGTGGGAAGAAAGCACAGACTCACAGGTCTAGAGGAAGCATAGAGGAACACAAGCTCACCTTGCCCACCTTCCTGCCCCAAATCAGATCAAAGACCTTCAAGAACAGAGCTGCCACCTCCTTCCCCAGCCCATCTGTCCCATCACACCTCCACCATTCCTGTTAAACAGCTTTTCCCAATGTCTAAACTCTCCTGCAGTGGAGAGTGCAGCGCGGTGTTATGAGGGTTTCTTTCCAGAACCTGCACCCAAATTAAAGTCCCATAAAGGTGCTGTTCCGTCGGCGCTGATGGCTGAAGGAGCAGCATGCCCAGGAGGCTGGGTACACCCCACAGCTCTTGGCAATGCTCACAGTGGTGTCCCGCGCAGCCTCCCAGCCCGCAGCTGAGCCCAGGGTCAGGGCAGGACTTACAGAAGTGAGGGAAGGATCCCATCTCCAGGGGATAAGGAGCCTGTGTGCCCGGATGCATTTCCAACCTGCGTCCTGTCTCTTCAGCAGACTCAACCATGAAGGGAGGTTTGGGATCAGCTCTCTCAGCGGCTCTGAGCTGTTGGAGAAAGAAAGGAGTATTTACATATTACAGAGCAGCATCTTCCCAATCTGTGCTAAGTTACAAATTTACCTCCCAGACCTTGACCGGGGCTGGGGTTTCCTGTGTTTGCTCTTCAGGCTCCTGTCTCTTTGGAAAGCGGGAGATGTTGCAATGCCAGGGGGAGGGCTGGGGAGGGCTGGCTGCACGGGCTGCCTGGGAAAGGCCCTGCCACGCAAAGCAGTCGGTCCGCAGCGGCTCTGCTGAGAAAGTGTCTCCTGGAAGCAACTTCTCTTCTAATCCCAGCTCCTAAAGGAATGAAACCAAGCAAACAAGGGCCATCCATCCGGTCTGAGCATCTGTCTCAGTTCTGCTTTCCTCCTTCTCTCTGCCAGTTGGCTTTTTTTTCTCATCTGCACCAACTCTATCTGGTAACAAACATCAAGAAGGTGGCAGTGTTAGCCACATCACCACTGGACTCCAGTGGAGACCAAGCATAGCTGGTTTTGTCTCACTGAAGCTGTCTAAGGAAAATGGGGGCAGGTGTGAAGGTAGCAATGTTCTATACACATTCCTGGGCAGTGTCCCTAGCTCTTGCAGGTGACCTGGACAGACCCTTGTCTCCAGAAGGCTTTCAGAAAACAACCAGCCTGTGCTGTGACCAGTTTTTCTGGTGCTGAAGTTAGAGCCCCTGGCTTTGTTCCTGTGCTCGCTTATCTCTGTTACATTCTCTAACCATGCATAGACGTCTTCCCTCGTGTTTGGAATTTGCCAGTCCTGGTGGAGAAGAGCTACAAGCAAACAGCATTCCTCTCCCCTGTCTGAACTGATAATCTTAGTATCTCATCTCCTTTGCGCTCCCCTTCAGGCTGTGTCAACACTGCCGGGGTTGTGAAGGGCAAGATTGCTCTGTCTCCACTGCCCCATCCTGTACACTGTGTGCTGCCCAGACCAGCACAACTCCACCAAGAATTCCTCTGGGGTGTGAGTCAGACCTGCAAGGGGGTTTTAACCACCTCCCTCTGCAAGATTTCTCCACATTTACAGCAACAAAACATGTAGGCCTCAAAGTGCAGAGTGGTCTCAAGACATTGCCTTCCAGAGACTTTCAGGATTTGGAGTCTCTGCACTGCTGAGATCAGCAGGCAGAGCACTGCCGAGGCCAAGCTGGGCCACACAGCCCCTTCCACATCAGTGCCAAGTGCCAGGACATCTCCTACAGGAGAAGCAGCCACAGGGAATCCAGGCATGCAGAGCTAGCAAGGGTGCCAAATTGCTGGTTTGATTTTGCTTGCATTTTCAGGAAATTCTTAATCCAAAACTGCCACAAATTCCTCAAATTCAAGTTCTCATGGAGCTGAAACCCTGCAGGGTAGTCTGGATTGAAGCCAGGAGGTGAGAAAAGAAACTTGTCTTTAAGAGACATAGAAACCCAGTGTGCTCTGTCAGCCACAAGCATTGGCCCTCTTACGTCCTTGCACTGCTGTGGGTAAGATTGATCCAAACTCCTTCTTTTATTTCTTTTTTTTTTGTTTTTTTTGTTTTTGTTTTTTGTTTTTTGTTTTACCCAGGAAGGGCTGCCCAGCAGTCAGATCTCTACTCAGGGACTCCAGATCCCCTCAAACCTGCCAGTGACCTTTCAGATCCACTCAGACTTGCCTCCCCAGTGCCCACAAACAGCAAGATTTCTGTGCCCTGAGCTGTGGTGCTCAGATCCCTCTTCCCATCCCTTTCCCTTTCTCAGACCTAACATATTACAGCAGCTGCCAGAGCATGGAGCCACTCCAGAAATGAATCTCCAGTGTGACATGGCACAGCGTTAATTACCCGACAGGAGCCATAAGAAAGGCTGCGAAACATGGCTCTCTCAAAATCTTAAATCTCCACTTGGGGCACTTTGTGTGGCTGCGAGCAGAAGTAGCAGGACATGAACTCTCCAAGCACACAAAAGAGCTGAATCAATGTCCTGTTGATACAGTCCAGCAAAACAAACTAAAGATGGACAGGACTGCAGGTTTTCGTGTGTGAGGGAAGGATTTACAGTGATACCAAAGGAATTATTTCAGCCCCATGGTGACAATACCCACCCGCTTCCTTATTATATTTTATTGATCTTGCCCTAAATACATGTGGCTGGAGGAAATGATGCATAAATTACCAACAAGTTAATTTCTTGCTCCGACACAGACTCACAACAGCCCTTTGAAGGGGAACCAGGAAAGACAATGTGTGAAAGGATAAAGGCAATGAGACAAGCTTGGATGTAATAATCCCATGTGAATGATTATTGCTGCAACTAATGTAATCTAATAATGAAGAATTTACGCCAGATGTCCCCCAGAATATGCCAGGCAGGCTTGGGATTCAACAGTGGATCCATTTCTAAGGAAACCTTGTTAGGAGGGAAAAAAAATGCTGTTGTCTGTTCATCAAATGAGAGGTTGTAGACCTTTATAGTCAGAGTCGTAACAAAAGCCTGCCTTGCAAAGCTTCCTGGAAGGGTGTTCAGCAGCTGATTGTCCATTTGTTTGCAGGTGAAATTTAAGGTGTTGGTTTTGGCCTATAAAGCTTCTAACAGTCTAGGAGCAGGCTGTTTCAGGGCTGACACCAGGATCTCCCCTATCTCTCTCTGGAACTCAGAGGGAGCTTCTTGGACATCAGTTTCCAGGACAGGTAAATAGAGAATGGAGAATCACTTCTTTTTATTTATTTTGAACATGAATCCCTTCAGCTCTCTCAAGTACATTCTTAAAACAGTGCTCCATCCCTGTCCTGGACATTCCTGTCCATGACACACCCCATACATCCCTTTCCTTCTCACAAGCTGCAGCTTATGGGAACACCACGTAGCAGGGAAAAGGAAATCAGAGAGCTCTGCACCAGAGGAATATCATGGGTGTACCCAGGCTGCTGCAAAATGAGATCAGCTTCACCTTGGTTCCTGCCATTTAGAAGTCCATTTTGCAGCAGGCAGCTGAGCACAGGCCTGGTAGAGCAGTGCTGGCCACCCAGGTCTTCATGAAGACCTGAACTAGACCAAACTTGTTGCCCAAAGAGCAGACCAGGGTTGAGAGGATTTGTTGTTTCAGATCCAGCGCTGACTGAATGCTCTTCTAGCCCAGGACAGCTGGGCACTGATTTCCATGGCAACCAGCCAAACCAGAGACCCAACATCCACTCTTCCTCTTCATTCAAAAACCACCATGAGCCAAGTGTAAAAACAGTCACAAACCACACTTTTTACTCTCTCTCCTTGCCTCTATTGCTTATTTATCACCTCTTTGAAGGTATTTTGTACAGGTATTCCAAACACCTCTTCAGGCTGCACTTTGGGGTTTGAACTGCTGTTCATAACTCCTCTTTAGTAACCACTGTTATTTAAGTAGCTCTGTGGGATGAGGGGGGAAGGGACGCTTTAGCAAGATCCAGATCCACTAAAACGCAAACCACTACATTCAACTTGAAAGATTTGTTTAAGCCCCATTAACTTAATTGGGACTTTGTTCATTGGTTGTTCTTGCAGAAGACCCAGAGATCTCCGCAATGAACACGTGTGACACCAGCACTGAGTCGTGGGGACTGTATGAACATGGTGTGACTGTGTCAACATTGCGTGCCCTGTGCTTCTCCTGTGATTCTCCTGTGTCAGGTACTTGGATAGTGGAGGCTGCTTGTCTGTTGCGATCTATTTCACGGGGGCTCTTTGATCCGAGCCTGTGTGCTGCTGGTCTGTTCTAGCAGGCACACAGCTGCTCCAAAGGACTTTGCAAACATAAACAAACATAGCTGCACTTAGGACTTGCAAACCCTGATTTTAGCCAGGTTGTGTGTCAGGCATCACCATGCCTAGAAATGACTTGCAAACAAGACCAAAGATCAGGCCTAATTTTAGTAAGGCTTTAGGCTCTGCATCCCCTGACTGTGCTTGCTTTGATGAAACACAGTCACAGGATGAAAGAAAGCAAAAACCCAGCTGGCACCTGCTGGGAGGGCGGGAAGAGAGAATCTGGCAGACAGGAGGTTCCTACAGAGATTGCCAACACTACTACACGTCTGTTTTGCTTTTTTGGGCAGTATGGTGAATCCAAAGGTGATAAACATTTGGCTTGGCTGGCCAGACAAGATGTGCCTGCATCACACACTGCACTCTCTCTCCTCTCTCACTGGCATCTCTGCACCTCTCAAGGCAGCTCCTTCTGCTGTGCTTCGTGTCTCCAGCCCTTGAGTTTCAGCAAGGACTGAGGCTCTGCTGGAGTGAAACACATCAGTGGGAATAGCTGCTCCCTTGCAAAGAGCCGGCTGGCTGGCTGGGCTGCTCGCTACCAGACATCTGGACAGCCAATTTCACATTTCAGTTGCAGCACAACACAAGGATTTTTGTTAGAGGATATCTTTGAATCTCAGAAAACTTAGTTATCGGTAGTATTTTTAGGACAACAGCTTTATTTACAACTCAGTGCCATAGAAAGACAAATGTTTAACTAAACTGGGAACGACTGTTCTCCAAATACTTTCAGTCAGGAAGAGTGACTCTGAAGTAAAAAAACATTGCTGTTGTCTGAGCAACAAAAGAGGTTAGTAAAGATTCTTGACTACCCTTTCTCTAGGTCTGAAGTCATGAAGAAAGTTCTACAGCCCAGCTGTGCTCTTTAACCAAAGAGCATTTGGTGCTCTTTTTGCACCAGTCAGGATGCAGTTTCTTTCTATAAATACCCAGTGGTTTCACAGTGCCATCGAACATGCAGGTGAGCTGGCTCAATACATTTATCAGCCGACCACCTGCAGCCTGAGTGACTCACTGCCCCGCAGCAGCAATCAGCCAGTCACCTCCTCTGACAGAGGGCAGGCTGACAAGCCGCACCGCTGGGCTGACAACCCTCGTGAGTTTCCAAACCCATTCCTTGCGCCCACTCTCTCTCCAGAGAAGCCCACAGCACCTTGTTGGAGGGGTGACCTGCAAAGAACCTGCACCCCGGGCCCACCGGCTGGGTTTATGGAGGTGGTCTGTCCTGCAGGGCATCCCTTGTGGAATGGAAGGGGCTGCTGAGAGCATTACTGTGTCTGCTCTCTGTCACAGGGAATGGTGCTTGCCTGCACCGGAAACCACACTAGGAAAACATGCAGACTTTCATGGAAGCTACAGCAATTAGGTTAATTAAGAGCTGAGGCAGGCCCATATGTTTTCTGATCTGTTGTTTTTTAGGTCCCCTATTGCACCTGTTCCCACAGCATCCAAACACCCCAAGGCTTAGGTTTTCCCACTCCAGACATGGGAAAAGAAGGATGGCTGTCCCAGACCAGAGCAAAGGCTTGTTTGGCCTCCTATCCAGCAGCAGAAAGAGAAGGCAGGAGGGTAAGAACAGGACATGTCATTTCCCTGGTACAGCTCCTCTGCTCTTCCTGAGAAGGTCCCAGAGCTCTCCTTTAAGGAGTTCAGTATCGTTCTGTCACCATCCGTGAAGGTATTTACAAAATGCGTAGAGGTGGCACTTGGGGACATGGTTTAGTAGGAGTTGGCACCCAAACCCCTGGAGTTGCTTGGAACATCCTTTCAGACATGGGGTGCCACTGCAGTGGGATCCCCCCAGGTTCCTGTCAGAGCCCCTGCTTATTGCACAGGGTGCACAGCACCAGCCTCCACCTGCAGTATAACCCAGTCTGAGACAGCTTGAAGTAGACAACTTCTCAGGGCTCTTCAAATCCTATTTTTTAGGATCCTCTGACAAGTTCTTTCCTCAGGTGTAAGCTCAAGGAGAAACCTGCTCTTCACAGTTAATTTTGCTCACTGAAAAATCTGGGGGAGCCCATGTTCCTAAAACTCCTCCAGATGGTTCATCCTTGCACAGTGCATTACGCTAAGGCAGAATCACTTTCTTGAGCTTCCTGGAAGTAGAGTATCTGCTGTTTGCAACCATCTCCATTTCCCCTGATCATGCAGGAACATGAATAAAGTGCTTTTAAAGTGCGTGGAGCCTCCATCACCCATTTCTGCCACAAAAAGGCTGACCTGCAAGACTTTCTCCCCCTTAGGAGACAGGGAAGGATTTTGTGAGGTTTCATTCACCGTTTAATGGGCCAAGAACCAAAATGTGCCCTGTGTGTGTGCAAAGAAACAGGAAGCAAAACTGACAAAACAAAAGCATTGACTGATCATTGTGAGTGTGTGTATGTGTGTTATTAGCTTTGTCTGGCAGCATTTGAAACACTTTTGTCAGCGCCTAAAGGAAACACTTCTGAATTTAATGCAGCCAAACTGGACAAATAGCAGGCTGGAGAAAATGGGGATCTATGTCTGATTTCTTTTCAGTAGTTATGTGACTTCCATGGGCCCAAAACTTGTAAGTAGTTGCAGTTACTTTGCGTGATAATTTGTATGTCTGGTACATTTTAAAAATGCAGATTTGTAGGAAAGGCATGGATTAGAAGACAGAATAGAAAAACCTCTGCTGCTTCTGGTTGTTTCCAGCGGTTGCCTTGATCAAGCTGTGAAGTAGCAAAGATCTTCTCCATTCTCTGACAGTGATCCAGCAGTTCCTAACTTACCCACAGAGCGTCCCTCTGCTGCCTTAAGGAGCCATCCACATCAGACTCCAGTCTGTGACAGACAGCATACCCTGCTCCCCACCCAGGGACCAACTTGGGATCCCTGGTACAAACTGAGACAAGGGAGGAGGACAAGGAAATGCAGTGAGGGCTGGAAAGGGCCCTTTCTCTCTGTCTTAGGATAGGACTTTCCAGGACAACCCCCACTGTCTTTCTGCTCAAACTGTATCATTTCCCCATGGGATATCTTGGTTGTTCATGTAATGTCAGCATTCCACCATGTCTGATTTTCATGTTATCTGGAGTGTTTGCACTGACACAAGATGAGGTAAAGCGGGGACATCGCTTTCTCATGCTGTGTGGGCTGTGCTATATTTTCCCCTTGGTCTGGGCCAGGCTGAGCTTGATTTCCCAAAATCCTGACATGCATGCATCCCTGCCTGATTGCCACCCCTCCTTTCCCAGAAATCATCCTATGGAATAAGCCCTGAACAAAATGTTTCCTATCTCCCCTTTAACCCTTTTCCTTCCACCTAGGTGCTCTATGGCTCAAGGCCTGCTCCAGAAGGCATGAATTCAGTGTGATTCCCTCATCCTGCCCACTCAGAGGCTGTCAAAAGCCCAAAATGACAGCACTGGAGTGCCAGAAGCAAGCAAGTCACCTGCAATTTCACACCTGCCATCGCTGCTTTCATGGCAGCTGGCGAGGCGAGAAGTTGATGAAGGTCCCACTTGGCCCAGGCTGAAAGTCAAAGCAACTGTTGGGCTTTTCAGGAAATGTCCTTCCCTGAAGTAGGAAGGCAGGTAGAAAACCTGCTGGCAGCTGCCTGGGGGCATCTGCTGCCTTGCTTAGGAGGCATTTGTGCTTTTTGCATGCTGTCCTGTTCTTGGCAGCAGCTTTCCTGAGCTGGAAAAAGCATTGGCCATCATCAGCTGTGGAAACACTTTCTGGGCTGCAGATTTCTTTCTGTGGAGCCACGGCTGAACTGTATTGGCCAAGTCTGCATTCCTTCGAAGTGAGATTTAATAGTGCCAGGTGAGTAGCAAAAACCATCCAGCAGGTTTTGACTCCACTGGTAAAATCTAACCTGCAATTTTGATTGTTTCTTCCTACAGGTGTGCAGGAGAGAGGCCATAAACTAGGCTCGGGAGCTCCACAGGACAACTGTGCAAATTCTGTGACAGGCTGGGCTCTGGTACCTGCTTTTCTGCTCTCCACCAAGCCCCTGTTGCCCAGTACCAGCAGGAGCCTGTCCTGTCTGTCGCTGGGCAAGCCCAGGCTGTATTTCTCATTTGATGTGAGTTATGGCTCCCAGGGAGCAGCAAACCTGTGGACTTCTCTGTCCCTGACCAAGAGCTCACCACAACAACTTGCTCCTCTAGGTCTGTGAACTGAAGACCCCTCACCAAACACCCACCACCAGCCATGCATGAGCAGCACGCTCAAGCCAAAGGAAAGGAGCCAGCCCCCTGCAAGAACCAGAGGAATCCAAACAGCAGCAAGACTCAGGACAGAAACCAGGCTCACAGAGGCCTGAGTATGTTGCATTGCACAGACACTGTGTTTTGCAGGCTGGCCTCCTGGCCCTAATATCCTCTGACAGCTCCCAGAGCAGGAGCCAAGCAGGTTATAGCAATTGGATCACGACACCAACTCCTGCAGGAGCTGCTGCTCCAGAGTCCCACTGCCAGGCCTCAGCAAAGCACGCAAGGAGCTGCAAGGATGCGCAGCCTCTGGAGTTTGGAGCAGTGACTTATCTTCACAAGAGAAATACTGGCCAAATGCTGGGTCCTGTCCACTCCTTAAAAACTGGAATTTTGGAAGGCAGCTTCAGCCAGGCCCTGGTAAATGACTGCCTGTTTGATGGCTAATTGCTTATGAAAACAGAAGTCACAAACCCAATCTGTGCAGGTCTTACACTGTCCATATCGCCAAAGCCCACAGAAACACCCACCCCAAATCAAATGCTGCCTGTATGAGACTTTTAGTGAAATTTTGTTTCCAAGTTCCCTTCTGTCAGGCTGCAGAAGTAAAATAGCTGAAGCCACCCTGGGTAGCTCGGTTCATCGGTAATGTGTTAAGTTACACCACCAACTCCACCCTCTTGCCAAGCAGCAAACACACAGAGCCGTGAAAGGACATGCGTGCCTCCCAGTTAATGTCACCTTCACAGCTTCCATAGGTCACAGCACAAGCAGACATCCGCACCAAAATAAGACACCAGGCAGAACACGGATCCCATTCCGAACAATGCCATGGGCCCAGGGAAAGCTGAGGAATTTAAGGGAAGTGGAATAACAGGAAATAAGGAAAGTCCCTCCAGCAAAAATCCTGTGTCCCATTCAGTGGTTGCTCAGCAGTGCATATGGAGGAGTGGCACAATGGAGAGACTAAAGGACTGCCTGGCAGCCAGCATTCCCATGGCCATTGCTGCTAGCACGGGAACTACACAGACAGCAGACTAGAACTGTGTTCCCAGGCACTGGCAGAGGTGCATCCACTACAAATAAAATTACTCCCTGAAGCTCCTCAAGGCCTAGACACATCATGCCATCATAACTGGTAAATCATATCCTGAGGCAGGAAAAACTGTGCCAGGAGGGGATAAAGAACCAAGCAACCTGGATGAGCAAAGGCTAGGTTTTTGCCTGCATCCTGGACTAAGATTAATTATGAGGATAGATGTAACCTGAGAGTCACTGCAAGGAAGGAGATGCCCTTCAGGGAGTCTTTGTCTGGCCTAGGGTATATATGGGAGAAGTAGAGGAAGAATCCCACCACTTCTAGTGATCTCACTAGAAGAGCATTGCCCCTAGAAGTCACAAGGCTTGGAGAAAGAGAAGGGATAATTTTATAGTCTCTTTTCTGGCAATAAAGCCCCTGTAAGAGGCCAGGGAAAACTGCTAGAAGCACCAGCTCTGGTCAGGAAAGGAGAAGCTGGACTGCCCTGGGCAGCAGGGTGGGAGGCATGCTGGATAAGCAGCTCTCTCCAGAGGATGCTACATGCAGGCCATGCATGTAGAGGACAACAACAAGGACAGGCCGGGGGATCCGTGTGGTGGTTTAGCTCTCAAAACAGCTCCTGCAGGGATTCAGAGCAGGGCGTTCCGGGCTAATCTCTGCATCCCCTCAGGGAACCTGAGGATTACTGCTCTACATCTGCTCACAGGGTTGGGCCCCACCTTGTCAAGGCAGGGAAGTGCTGACAGCCACTCTCAGCTCTCTAATCGGTTAGGGACAAAGAGCAATGGGCTCTGCCCCCTGTGGTGCAGCACCTCTTGACTGACTCCCTCACACACAGGCCTGATGGCTTCTCGTGAGCCTTGGCTGGGGCAGGAATGCACCTCAGAGTTTGTCAGCAAGGGCAGGCACCTGGCAGCAGCTACAGAGCTACAGCGCAGCTTCCTTGGGTATCTCAGGGGCTGGCAGAGGGCAACCACAGGAGTGTCTGACCACCACTGGTACCTACCCAGCAGCTGCCATAGTAGAGTCTTTGGCTGCAGCCCAGGCCAGGGTGGGAGTGGAGGTCCCTGGACAGCAGTCAGCACTATCCCCAGAGCTGTGCTTTCAACTGTAGGCCCATGCTAACTCTTTTCAACTTCCCAGCAGAAAGGGCTGCAAAAACCTGGATGGGCTGAGGGGTTTGTGCTGTTACTTACGCACCAAGATCAGCTACTTGCTTCTCTTTCTGCTCTTCTCTCCCTCCTGCATCTGCCTGCCAGAGCTCACTGCTGGCCCAAGCACCTTCTTAACACTGTTGAGCCTTCCTCCTCCCTTTCCGAACTGGGGATGCGGGTTTGGGATCAGCTCTGGCTGTGCTAGTCCCAGGCAGTCAGCTCCATCTGCTGGCTGCTCTGTCCTTGCCTGCCATGGAAACATGGAAAGCTCCACTAAGGGACAGCCTTGCTTTTAGCCAGCTTTCCCCCTACCCTCACATTCTGCTGCTGAAGCCACAAGTCACAGGGCTGACCCAAATAATTTAAGTTATTCACATTTCCAAATAGGGAGTATTACATTGAAAACATTTTATTAAACGCTGTTACAAAAGGACAATGCATATTAGGTTAAATGAGAGATTTTTAATTTATAGTCATAACTTAAACATAAATTAAAAGAGACTCTCATTTGAAGACTTCTAATAGCTCAAAAAATCATATTTTCAATACACAAACATACAAATCTCAGTCTTCCATTCCATTCGTAAACAT
Source organism: Oriolus oriolus (assembly GCA_013400235.1). Taxonomy (NCBI): domain Eukaryota; kingdom Metazoa; phylum Chordata; class Aves; order Passeriformes; family Corvidae; genus Oriolus; species Oriolus oriolus. The sequence goes on along the minus strand of VXBT01000309.1, from coordinate 18,258 downwards.
TATGCAGGCATGCAATCCTTACAAACACCTCTGACTTATTTTAAAATAAATTCTGATCAATTGATCAACGGCCACAGACCTACTCAAGAACAAGTATTTTACAATACATATACAGTTAAGAGCACAGAAATATCCACAGTAAAAGCTGCACAAATAAATATGTATGTATATACAAATAAATACATATGTATGTATTACAGTACGTAATCCCACAGGGATGAGATAATTTCAGATCTACCTGCTGTGTTCAGAAACCAGAGCACTTTGTGTAAGCACTATGGTTCCTACTGCTGTTATAGTTAAAAAAAAGGTATCTACATCTTCTGGGATATGCAGCAGAAACCCAAATAATTGCCCATATCACTACAACCATATCTATTGACTGGGGCATCTTAAAATAAACTGACTTCCACAAACCAGATCAATAGTTTCAAAGCTGTTCAGTGAATATTTTTTCATCCTGATGATCCTGTTTCTGCAAGCATAACCCCTATGACTCCAGAGAAGACACCTCCAGCAGTGTAGTAAGTGATGTGAAATAATACATGTCTTCACCTCACCTCGGTACCTTTGAGTGGAGCAGGGGAGGAACCAGCCTCCTCTTTTGGCAGCAGTGCGCTATTTGCCCACCATCTGGACAGGAGATGGCAAGCTCCCAGTTAGGATAACTACATGACTGAATGTAGGCATGATTTGGCCAGAAGGCCAGAGTTTTACTCTCTGCTTATCTTCAATGGAAATACCAGACAGCTTGAGTTCAAAATTTCTGAGTCATACACAAGGTCAATCTTCTTGTCAGCAAGAGGTGAAAACATCTGGACAGCTGCTGATTTACATGCAGTTTCATTCTCCAGAAATCGGAGACATAAGTGAAGGTGGCTTCAATTCCTGCAGAGAGAACAAAATTACTCTATAAATCAGAAAACTGGCATAGATTTGTATTTGCTCTCATTTCAGAGGAATTTTGTCTGCAGCAGGTAGCAGAACTGCATAAAAGTGCTCCTAATACTATATGCAGCTGGACAGAATGCTAAGGACAATCATCTTTAAGGAGCTGAACAACCATCTCTAAAGCAATAAATCCATCAGTCTTCTTAGGAACTTCCATGCAATGCCAAGAGGCATCAGGTATCCCAAAGCACATACTGCTATGTCAGCAATTGTATAGCGATTAGCAGCTCTGACTGATTGCTTGTGTGATTAAAAGCAAGAGAATTTGTGAGTGAAGACATCGCATGCGCTTACCTGAAACACCTGAGTTAGACATTCTCACCAGCACTTTGGAAACTACCTTCACTGGCTGTTTCCTCCCAGTTCCTGTAAAACAAAAGTGAAAAGTACTTTAATGACAACAGGTTTATATCAAATGGATTTTAGCAAAGTGATGGCAGTGGTTTTTTCATGTTGCTTTTTGAGACACAACTTACCTGTAAGGAATAAATTTCTTTGCTGCAAGAAGAATAAGAAAAGGTATTAGCATTTCAAGAGAAAAGCCCTAATTCTTGTTGTCTCAATATTTGGAGATTACTATTTTTTTACTTTTTCAGATGTTCATCCAAAAGCCAAACATGGCATATATGGACGGTTCTTGAAAATAATTTCGGGATTTAACTAAGTATGGGAATTACCAATTTTTCTAAAAGCAAGGGCTTTGGAGGTTTTGGGTTTTTTTCCCTCCACTGAAAATTTTTCAGGAAGGTCAATGAACCAGTGGACCCCGACCAACTGCTCACCTTTTCTCCGGAAGCGCCTTGCAAGCCAAAGGAGGAATGATGCTGTGGACAGCAGAGAGGCAGAAGTGGCTGCTATGCCCACAGAGATGTAGCTGGCTTGGTCAGAGGCTGAAAGGATGAAAAGGTTTCAGTGAGGCATGTGTGGTCTTTGAAGCCCTCTCTACTTCTTCCCTTTCCTCATGCTCTTCAAGAGGAACCAGAACTGCAGCTTGTAACACTTAAGTTCTCTCAATCAAACAGGACAGTTCCTGTACACAAGGTAAAAATTACCCCACCCACTGCCAAAGCAATGGCAAGGCAAGAAGCTCCCTGCACCAGGGTCTGTCTCTAACCTCCCGCCTTTCGTAGCAATTTGTGCTCCTCCTGTTTTTCATATTGCAGTTCATATTCTAACTCCCTGTGTGCTGTCTTCCTCTTTGAGCAATCCTGCTGAGATCAATGAAATTATTCAAGGATCTAAATTCTGCTCAAGCAAATGAAAGTGGAATTGAGCTTTTAGGACCTCAAGCAAAAGCATTCCAGGCAGGCCAGGGGTATTCCAGCTGAGGGCAGTGGCAGAGCTCTTACTGCCTTGAGTGAGAAGGCAAGGCTGAGCTTTCTGTCCTTTGAAATTACAGCCTCTGAGAGAAAAGCTCTGTGAGGTCTTTTTGCTGAGGAGTTCATCCAAGAAACTATCACACCAAATTAAAAAACCTATAAAATTTTCCACTGAGAAACAGACTCATGAATGCAGATTTCCCCACAAGGTTCTGTTTCTCTAGAAAAGCTTTTGTCTCTATTCACATGTATAAAACTCAACACGGAAAATACTTTGTTTAAAAACCAAAAAGAACTGAAATCAAGTTGCAGCTTTTGTTTCTGGATAAGAAATCAACATGTTCCACCAAGATTTTTTAGGATTTTTCCCCTCTTCTATTTTCAAACATACTGAGTGAGTTTGCTGAGCTTTTGAATTCATGGACTTCACTACATGTTCTAGCTCACTGGTTGATATTACCACCACTGCCACCCTTCCACACCTCATCTGACTAGAAACTCAGTGCCACCTCTCTGTGGCTGGTCACAGGCAAAATACCTTCACATGTGGGCAGGCTGGCACTCCAGTTTCCTGAATGGCTGCACTCAAGAACACGAGAGCCATTGAGAAGCCATCCTTCAAGGCAGCTGAAGTGGCAGGAGGTGTTGTACGTGAAGATCCCAGCCCCGTGGGAGCAATCCATAGAGCCTTTCTCAGGAGAGCTCAGTGGTTCACACTGTATGACTGGAACACAAAAAGAAATGGTTAAGAGTCACTAAGGACTTTCCTGTCTTTAGCCCTATTTTTTGCCCTAGTATATCTACAATTTATTTTCCAGTTAATTTGACTTTGGGATGGGAGCAGCTCAGAGCCATGAGCAGGCATTTCTAAGGCACAGCTGAAAACATGGGAGCACAGAGTTCAGTTTGGAGCCAGGGCACTATAGGAACATGGATTTCTGTGTGTTCCCCAGTGATCAGAAAATTGCTATTTCCAACAGTCTTACCTTTGCATTTTGGCACTGGCTCTGACCACTGTCCCTGTGCCGTGCACTCAGTGCTGGATGAGCCCTCCAGGACATATCCCTCATTGCACTGGAAATCACAACGGGAGCCATAGGTGAGGTCTGCAGGAGCATGGTCACAGCTCACAGAGCCTTCAGCTGGCCACGGGACAGCCTCACACCTCACAGCTGCAACACAAGGAGCACAACAGCCATCAGCACAGAGGCTTCAGGAGAACAACACGGCAATGCTGACAGCCCTGAGGGCTCAGGTGAGCAGGGATAAGGAAAGGTACCTGCACAGGCTGGCTGCTGCCTGTCCCAGGCCCCAGAAGACCCACACTGCAGTGTAGCTGGTCCTGTCAGGGTAAAGCCTTCCTCACAGGTGAACTCACAGGTGGTACCCCAGGTGAGCTGCACAGAGGGATGGGAGCAGTTCACAGCCCCATGGACAGGCATTTCCAAGGCAGGACAGGTCACGGCTGAAAGGCACGAGTGAGCACAGAACTTAGCTTGCAACAAACCATAACAAGTTTTTTTCTTTTCCGAAACTTAGCAACACACCCATTTTAAACAGGAGCAGCTTTAGAAAGGGGTCTACTGTGCCACCATGTCAGAAAGCCAACAGAAGGGGAAATATCTCAAAATAGGAAACTGGCTCTTAAGGCAAAACTGTTAATTCATCTGCAACTCATGACAGAAACTATTTACAATCCAAAATTTCCCTATTTTGACTGCTGCTGGGTGATGTTTGATGCTTTAATTTGATTAGAAAAGTAGCTCATCCTGAGCCAAACACCTCAAAAAATGATTCCTACAGTCAGGAATAACTGGCCTGTTGAGAGCAGTGTCACAGCTAGGTCATCTCAATTCCCTGTTCCCTCCTAAGAGCTGGAAAAGTCTCTCCCTACAAGGAACAAGGCCACAACATTCACCCTACTCATTTCACCTCCTCAGGAACAGAGACCTGTGTGCTGAAATGAAATAGCACCTATACCACGTAATTAGTTACAAAGGAATTGGCCAAACTTCCATTTGTACCTACTGCCAGAGCAGCACTGAGGTTTACAGGGCTATGTACAATGCAGAAAGCTCACCTCTGCATGCTGCAAGGGGGGCAGACCAGACCCCAGAGGAGGTACAGTGAACAGATTCCAGTGCAGTCAGCTCATAGCCCTCCTCACACTGAACTGTGCAGGACGAGTTGTAGTGGAAGCTTCCCAGTGGATGGTGGCATTCAAGGCTCCCATGATCAGGTTTCTTTAGCGGATCACAACTCTTAACTTCAAAGAAGAACAAGAAGGTACACAGTCAGTCTCTTTGGCTGAGCAGGTAAACCAAGAAGCCAAACTGAACACTAGCTAGCATGAGTTGGTCAAAAAGCAGGATGAAGTAATCTTACCAAACTCGCATTCAGGCCCATAGAACCCAGGGTTGCAATGGCAGGTGTGATTGTTAATGGTCTCTATGCATTCTCCACGGCCACTGCAGAGAGATGGGTTGCAAGAAGCTGAAAAAAAAAAATACAGCAAATTATGAAAGAATCAACAACAGCCACTAATGAAACACTTTGTATATCCTTCTGACACTAAACAAGCCCTTTGTATAGCAAAAGAAAATTGGAGGGTTTGGTACTTAGGATTACCCTGTCATTTCACAGAAGAATTTCTGTAATCCACACTTTTTACAGACTAGCTCACAGTAAAAGGATTAATCTGGCTGGAAACTCCAAGACCACTTGTTCTGAAGTAAATATTAGCAATATTTAAATGCAAAAAGAGCAATAAACTGTGGGGTAGGTAGAAATCCGCAACAGGTAGATTGTTCATTAACTCACCACAGCTCTAATTTGGCTGATATTTGACTTTGATTTTTTTTTTTTATAACTTGCATTAGCCACTTCTGCACAAAGCATTTAATCTAATCCAGTGGTCTATAACCAGCAGACAGATGCTTCCAAAAGGGCATTTCTTAACTAGCTGAGAGAGCCACTTGAGAGAGGGCTAGAAGTTACCATCTGAAAGAGCCTGCTTCTCCCCTCTGATTATAGAGAAGGTCTGCTGATTTGCCCCGAAAAGGATGCAAAATATTCTGGGAGCTAAAAGGTGAGATTAATCTAAATCTTAGAACAAGGACAACTTCAACCCCATAAGCATAAGTGTACAGATGCTTACAGGGTCAGGTAGCTGATATGTACAATGAAGGTAACTCATCCCAGCCACCACCTCATCTCCACAGAGACACACTGGAATGACCTTTTATCACACCATACCTGTGTAGCACAGGGCGACCTTCTTTTTCTCACACTGCTCATCATTCCATTTGCCATCATCCTTCCCTCTTTTGATGTAGATCTCAACGCAGTCCTCATTGTTCCCTTTGCCATTTGGCTCACCTGAAGCCCAGTTTCTTGCTTCTTCTGTCAGTTCTTTGTTAGTTCCAGTCCAAGTCCATACATCATTAATTTTTCTGATTCCAATCCAGTAGTAACCCGGATTGAAGGGTAAGAAGGCATTGAGATGCTTGATTTCCTCCTTATTCTGGATGGCAACCAGGTTAGTGTACTTCTTTCTGCACCACAGCTCTGCTTCCCTGTAGGTCATGTTTGTGTCTGAATAATGGTATGTCCACCCATTCACCCCCTGCAGTACTGTAAGTCCTAGAATGAAAAGATATCCAAAAGTTGGTGTCTGACTTTTCCTCTCCTCTCCCCCTAGAAGAGGGCATATAAAGCTCTATAAATACTGCAAACTTGTCAGTATCTGAAACTGCATTAAAACTAGTGGCAATTTTTTTATAAACAATCACCTGGCAAACTTCAAACCAGGCAAGTCAGCTTCAAGTACAGGGACTTCAGCCTGTGAAACTACGTCTGATCACACAAAGCTTTGAGACTTCACAGCAGACTGTAGGAGTCAATTATGTCTTTGACAGGCAAGCAGGGAAAATGTGCCATTGCATCCAGAGGTGTTTCTGTGTGAACACAGCCTCAGGTAATTAGGGCAGGTTCAAAAATTCTGTTTGATGCTGAGCTCAAAGAGAACAGTCACAGTAATATTGCCATCCAACTAGTTTTCTACACAGAGAAATACACACTTACCGTAGGCAAGAAGAGATAGGAACTGCAAGCAATTCATGTTTCTGAGAGTTTTCTCTTCTCTATCTTTTAAGCAGATAGCTATGAGAAATCAAAGAAACACATTTGTAAAGAAAAAACAGTGAGATGTCAAAATTCCATATAAACTACTGTCCATGCAATTTTTGCTACATACTATTAAACACGACTTAAGTAGGATTTCCACTTCTAGGAAATTATTCATTTTAAAACAGTTTTTAATATCAAGATACTTTTACATGTAAACAGCTTTTAAGGAACATGAACACAGATTTCCAGCTGTCCGGTCCTCCTTTAGCTGAGCAGTGAAACAGAATAGCAGAGTCCATTTCTACTCACAGTTTGTAGCTGCAGTGTCCAGGTGACAGAATTCCTCTGCGCTGTTTCCCAGAGATAGCTTTTTGTGGCTAACTGGATGAACTCAGTCTTGAAATTCAAGTTCAGCTCCAAGTGTCTGGACTCTGTAATGCTCTGCCTTTTATTACAGCCTTTTATTGTCTCAACTAGCCTTTCCTCCACGAGACGGGAAATTCCGTGTGGAAAAAAATTTCTTGGAAAATCCCAGGATCTGGCCCTCCCACACGTCAAGACGGATGTTTCCCCTTGCCAGATCAACCCTCCCAGAAAGACACGCTGTGCTGACAAACTGCCAAGTGCCACATCACAAACTTTTACTGACAGAGACACAATTCCAGGATATCAAGGATGAGGACAACGGTTAGCTCGAGTTAATTGCATGAATAAGCAGATTCCAGTTTTTCACCTGACATAAAGTTTTGCAGCAAGGAGGCGTCAGTTCTTCTGGTGTCTCAGTAGGAAAGGCACTGATGCTCAAAGCTGGTTAACCAAGTTTGAGTAAAAATGGAAACTGCAGCATTGGACAAGCCCTTCCTTGTGGATCTCAGCAGTGCAGAGCTCTCATTTGTGGTCAGGTTTGCCAGTCCCAGGATTGCTGGAACTTTTCTACAGCCCTGCTCACAATACAGGTTCATCAGTCACTTGTAGTAGTGAAGCTTGAAACATACACCTTGCTTTGAAGTGTCCTTTGGAACATATTCTTCAATGTCCTGACCTCAGTAGAGTTACAGCTCCTGAACAGGTGCATATAGTATTTCAGGTGGACAAGACAATACACTAGGAATTCATGCACATTTATTGTGTACACCCTGATTAATTATACTACTGCATAAAGCTTCACCACTACAGATGTGGTTTAATGAGGCCAAACATGCAAAGGACTCAACAAGGGCTGTCAGCAACAGGAGGCCACAGGGTAGCATCCACTTAATATCTGTAAAGCATAGTTAGGGATTATACAGTGCATGTTGGAGCTCTAATTTTGGAGCCTCAGCCTGTTCTTACAGAACAAAAATCAGTGGGTTCCAGATTCCAAGCTAATATCAACTGGTATCACCCAATTTTTTCACAAAAAAAATAAAAAGAATTGTCAGGTAGCCAAAGATCTCTGCCCATCAAAGAAACCATCTCAGAAAAGGGCATAGAATAAAGAGTATATTCTAAAACATCTCAGTTACTAACAAATCATGAGAGTTGAGTAGAAATTGCAACAAAGTCCTAGAAAGCAAGTCAAAGTTAGTTCCTGAAGGGAGTGAGCATTAAAAACAACACACTGAGTATTTGTAGGGAGAGGAGCACTTTCTAGCAGGTGTGAACTAGCAAAGCTGGAAACACAAATGGACAATCAAGAAGCTCTGGAAAGCTGAGGTTAGCTTTTGGCTGGCCTGGACAAGCCTTGCTTAGAAGAACCAGACTCCCCGAGGCTTCCAGGCAGCATCAGATCAGGACTGCTGTTTATTTAGCCTCAAACTGGGAATGAAAACACTTCCTGTTTGCCAGCCCTTCTCTGCTGGGAGGTTTACCATCTGAAGAACACAGACAGAAGCTGGTATTTTAGTGTACCTGTGCAGCACATTATGCAGCAGGGCCTAATTTCACAGGGGTTCTGTAAACATTATTCTACTACAAAAAAACGTTAATCAGTCTCGATAGGGCAGGCATTTTTGTTTCTTAAAACTTTGATCAGCTGTTATAACTGTATGCACAGAAAACTTATAGACAACTCCAGGACAGTTTTTATGCTCCCAGGGGCCAAGAGGCAGAAAATCCTACGTCTTTTCCTGGAGATTCTCTTTTCCAAGTCATTTAATGGGCTTCCTACTGGTAAGCGCTCATCCTTGTCATGGCAGAAACTTTAAAGAAAGCTCTGAGGAAACTTTATCGGAGTTCCTTTGCCAATGGAATCTCCGGAGGAAGGAAGAGCTTACTTAATAATTTACAGTAGTCTTCCTTTGCAGGGGCTGTCTGAGACCTTTTGTCTGCAGCAGATAAAGAAACACACACAAAAAATAACAAAACACCAAAGCCTACAAGCAATATGCTTGTAAAAACTCCAGCCTAAAAAAAGACTGCTTCTTTTTGTTGGCTGTATTCCCTTATGCATCATTGACATGGGGCTCTTTTTGGTTTTTCCCAGGGAATTCTGCTATCCACTGACTATATTCTGAATTCCCTGTAACATACTGGAAGATGAAGGCAAAATTTTCAGTAAAAAAGAAAGCCTGAAAATCATTCTCAGAACCACACAGTAGAGGTTAAAACCTTATTATTAAAAGTCAAAAGCACTTAGAAATTTTAACCCTGCTGTTCAGGAAGACTGGGATTCCTAAGCATAAGCTAAAGCTCATGCTGGATGCTCTGCTACATATGTATTTCAGGAAAAATACCTGTGATACAGTTACTTAGTTTGAAATGTAGATAACCAAGCTAAAAATGCCGTGCAGCATGACCTTAGCTGCTTTCTATGCTACTTATTTATTCTCTTCTCAAAGTTATTTCACATTTATGCTTTTTTACTCTTTTGCCATTGATTTGGGAATGTAAGAGCCTCATTTCTTGTGCTGCACAGAGCTGGATGAAGTCATCGCTCTCCCCTTGTGTTACATGAGCACTGACATAGTTCCTTAAAATTAACACAATTCCTCTCTGCCAGAAAAATAGGAGACTCTAAAGACAAATTTTTAGAAATGGTGAACACTTCTTGTTCCTATACACTCCAGACATCCATTTTCACAAGTGGAAGTCCAGCTTTTTATAGTGGATGGGAATTCTCCGGACCACCTCTTTTCCCCTTACAAACAGAGGTGCCTTGACAATTATGTAGCCACAACTAATTTTCCAGCTGGAAGCCCACTCTGAGACATAAAGGGTAAGAAAGGGCTATATAAACATATTAGGAATAAAAACAACAAAATCCAGCCAGGTCTGCTATTTAAAGGACAGCAATTGACAGAAGACATGTCAAATGTAATTTCTTTCTATATAGAGGAAAGTTAATACTCACTGCAATAGTGTTATGCATTGGGGGAAAAGAACAGGTCAGATTATGGAAAGACTGTAGTGGAGACTATTTAGGTTGGTTACAACCAATCAAGCTGCAGTTTAAAGATCCAAACCCTCAGTAATAACTTTGAGAATATGAGAAAAATGGTGTAAAAGGGTGGACAAAAAGCAAATATTGTCTCTCTGTATCTCAGAAAAGAAGATCAAGGTAATTAGAAGCCAGGCCTTCCATGTGAGCACCTAGAAAAGGCATTAGAACACTGAAAAATTTTAAAGAAAACAATTGGAAAATCAGCAGAAGGCTGCTAAGCTGTCAAGAACAGCTGACATTGATATGATTGATCTGTTCCTGGCAGATCGACCTAGTTTGTGCCTCAAGGCTGTGTCAGTAATAAAGAAACAATGGTGCACTATGGTTTGTTATAATTAAGATTTTTAATATTGTCCCATGAGACATTCTTATGAGGAAACAAGTGAAACAATGCTTAGCTGAAATCACCATAAAATGAGCATACAAGGGATGGAATCACTACTCAAAGGACAGTTTTTCAAAGAACCCTATCTGTCCAAGAGAACTGTTTTATTCCCACCCCCCTGTAAAAAAGGGCGATGGAGGAAAGAAATCTTTACAATCTTCCAAAACCTAAAAGGTGTTTTAGAATATTAGGAGGCATGTGATAAATGTTTCCCATCCACTTGGTGCATAGCAAGTAGTGGTGGATTGATTTGCAGTAACAAAGTTCTAATTGAAAGTTTCCAAATAGGCCATGAAATGCTAAAACAGGAGTTTTGTAGAGTCTGCCTTTCTGTTGGAAATTTGTAAGTTTTGGTTTGAGAACCATTTTTTCAGTATTTCTATCAGTAGCTAAAGAAAATTTAATGCAGTGGAAAATTATTTTACTTTATCTAAAACTCTGTTGAACTTGCAGAAATCACAAATCCAAGACAAATACAGAATGTATTTGGGATCCCAGGTAACCACAGTATATAGATGTACAGTTGCACAATAGAAAGAGACAGAGATTCATTTCCCACGTCTTTTTCAAAGATTGTTTCTTTATCTACAAGATTACATCTGCATTTACATATCAACAGACAAAAACAAAGCTTTAAGTGCCTCTGAGTAATCCAGTTCCATCTCTCTTCTAGAAGATATTTTTGTCATTCCTAAATTAAAACATTTGATAAGTATTTATATCAAAGTCCTTTGTATAAGGGACATTTATCCCATGGCAAAGAGCCATAGAACTACTTGAAATTTTGAAGCAATGGGAAAACCTCCAGCTTGACCCACAGTAACACTCACTAGGAGAGGAAAAGTAAGAGCTTTAGCCAGCCTTGAGGCAGGGAAAGGAGTTGTAGTGCCAGTAGTGAAGGTGTTTCCTGTTTGGAGAGGAGCTTGCAACACTAATTCTTTAGAAATTAGGAAACAAAAGGTTTAAGGCACAAATTTTCCCCAAGGTCCAGATGGGAAGAAAAGATAATTTCTGAAAACATACTCATCCCTCAGCCTCCGTGTCTGATCAAGTGTGAATAATGTAGGCAATGCAACTGCTACAAAGACACTGGAATTTCTCAAGGCTTCCTAAGGCAGTCTCCACTCTGTCTGGAGTGGAACCCCAGGAGTCAGAACTCTTATCTCCACTTCTCATTTCGGGAATTCTGATGTGACTCATAGTGCCCAATTTCCTCCAAACAGGCAAAAATGTACTTTGAAGAATCTAACCTGAAGCCAGGGGTCACTTGCACTGGCCAGGTGTGATTCAGAGCACTGAAACATGAAACAGAGCCAAGGAGCAGAGGAAACAACAACTCACACCTTGAGTTAAGATAAAAGCAGGACTGGCTTAACATCACACACTGGCTGCCTGCAGTTGCAGGTGGAACTGATCCCATGCAGAACTTGATTTTTTCGAATTCCACTGTTGAAAATCATGGCAGAGAAGCTCTTGGAGCCTCGTCACCCTTCATGCACACATAGAAAGAATAAGTACATAATGCATGCATTGACTGCTCATTTGCTGTCCAGGTCTGTTCCACAGGCCCGTGGTCTCAACAAGGAAGATGTCCCAGAAGTGACACTGACGGGGATGCTGGCTCGGAGGAACAGAACATTTACAGCTTTTGGCAAATGAAAGGAGTGAGAGCATGTTTCAGGATTAGGAGATTAAGTAGGTGGTTGATACTGTAAAAGTGGTCATCATGAGATCTGGTTTTTGTTTTGCAGATTCTTTGCGTAGCTTCTGCCTCTGTTCCAATAAAATATTGTTCTGACTTATTAGAGAGCATGTGAGCTTATCAGCAGCACTGAAGTGCTGACATGACCTACCATTCTTCATTTATGGTATCATGAGGGAGAGGCTACAAAAAGGACGAAGAGGCAGTAGCTTTACTTCCTTACTAATGCATCTCACCATGAGTTTATGAATTCCAGGCTCCAGGTCTGTTCTCTTCAGTGCTCAAGACAGCTTCAGGTACATCATTTTTATGCATCAACAGACACAGTATTTAACATGTTTGAGTCCTTAACTAAAGCAGTATTCAACAACAATCATTAAATATAGCATTCATTATAACAAATATAACAATCAGTAAAGGCCCATCACCAAAACTACTGGAATTCTGGGGAATGAGATTTTGCCACTGGGTATCTGAAATCTTCAAGGCAGAAGACCAAAGTACAAGAAACATCTGCACAGCACTAAGAAGTAAAACCTGACCCAAGAACAGCCATCAAAGGTATATCATTCTTATTATTTTTCTCAGTCAATAGACCATGAGAGAACAGAAGTTCTTGAATTAAGGACTCTTTCAGGAGCTTTTTTTGCCACAACCATACCATCTATGAATTATTTAAAGAAAGAAATTTATTTCCACCAGCTGGATAAGTAATTACTTTCTAGGACAGGCATTTTTAAAACAAGATCATTAGTGAAGTGTACTTTAATTGCTGCATATAATAGTTGTTTCAAGAACAAAGAACTCATCACTACCATTGAAAGCAACAGTGTTAAATTACTTAATTTTATCACTTCCCAGACAAGAAAACCCCAACAAACTGGCACCACAAGGCTTTTTAAAATTCCAGTTAACTGGTACCCAGATAATTAGGACTTCCCTTATTTCCAGGGTTTGAAAACAATACTTTAACTTTTCTGGTGAAGATTTTGTTTTTCCAACCCTTTTAGATTGACTCATCAAGGAAGGATGAGTGTCACCTATCCTGAAACTGTTGCACTTTTATGTTTGAGCCTAAATAGCAATCCACAAAGTCAGTTTTCTCAAGTGCTGAGCATGTACCCCATGCCACAGACCCTGTTAATAACCCTTCACGTAAAGGGTTGTCAAGCACTGGAACAGCCTGCCCAGGGAACTGGTGGAGTCACCATCTCAGGAGATATTTAGGTGCTTAGAGACATGGTTTAATGGTGAATTTGGAAGTGTTAGGTTTCTATTTGGATTCTGATCTTATGAGGCTTTTCTAAAGTAAATGATTGATTCTGTGATTCTGTATTTATCCTTCCCAGTACAGACTAGTTGGGTTTTTTTCCTCTGTTTTATCAATAGGCATTTAGCCATCATTTGTAGTCACATGACTGCAATCAGTAGCAGCGTCTGGTTATTTGGCTCACAGAAGTAATAGTACTTTTATAACAGGTATTGATTGTATCAGCAGGAAGAGAAGGTATTGCCATTTATCATCGATAAAATAATACTTGGCCTGCATAAAACATTCTTAGTTCAGGCAGTTAAAAGTTCCGTTTATCTGTGCTTCTAAGCAACAAAATCCCCACAATGGGGGTACATAAATACAGTGGGGAAGCTACCCTACCCTCAAAATAAAATGAGAGATCCAGATTTATGCCCACCTGAAAATAAGTAAATTAGGAGTGCAGTTGCTCTGTACCCTCTAGAGTCAAAGACAGACAAAGGTTTATCTAAAGGTTAAGTCAAAGGACATAACTTCAGTTTAAATCCAGAATTATAGTAGTAAGACTTCATACCATTACATTCCCCATCCATCATCTTCATTCTGATTTTTTCTTAGGAGCTGCAATCCCAACACCATGACAAAGGAAGGACATGGTTTCCCTGCCAAGTCCCTCCAGCCCTAAATCTACCAATCAAAAACCCCTCATATCTCTACTCCATGAATGCAAATGTGAGAACTTATCTTGAAGAAAAGCAGCTGAAAGGCCCTTCTATTCAGGATGTCACATATCCCACATAAATGAACTCTGATCAATTAAACAGCTCATTCACACTGTTTGTCTCTGCAGACCATGAAGGAACAGCTGGGCCTCAGGAATTGTCACCTGCACACTGCTTCCATCATGCCCCCAACATATGGTGGAAGGCACGGACACCAAGAGCAGGGAAGGACAACCAAAGGACAGCAGAGCCCTGGAAACAAACCTGGAGAGCTGTTTCATTGAACAAGGGGATTCTGGGCATGTTCAGTGCTCTCTCACTTCAAACATTAACAATCCTGTGACAGGCAGGTGATATTTATGGTCATTCAGAAGGAGAGCCTGGAGAATGACACCTCCTGGTAGGAAACTCTAGGCTTTTCAAAGGGTAGATACATGCCATGAAGTCCCTTCTAAAGAAATACCTCTCCAGGAGCCTATTAGAAATTTGTGTTTAAGCCTGGGGAAGAGGAAGCACCTAGGAAGGTTCAGAAAAGTAAAGAAGGTACTCAGAGGTTTTCTGTATATAAACAGATACAGCTGGTACAAAAACCCCAAATGGATAAAAAAAAAACATCTGTGAGTAAATGTAGACCAGAAATTAGAGGGTGTTTTTAGCCAGCAGAGCAATGGGGTTATAAAACTGCCTCCTATGGGGAGCAGAACAAAACTTGGTTTTCCTCAGATTGTTCAATTTCTGAAAAAGATCATAGGGGACCACTATTCGTGAAAGCAAGGTATGAAGGGCCCAGAAGAGGCCCTTCACACTCCAGCATGCTGGAGGTTGGCCTAGATTCCTAAACTTCAGTGCACAAACCAAGCCTCTGGCTCCTGGACTGACTATATACATACACAGATCCCAAAGATGTTGATGCCAAGAGAGATAATGTTATTACCCTGCATTTGTTCTGGCTTCTTTGCTAATCTGAGGAGCTGCTAATCAACAGTTGCAGAAGAACCTTTATTCAATCCTATTAAATTGGATGGGCCAAGCAGCAAAGAAGAACTTGTGATCTTCGATGTCCATGACAGACTTTACAACAGTGCATTTCCTTTGCACAGGTGTATTAGGCATTCTCCTGCTCAACCCGAGGGTTACTCCCACTCTGGAATAAAAAAAAAAAATTGCAAGTACAGCTAAAAATTAGCCTTCATTTTGCCTTCTCTGTTGTGTGAGGGTTACACACGATGGAAAGCACCTACTTCAAAGTCCTTTCCTTAATACTTTCCTGTAATAGAAGTATGGGCTAAATGTATCCTTACATCTTGTGCTCTCTGTCAGAGAGCTCAATAAAAGGAGAAATTTATACACCTGGAGTTCAAAATGATTGCTTCCCTTTCCTGACTCTAATAGCGAGGATTGCTCCAATGGCTTGAGAGAATCTCATGTTGAGTTTCACTGCAGCACCATGTATAATTTAACATATTTGCATAATAACAATATGCCTTTCCTAGTCACTTGCTATTCAGAGGTTAAATAGCAAAATAAATGTAGATGTTTTGACATTAAGATACTCCTCACAGGATCTGATGATAGGAAGGACATAAACAAAACAATTTTAGTCATTTGGGTGCAGTCCAAATCCTGCAAACCATAATGAAAAACAAGACCCAAATAATGTTTTTTAGGACTCCACTGCACAGAGACAAGATGTCGCTTGACCAAATAAATAAAAAACCCCTTAATTTTTCAGAAAACAGTGCCAAGTTTACTGCCCCAGTTAGCCATGAGTAAGCCCATGACAAAAGGAAAGTCCCTCCATGCAGTTTTGCTGGAGACAGGCTGTGCCTGGTTGAAGACCCCTGTCACCCCATGCCATCCTCTCTGTACCCCTGAGGCCCACAAAGTGACGCACGAACAATTCCCACCAACAGCGGGGAATTTTTGTCTGCAGCCTAAAAGCCAACAGGAAGCTCCTATACCTGGGCATGGCGTAGGAAACTACTCTTGGATAAGATGGATGCTTGGGAAGAAAAAAGCATTAAAGAAAACAGGACAAAGCTCTGCTCTGACTATTACTAAGTCACAAACTTATCTGCTCAAACTCATGTTGGGTGAAGCCTGATGCCTGTCCTCCTTGTTGAGTGCAAATTCCTTTCAAGTTTAGCTTCTAAGGTATGCCACAAGTATTTCCTTTGCCATCCTTACAACTATTGTTTGTTGCTAGTTCCTTCCGTGCATCATAACTGAAATGGGGTAATAAAGGTTTCCACAGCCACGCAACAGGCTGCTGTGCGTGAGGAAATGAAGTAGCCCATTCTAGTGAAAGAGAAAAAGAGATTTCACGCAAACAAACAACTTCTGTAACACTCTCTTAATACAGGATAAATAAGAAGGTGAGATATGAGGGTAGATTGGTAAACAAAGTAATCAAGGAATAAGCTAAATATACAACACCAATCAAAATAAAAAAAGGCCCTGCTAGATTAGCGAAGACAAACTTAAAGGACTAATCCTACAAACCTTTACTATTACACAAAGCCAGCGTAAACAACCACCTCAACTCCTCAAAACTCTCTAAGCCTTATTATCCTAACTAGGCACAGATTTTATCACTTTCTTGGCCTGCCTTGAAAATCCTGAACAGCTGAGATAGGAGACTTGGTTTCTACTTAAAGCCCTTCACACCTCTTTCCCCCCCCTCTCCTCCCTCTAAAGTTTAGTTAGTAAGGATTCAGCTTCCTAGGTCTCTTGGCTTTTTTCTTACCAGTGTTGCTGCTACTCTGTGCACAGGTAAGGTAACTAACAATAGTCTTTGAAATAGCACAATGCTTGAATGTGTTAATTAAGGTTTGTTGCAGTTAAAATAGTAGCTTAGGAAACAACTTTAGTTGTAAAGTAACAGATCTCAAAATAGTCTCACCAACCCCCAATTTACATTTATCTTTGTAGTATCTCTAAATACTGTATTTAGATGACATGTACTCTTCCTCTGTTTTACTGATATTTTTATTAATTTTATCTTAATTTATATAGTATATTGTTTGTGTATGTAGAGGAAGTATTTAAGTGCTAGTTTTAGGTTTTAAAACTATTGTTGATGGAGAAATTCATGTCAACAATAGCTTAATATTTGTATGCACAAAAAGAATAAAATAGTTCAGTTAGAAGTGATCTATAGTATAGCTTTAAAATGTAGCTATGTTGAAGCTCATTTGTGCAGATGTTCTGAAGTTTTTTGAAATATTTTTAGTCTTTAAAATATGAAAATTCCCTGATTTTGGAGTAAATGTTTGAAACAAGACTGTGCTCTTACTTTAGCACTGCATGAAAACAATTATTTTTCCTTTGGGAAATATTATCGATTTAGCCTTCAGTGAAGCAGTAACAAGGGGGGATGGCTTTAAACTGAAAGAAAATAGGTTTAGATTGGATATGGGGAAGAAGCTCTTCGCTGTGAGGGTGGTGAGGCCCTGGCACAGGTTGCCCAGAGAAGCTGTGGATGCCCCATCCCTGGAAGTGTTCAAGGCCAGGTTGCACAGGGCTTGGAGCAATCTGAGATAGTGGAAAGCGTCTCTGCCTGTGGCAGGGGTTAGGAATAAACGGTCTTTAAAGTCCCTTCCAACCAAAACCATTCTGTGATCCTACTAAATTATTCATTCTACACATCGGTGACTGTATGATCAATTTCTGTGGGGCTCTTTAGGTGCACCTAAATCATCAGGTGCACCTATAAAATAAGGCAACTGTGAGTTAAATTTGTATTTCTTATTCAGCATCAGTGAAATGTAACCTACAGAATACTGGCTATTAAAGCTACCAGGCTCTCCATGACCCTCTTCCCTGGCACAAACACCTTGTTTTGCAAGGTGCTCTCTACAAAGTCCCAGCTTGAGGACAAGTGGAGAGGAGGCCACAGTTGTAAAGGGGGAGGAATGCAGGATAAGAGCTCTCGAAAGGGCACTTGAGTGTTACAGGCAGTGGTCAACTCCTGCTCTTGCAGTCTATGCAAAATACGTCGTTTCTCTGCTTTTGGTACTTTAATGCTCACAGAGGAGCATCAGGTAAAAGCAGAGCTTTATTGCCATGAGGGCTTCTGTCAGGCGGAGACCTCGAGGCTCAGATGACCTCATTCCCAAGTCACAAGTTAATATATTAATTACATTGATTGAATGCTTCTTTTGACTTGAAGGTTTGTTGTCAGACTCTAAAACAGAACTACCTTGGTGTTTTATTGAAACCAACGAAATAGTCATTGTCTTCCTTTTAAGAAGACGCTGTGCTGCTATTTTTAAAGCGGGATGCGGTTGCCAGGGCAAGAGCCGTCCTTAGATGTGTTGCTTTGCAACTGACATAGCGATATAACTCGGCATGTTTTTATCGGCGGGCACCTTTAGGG